>CM056996.1:115818096-116333096 GCA_029891345.1 Dryococelus australis
CAAGGTGGGGTCACTTAGCTGATCATTTCTTATGTCCTTTTCATCCCATGCAGATGTCCCATCACCAGATACAGGAGCTTGAATTCTTGTCCTCCTTGCTTTCCACGATGCACCAACATTTTCTTCCTGGTGTTCACAATGATGACAGAATGGTTCTCATGGTCTCCCGGAGAGTGCATCTGGATTGCTGTGAAGGCGTCTAGACTTGTGGTGTATTTCAAAGTCAAATTCTTGCAGGTGCTGTATCTACCGGGCTATTTGACCTTCGGGGTTCTTGGAATTTAGTAGCCAGCATAATGAAGCATGATCAGTTCTTAGGATAAAGTGTCTGCCATAAAGTTATGGATGAAAATGTGCAATTGCCTTCACCACTGTCAAAAGCTCCCTGCGTGTCACACAGTAGTTCCTCCCGGGCTTGTGTAGCACCTTACTGAAGTATTCCAATGGCCACTCTTTTCCATCCTGGATCTGACATAACACAGTCCTGACTCAAACATCACTAGCATCAGTATCCATAATAAATTCACCTCTTCTACTCGGGAAGGCCAGTACTGTGGAAGATATCGGAATTTCCTTTAGTCTATTGAAAGCAATTTCGCACTCTGGGGTCCAACAAAATTTTCTTTTTGCCTCAGTCAATTCATGCAGAGGTTTAGCGATAGTGATGAACCCAGGCACAAATCGACAGTAGTAATCACATAAGCCCAGAAAACTTCGAATTTTAGTTTTATCCTTTGGCAGAGGCCAGTCTCTTATTGTCCATGGGCTGATACAACATAGCCCAAGAAATTAATTTTCTTTTGGAAAAGGTGACATTTCTTGGGAACCAATTTCAGGTTGGCCACAGTCACTTTCTGAAACACAGAATATAAGCATGCCAGGTGCTCTTCAAAAGTTTTTCCTTTGACCACAATGTCATCTAGGTACACCTGACAAATATCTATGGGTAAAACTTTCTTCATTAGTCGTTCAAAGGTGGCAGGGGCATTGCATAGCCCAAAGGGCATAACCTTGAATTGCCAGGTTCCTTTCCCTTGGACACAAGAGGCAGTCTTTTCCTTGTCTTCCTGGGCCACCTCACACTGCCAATACCCGCTCTTCATGTCTAGAGAAGAAAACCACTGTGAACCTGCTAGGCTATTCAGGATGTCTATCATAGGGAGTGAGTAAGAATCTTTATTGGTCACATTATTAAGTTGGTGGTAATCAACACAAAATCTATTAGAGCCATCTTTCTTTCTAACAAACACAATGGGAGAAGACCATGGACTGACCGATGGCTTTATCATATCTAAATCCCTCATCTCTTTAAAAATATCATCAACGACCTCATATGAAGCAAGTGGTAGTTACCTTCGTGGCTGATTTATGGATCTGGTATCCCCTGTGTCAATGTGGAGGCATGCAACATTAGTTCTGCCGATGTCATTGGGTATGCAGGAGAAAGCACTTCTATTTCTCTGCAACAATTCTGAAACTTCCCTCTCCTGTCGCCAGTCGAGGTTTTATTTTGTTCTTATCAGCAGTTCCCCCAGAGCATCTGGAAGAGGACATTCAGTAGGTTCTGACAGTGCAGCTTCTGGAACATTTGGAAGTTCCTGTGAGACCTGCTTGCAAAACCCTATTGTGGCCCCCTCTTCAAGGCAGGTAGCACGGTCAGACAAATTAATAATCCTAACAGGCAAACTGTCCGATTTTGAAGAAATCAATGTCCTGGCTACAATGACACCATCGGGTAAAATGCCACCTTCCTGGGCTGGTTCGATTATGCCAAATCGCCTGACAAATTTCCCCTGGCATCTGCCTGGAATAACTTCACTAGAAGGAGGGAGCACAGTTGACTGATTACACATTACTGGGCAGCTCATTGGCTAAGAAAAATCTCGTCGTGTTGACACTACCAACCCGGTATTACCTACATGTAACACCCCCAGTCGAGTATCAATACAGTATCCCAGCTTATGTAAAACATCAAGACCCAAAATGCATTCATCCTCTATTTCTGCTATGTATATATCATGCTCTATCTCTAGGTTACGGAGCTGTAAGAGTACCCTTTTCTTGCCTTTTGACTGGTGTGGTCTCGCCCGTTACTGTTGATAAATAGCAGTGATCCATGTTCTTATCGGATGATCGCTGGAGAGAAGGCCCAAGAATGTCGGGTCTTACCACTGTTATAGTCGCTCCTGTGTCAACGACCATCTGGCTAGAAACATCATCTAGGCTCCCCTCCACGAATATGGCATTGAAGTCTTGTTTCATTGAACGCACCCGCAAAAGCATTGGGGCCTTCCCTCCAGCAATCATCGATCTTTGCCTCTCAAGACCGGTGTTTACAAGTTTCCCGAAGACATTACACTCTCACCTGCCCCTTGGCGTTTGCTACCTGGCTGTTGCTACTGCTGTTGATGCTGAGGACAAGTGGCTCCCAGGTGCCCCGGCTGTCAATACGTCCAACATTCCGGCCGTTTGGGTGGGGGACGGCGAGTCTCCGTAGTGCGCACCCTGGAGACGATATACCTCATCGTCGTCTGCAAGTCCTTCAGTATCTTCTTGACGCTGTCGTCCTCCCCTTCATCAAGCATCACTGCCCGCACTGGACGTCGGGGCACTGATGACTGCTGTGCTGACTCCACTTCCAGTGCTCGGGCCAAGGCACCCTGCATGGTGTGAGGCACAGCTAACCGCGCAGCTTGCCGCACGTCGGTGTCAGCGATAGCGGTGAAAGCCATTCTCACAAAATCCTTGCACCTGTTTGAAATGAATCAAGGCAAAATCAATTTTCCTGGAGAATATTTCTATCAATAATGTGAATAACCCTTTCCCCTAATGCCATTCTTCTTGTAGTATTTGATTAATTAACATGGAGCTTTCTTTAGCTAGATCCACGAATGCAGCATTTTTGTGTATCTGTCTCTTATCCATTGATCTCCATTCAAAAGAATAACTCAATTTTCTTTCTCTCTCTCTCTGACGCTCGTGAATCCACGTGAAATATTTGAGTTAGAGAAACGCCAGTTAAGAGACCTTTCTGTAAAAATTTCACCTGTTTTTAATGAATTTACAATTGCTCTACTTAAATGATAATGCTTATGTGTCGCATTTTCCAGGTACTGTTTATTTAGGTAATAATTATGGTATTTCCAACGAAAAGCACAGGTACAATCAACGTTTCAAACTGCTATTCATGAAATACGATAGTATAGTTGTTATTCCCAACTCAAGTACTAATTTGTATTTAGAAATACCAAAAGCATTTCGATATGACTAGAGTACTTGCACTGTCACTGTTATGGAACTGCACACAGTTCTTTACAACACACATTTATTTTGAATCGGAAAATAATGCGTGTGAAAGAGAAACAGAGGAGAAATAAATACATTTTGTAAATGATACACATTAATAAAGTAGCTTATAATTTTGACTGAATAAGACAGCATTTTCTTTGTGAATGTTAATAAATAAATTCCGTTCCAAAACAGTGAAATATAAATTTTTCAATTCTCAAATTTTACCGAGTTAACACACAGTTTTGTTAGTCAGAAGTTAATTCAAACTCACCAAAAATTTCTCATATTTGTTTGTGTGAGATTGTGTGTTTTTGAAACAGCAGCATCGGTGCCTAGTGCACTGTAGATATACAAAAAAAAATTACTTTTCTTAAAGAAAAGTATTTTTGAGAACCTGTAAATAAATGCAACCGTGGGATGATTTATATGAGCCACACTTCATTCCTTTTAAAAACAATTATTTTATTTTGATTGTCTATACATGTAAACAGAGGCTCTCGCGCCGAGATTATTATTCTCTATCTGTACCCCCTGTCCTAACACATTTCTGGAGGCTTTTCTCGACACAGCTGTTAGTTAGAGATGGCTGTCTATGATATACTACGAAGCATTAAGTCCAGTCCTACCGTTACTGTACAGTCTAAAACTCAAGACAACTCCGCCGAAAAGAAGCAAATGAACATACGATATCCGAGCACCTGGAACTTATAAGCCTTTTAAAATTTCCAAGAGTTACAATTGAACTGGCGTAAGCTACCTTACTCGAATGTCTGCACAAAGCGAATAGCAAATATGCAGCAATTTAGTCGTTCATTTAGAAACCATGAAAATAAGCCTTGCTAATGTTTAAGTAGTGGAAAATCTATTCGGGAAAAGAAAACAGTATCATAATTATATATATTTAGCACATTATTTGCCTACATTTCTTCACATACTGCATTTTAAAAAACCAAATAATTTGCTATTTCTAAAAGCTACACAATGAATTTTCGTATGCAAGATCTATAAAAATGCGCTTGTTAGTAGTCTGACATGTTCTTTTCTGTAAAAAGCATTTTGCGAATACGACATGTTTATTTATTTATTGAAAACTTATATTTAAAGCTATCCGCAAAACATTTCACTTGCCAGGTCATACAATGAAAGTAAAGCTTAGAAGAAGTAACAATGCTGTAGATAGGTACATCAATCATATTGCAGTCACTCCTTTCACAATTATTTATTTGTTTGCTTGTTTGTTTTATTGAGTCCGTAAGATCTTTTTTCTATACAAACCAGTGCATAGATATTGGACAAGTCAAATTACAGTTTACAAAGTTTATACGCTGAACGCAATAAATACACACACACACACAACTTACACGTAACGTTTGACTGAAAGAGAAGAAAAAGGTAACGAGAAGAAAAAGGTAACGAGAAAAACCAGAAACAGAAATGTGTGTAATAAAATGTTATTCAATAATTTCAAATTTTGTAGTTTAGATATTCATCTACGCTATAAAATGCAAATTCAATAAAAAAATTATTTCAGCTGTTTTTTAAGAGGTTTTGGTTACGACTTGCTTGAAGGTGTAGAGGTAATTTATTGAAAAGTTGTCTACCAAGGTAGGACGGCCTTTTCTGCACTAATTTTAAGTTAACTGAAGCCAGGTGTGTTTTTTTTTTTTATTCTAGCGTCATACTTATGAAAATACTAATTTTTCTGAAATAAACGACTTTTCTTGGACACGAAAATGAGTACTGAAAACATGTACTCGCATGCAAATATTGAACTGTGCTCTTGAAAAAAGGTCTAAATGAGTGACTCTTTTGCCATTGATTATTCTTACAGCTCTATTTTGCATGTAAAACATTTTTTTATTGTCAGTGGAATTCGCCCAAAAATTATACCGTAACACATGATGGAATGAAAATATACAAAATATTGTATTTTTGTTTAAGACCTCTGCAACACTTCGTAGAGCGAAACAGGTTGAACTTAGTTTAGGTAAAATATACGCAATGGGAGTTTTCCATTTTAATTACAAGCTATTCCGACAAGTTACTAAGCCTCTGAACAAAGCGAAGCTGAAACATTAACGAGTAATATCTAAGCTGGTAGAGCTCTTATTATGCCACATTCCTCAACGCGCCTTCCTTTTTCTACTACGGCACTGGCTGACTGCGCATTTACGTAAATAAAGGTTTCATTTGAAGTTGCTGCGAACCTTCTTTCACCAGTCCGCCTCTAATTGAATTTAGTGCGCGAGACTTGAATTATATTCTGTTTCAGCACAGTTCGTGAAACTACCCTACCGCCTCTCTCTCACCCTCCATTAATGACATAAGTTTAGTTCCATTACAAGCAGATATTTAACGTTCGAAATGAATTTTAAACCAAGTTTATCGTTTTTATTTATTACACACGAATAATGTATTTTTCGGTGCATGAAATACATGATAATCTCGTGTATACAAAATATATTTCCAAATCAATTGAACACAATAACCAAACACTGCGAGTCAAACTGCCTGTTCGCTGGCTTATATGTATGCAGGCACATTTCAGTACGGCGGTATCACAATCCAATTACATAATTACAAAAAAAAATGCAAAACAAGGAATTTTGCAAAACACATAATCCACCTGGAAATTCAGTAACACTTGGCATTCTCGCCACAAACAAAATAAACTTTCTTCCTGGTTCAATTTCTTCCTGTCTTCCGCCTCCCATCATAATTCAAACAGTTAGAGAGTTCGTCTTTAGGAATTTTTTGCCACTACTGTGATATATCTTCTCTGCCAGTAAGCAAGTAGTTAGGCAATGTGCCAGGAGCCGGGGTTTTTTTTTTCTGCCAGCGACAAGATCGAGCAACAAGGAAAGAAAATTCCTCTCGACGTTATTGTACACATAACCAGTTCAATTCCCGTCCCTTAAAACATCTACCGTCGTAAGTTACTTCTCGGCCGAGCGCAAACCACTTGACGGATTCTAGGAACGTTCTGTATAATAAACGACAACAGTTTATGAGCTACCAGATAAATGGAGAGAGATGTCAAGCAGTCTTCTTCAACATTCTGCAAACTATAATGAATTACCTCAGTAAGGTAGTTTACTACTGATTAACTAGGCTAATTGGGCCAAAGTCACAAATGTAATGTGTTTTAAATTAATATCGTTACAAACACCCATTGCCCAGACGAAATTAAATCCCGACGTCTACAGACTGAAGTTGACAACTGAGCGATCTGTCACAGAAGCCACCATCAACATAATTTCACTGTCACAGATTACCATCTAGACATAGCTAATGATATGGCGCGCTTTTTAAAATTCTAATGCAGTGATTCTAGTGTTGTAATTGTGACAGTAAGAGAGAATCTTAAAGATGCTATAACCCACTAGAATATTTGTAAGTATAGGTTACCTTCACATAATTATGAATAGAAAGTGAAAACAAATGGACCATGTGATTATAGTTGGCTGTGAAACATTCGACAACCATTTAGATTTTCATTAGTTTAGAAAATTACTGAGGACGCTAGAGTGCATAATGGAAGTTAAAAATTCTCTGTCAGCAGATGTAAATTTCCCTCACGCCAATACACGTAATTTTCCGCCATACTTTCGGCACTGGGTTGAGTTTCCATGACCGTTCCAAGGTTGAAAAGAACATCAGCATTGGAATATAATCGCTGCGGCACACTCCGGTAGGAAGACGGCTCATTTCTCTTCATCTTTATTCTGCTAGCGTGGCTGAGAATTGTTGCTCCTTTCCGTCATGAATACTGGCAAACGGCAATGTAAAACCTATCATAAGAACAGTCATTCGTGATATTATCAGTGGCGTCCCGGCATGCATAATAGTTACCAGCAATTAATTATATATATTTTATCACAAATACAGGTTTATTAATTATTTTAGTATTAATTTTTGACGAAACGTTCCGGACGTAATTTAAGATGATCGACGCTATACGCACGCATTTCTTGGCAAGAGACACACTTCAGGGTTCCAGCGTCTGTAGTGTCTATCCAGACCTGTATGACAGCGAGAAAAATCAATAACGTTTGAAGTCAATGCCAGTGCTGTTCAGTTAGTGTCCCACGGGTCACATGCAGCGAATCAGAATGCCCGTAGACAAAATAATTAATCAGCTATTACTTTTTTTACAAACGCCTGAAAAAAAAAGTTAGGAATATTGTGAGATATGGCAGTGAGGGTGGTAGGAGCTATGTAGTTATATTGTGATCGACAGAGAGCTCACTAACGCATTGAGCATGCATGAAACAAGTTGAACAGCAGTTCATAATCGTCCATAACCGCCAGAAACAATTCCAGATCTCATACGAGCTGCCCAGATGGAATGGGAATTGCTGCCAGAAATATTAAATTAAAGCATTGATTACAAACACGTCACGGCGTATTAGGGACATGCGTAATGCACATGCAGGCCATACGTGGTACTAAGTTGCAGTGGGAAGACAGAAACCCTCCCTTGTCAGACACCATTAAGTTAATTTTGTTGCTCATTGAATAAAGATTAGAACTGAAATATCTGTAGAAAGCAGCAATGGGAGGGACGTTAGACAAGGCTATTGCCTTTCTCCTTTGTTGTTCAATTTATACCTGGAGGAGATTATTGGGAAATGCTTAGATGGAAGAAGAGTACGTATTGGCGGAAAGAGAATAGAATGTGTACGATTTGCCGATGATATGGTTTTATTATCAGAAAGTGGAATAACTACAACTAAAATGCTAAAATCTGAAAAACTTGTGAGTATGGAATGAGAATCAATACATCAAAAACAAAGAGTATGGTATTCAGTAAAGGAAGGAAACCGGCAAATATTAAGATAGGAGAAATTAATATCAGCCAAGTAAGAGCATTCAAATATCTAGGAAGTACGATAACTGAGGACTTGAAATGTCATCAGGGGGTAAAGACTCGTATTGCGGTAGCGAAGGAAGCTTTCAATAGGAAAAGGAGATTTCTATGCGGAAAACTAGATAAAGCACACAGGAAAAGACTGGGCAAGTGTTTAGCATGGAGTGTGGCACTCTGTGGGGCAGATACGTGGACACAGACGTGAGGACGAAAAAAGGCTAGAAGCGTTTGAGATGTGGATGTAGAGGAGAATGGAGAGGATAAGCTGGGTGGAAAGAGTGAGTAATGAAGAAGTGCTGCAAAGAGTTTATGAGAGGAGAAAACTGCTGAAAGTCATAAGAGAACGGAAGAAGAACTGGATGGGACACTCGAGACGGGAGTGCTTGCTAACAGACGCTATGGAAGGAATAGTTTGTGGAAAAAGATTGAAAGGACGGAGAAGATACAAGTTAATACATGACATCAAGGGAAGCGGAAAGTATATAGACCTGAAGAGGTTGGCAGAAGACAGGAGAGCATAGAGAGATACCACGTGAAAACCTGCCTCTGGGCAGAACACAAATGATTATGATGATTCGTTTTTATTTGTTTGTGCTACTGTAAGAATGTTTTTGCTAAAAACCTTTTGAATTTTACGTTCTGTATTGGTACCTTTGGTATAGGCTGTTCACGGTAAACTGAGAACGTTTGAAAGCCCTGCTTAAGATCTACTTGCATGCACATAGTGTATTCTTTCGCCTTATGTAAAATTAACGTTACCATGGGCCTCATCACTATAGTCATACGTCGGTCCAGCAAAACTATGAAATTATTACAAAAGAAAAGTTTTGCAAATATTCCCATTTTACACTTCGATAGATTAAAATAACCGAAAATGAAAAAATAATTTAATTGATCACAAATAGTTACTTGAGACTTTTTAACCGACCATAATATATGGAACTATATTCAGGAAGGGATAGTGCTCACTTTACTGTGCAATAAAACTTGTGACAGGCGCAATACATCTAAGGAAGAAATTTAGGGTGTATTGATTTATTTTGCAATCGGAGATAAATCTACACGTGTATTTTATTCCCAGAGTTGACAGGACGAGGACAGAAATCAATCTTAATCATTACACGCTTTTCCGGCGATGTTGGGAACTCTGGGGTGTGTAATTCGCATTGAAGGATCGAGGGTCCGTGTTGTCAGCAGATATGATTGCTTCTGTCGTGAGAACATACTCGACCACGAGCTCCCAGTGACCTGTGGGGCCAGAGCGAACACTGAAAGTATCTTCTGGAACTTCCTAAACTGTAATGGAACTATACACTGTATAGAAATAATATCGCACATCAAGATGCAGATATAGGAATGTTTAGAGTCGCTACTACACAAAGTTTGGAACTTTCCTACGCATTGGACAGTTTCCTGAGCAAATGTAGGAACGCTACAATGAATGTATAGAGGAAAAAATTACAATTCCCGCTTTATCACTATAGCCTGTTCACGGTAATGTGAGCACTATTGACACCCTAGCTACTTTTTCCTTTCAGCCATATTTAAGCCTTTAATGACCTTTTAAAATAAATACTGCTATGTAAGTAATAAACATACTGTGTATATTCCACAACACCCGGAAGTTAACATCTAAAGCTAAAATAAAATATATTTATTGGTTATTAATCCAAATGAGTGAGCGTTCAAAAGTGCTCACTTTACCGTGAATATCCTATAAGTGTATACACTGGTATGGTCAATTTACGAATAATTTCTCCGGCGCCGCCCACTTTTCCACTCCTCCAATGAGGAAGTAAACCTTGACATTTGTTTGTAAATAATTATATGTATGGAATAATTAACTAGAATCATTGATGTCACATGAGAAGGTTCGCATATGTGTATGTGGAAGACGTAACTAATGATCAGAGGTAAAAAAATCGACTGTACTGCAAGGTAAGTGAGTGAACAAATTTGCGCGGCTCTCAAGAGCAAGGTCTTGGGAGCCGATGAGGGTGACAGGTGACAAGGCAGCAGCGCCGGAATGCAAGGGCGGGGGAAACGGGAAATCCCCGAGACAACGCGCTGACCAGCGGCATCGTCTGGCACGATTTCCACATGTGGAAATCCGGTGACCCGGCAGGGGATTGAACCCTGTTCGCCTTGGTGGGAGGCGAGCAGGCTAACCGCTCAGCCACCGTGGTCCCCGGCAGGGCAAGTAGGAAGCTGATTAGCTGCAGGGGCGTCTCCATCAGTAGAAGTGTCAGCTGATTGGCTGGAGTTTTTCAGTGCAATTTAAGGGAATAGTCGTGGTAGAGATGGAAAATGGACTTTGTATCAGGAGGGTGTTTCTCGTCGTTAAAAATCAGGATCTCCGTAGGAAGCTTGATCGCAATCCGGACCTTCGGGAAAGCTGGGTTGCAAAATCTGAGAATTATTCCTTGAATAGTAGTCCGGTTGGTGGCCGGATAACATACAATCTAAAAAAATAAAAAATAACAAAAATAAATTTAAAAAAAGTACTTTTAAAAGAAAAATCTCTGGAAACCCAGTTTGCCAAGAAATTCCTTTGTAAAACTATAAACAGTTTCTTTGTAAATTCTGCAAAACATATATTTGTAATATTACAAAGATAGCCTTGTATTGCAACTAAGAGTATTGAAAAGTGTATATATTAGTTTTCTTATAGAAAGCAAATGTGATGAATTAATAAGAAAGGATATCTTTAAGAAAATTTCAAAATATAATATATGGGGGAAAAAAAACACTTTGCCGGCAAAGGGACTATAACCCACACCACTTGTAGAATTATCCTGCACCCTTAACCACTAGAACAACTAGACTTATGTACTTAGTCCTTATTTTTATATTAAATATAACTCCAAGTACTTATAAAATGTTATGGAATTTATTTGATTAAGAAGAATCATTTACTGGTATGGATTTCATTTTAAGAATTCCCGTGTAGCTAGGATATATTAACAATTAATGAGTAATATGGTCACGTTTGATTGAAATTGTAATTTTGTTAAGATTATTTGAATTCTTTAAGCTTTTTACGTTATTCAAACTCGCGATACATTAATTTTTTCACGCAGCTACACTTTACATCACCCACAGTCTTTACACAAGCAGCCATAAACGGTTTTACATTGTTGGTTGAGTGTCCGCAATTTTGCTGAAGCTCGTGGATATGGTTCAGTATAGTACAAAAATTTCTCGACTTCCACTACAAACAGGGCCCTTGTAGTTTTACAAGATAAATCTTTGTGGGGTTACAAGCAATTTGTGAAATTGCAAATAATTTCTCAGTAAAAATTACAAAAAAATGTTAGTGTTGGAAAACAGTAAACCGTGGGTGGAAATGTTTGCGTACGTGTCAGTGCTGGCACCTCGCAGTGAACTGATTTCCACTGGCCACCGCGGACAGCCATCTACTTCCAAAGCAGTCGGTCGCAAACTATTACAGGTCCCATGCAGTGGCGGCAGCGAGCTTCCGACCATGGAGGACGTTACAAATTATATATTGTTTCCAGTATTTCATAATCACGTAAAATATAAGTGAGGTATAGGCTGTTCACGGTAAAGTGAGTACTTTTGAAAGTCTTCTCATTGGGAATAATAGTTAATAAATATATTTTATTTTCGCCTTAGAAGTTAACTTACAAGTGCGGTGGAATCTACACTCTGTGTTTATTACTTATATGGGAGTATTTACTTAAAAAGATGGTTTATGGATAAAACATAGCTGAAATGAAAAAGTAACTAAGGCCTCAAAAGTGCTCACTTGATCGTGAATATCCTATACAATTATGTATTAAGCGAGTCTGGCTCGTCAAGCATTGTAATTATTTGTTTGTGACCCGGCGGTAAAACTAACTGAATTTACATGCGCGCTGTTTTCTCGCATTTGTCATTCCATATCCTTAACAGGGCTTTCAAATATTTTCCAAAAATGAAGTAGTGATATAGTTGTGTAGTGATAGGTAAGACATTTCTGCGTCCTCGTTGTGCTTAAAGGACGGATAAGCGTTAATGTAGTGATTTTGGAAATATCCTACGTGTATACAAACAAAATTTCATAGCTCAATAAACTATCTTACGCTTAATTCAGGGACGAATTTAAGAGACCTGCCGTAATACTAAAATGCAGGTAAGAGGATTTGTTCGACGGACGAAGCCTTAACTATCTTCACAGATACAAAAGTCATATTAATGCTAGCGTTTTGCATCTTAATAATATTATAAATGCTAAAGTTTGTATGTTTGTTACTAAATCACGTCATAACGGCTTGACAGATTTGGACGAAATTGGGTACAGGGGTAGATTATATTCTGGATTAGTACATAGGGTACTTTTTATCCCGTTAAAACGAACAGTTTCTTAGGTAATATATAAAATATGCCACCAACCATTTGCGTAGGCGCTGATAAAATATTTTACACACCGATGGAGTCACGGGTAACAGCTAGTATATTATAAAAACTGCCATAAAATACAATATCTTCTGGTTATGATGAGCTTCGAAAAGCAGGAATTCTGGCATAGTGCTCACATTCTGAGTCATCTTTGGATACATCAACCGTTTTTGCATCTACGCAATGCCCTATGGTAATAGCGAGGGTTTTTTCACTTACCGTGTTCGTATCGGGTTCATAGAAGTAGTCGATAACCGCTTAAAGGGTATTTGAGTTTGCTTGCATTTCAAAGCGGTTTAACACTTGCGTAAGTGCAGACTATTTTCTTATTTCTGCCCACTGTTTATCTGCCAACGACGTGAATATTTAAATATAAGCTGTACACCGTAAAATGAGCACTTTTGTAAGCCCTACTTAAGATTTACTTGTATGCTTGTATCTGCTTCCGTCTTATGTAAAATCATTGCCGCGGGCCCCTGCATTTCATTCGTGCGTCGGTCAAGTGAAACTGTAAAATTATTAGGAAAGTAAATATTTAAAAAATCTGCTCATTTGTAGACTTCTATGCATGAAAAAAGCAGAAAGGAGAATAAATAATTTAAGTTATCATAACATGTTACCTAACACTTTTTATTCGACGCTAAGCTATGGAACTGCTTTCCCCTCCATCGTTACCAACTTTACTGGGCGCATGTCATTCACTACCCCCGTTAAATTATATGCAGGCGTGCCAGTGATATTTTTTAAAGGTTGAATTCAAAAGTGCTCACTTTACCGTGAACAGGTTTTAGTCATATAACAGATGACTGATATCCTGTGTGAGTTAACTAACACTGAAATTTTTACCAAAATAAATATGTTACTATATGGAAAATGTTTTCTTGAAAATAAAGCAAAAATAAAAAACGTTAAAGTGGTTGCGAACAAAAAAATTAACACACAACTACTTTTCCTTATCATCTGATAACGTTAATGTAGATACTTTACCCAATATTTCCATTAAAATATGTGCAGTTAGAGGCAAAGACTTATTTTAAGTTTTTTTTTTTTAATTAATTTGCTAAGTATCGAGCAGTTTCAGTATTAATTTATAATTAAACAGAGAAGTGATACAAGTTACGCATGCGTGACTTTGATAACGTGGGTGTAAATTGTTTTTCCGGCAATCCCTCATCAATCGAATAGTCAAACTCCCCGTGCGCAAGAACTTGCAGAATGCCCCACCGCGCTAGCATTCGCACACGTATATGCTATTCACGGTAAAGTGAGCAATTTTGAATGCCCTCTCGTTTGGAGTAATGGCCCAAAAGTATATATTTTTTTAGCCATAGATGTTAATTTCCGAATGCGATGGAATACACACATTGTGTATGGCGATGTTTATTTTAAAAAGGATGTTAAAGGATAACAAAAATGACTAAGAAAAAAGCAACTAGGGCCCCAAAAGTGCTCACTTTACCGTGAACAGCCTCTACACGATATGCCTTTCAAGCACTTCCCGGGCGACGTAACCACATGACCGCGCTGCGCGTCAATTACAGACCGTCCGTCGGGACGAGCCGCGCGGAACGACCCATCAATTTCCTTTCCCCGAGGAGAACTTTTCAAAAATCATCTGTAATGGCTCCGTACGGCACACTTCGCAAATTGCCGCGTCATCGCACTGTTTACGTTTGAACATGTTGCGGCAGGCATTTCCTCTCTTGCATAGACCATAAATTCATCACAGCTGCAATTACTCAACCGATAAATCAACGAGAGTGTTGGTGTCTCTGGCTTATATAGTCTACGCTCTTCAATTTACAACCGCAGAGTATGAAAAATTTAGAAGTTAAGGCTCGAGTGTGTATTAAAAATATTGCCAAAGTTACCCACCGGTGATTGTCACCTATTACCTCTTCAAGGACAATAACTCCAGAAATACAATGTAGACAGGTTAGGGACTTGACTGAACTGTTGAAGTTTAACTGCCAGTCTTATTTTTATGGTCAAGATCACTCTATACACGGGTAACTTAATTTTTACTCTTCCTCTTATAAAATATAATTTTTTTCCGTTTCTTTTTACGCGCAGTAATTTACGTTGATGCAAGCATAATGTTAATAAAATAGTTGCAAGGGCATTATATTTATGTTAGGAACAAAATGAAATCCCGTCGTTCTGCCGAAGCACGACTAGCCAAGGACCATTCCACAGAAAATGTTCGCAATATCAGTTTTCCTTTGCTTCTAAATTTGCAAACTTCTTTCAGGAAAATATTTGCTGTTTCTTAGAGACATTAAAAATGGAATGATGGCATGGCAGTATAACGGTAGAAGAGGCTTTAAAAAAATAATTCCTATTAAATTTTTTTCTCTTTTTTGATGTGAAATTCGATTGAACGTCTTTCTCGGTCGGTCACTGGGCAGGGGGGGGGGGGGGTGCTCCTAAGTGCGTGGGACAAAAACATGTTCCTCGGCGATGCCCATAGCTCAGTCAGTTCCCTACGCTCCAGAGTGACACATGTGCCATTCTAGGGCTTAAGGTTGCGCAAACCATCGGGTGACTAAACCATTTAGATCTATAAATAACACTTCTTACGTGACTCATTAAAATTATTGATCAAAATAGCGCTTCTCTGCCCGACCATATGATTAAAAAAATTGAATAGCCCCTTTTATGTTGCTGTTGGGGGGGGGGGGGTGACAAATATACCATCATGTAGCCTGATAAGTTTTCTATCTTAGAGTACTTGATTCATATTATTTGTTTCAAAAACGTGGAAGCAGCAACGCCGAGAAGTTACAGTGTCACCAAGCCGAGACTAAAATGCAAAATCCATCTAGAAAGGCAAAACGAGAACGAGTCCAAGACTCAGCAGCACGGAGAGGAGTCGCCTACATCGATTGAGGCAGACTGAGGCTCTGGTGGAAGTTCGGTCTGACACTAGTGGGTTCGGAACAAGCGGCCTACTGAAGCGTCAGGCAAGTCCGGCGCCTAGCACCTCGCGAGTGCGTCCCAAGAGGGAAGCAACGATTGAGGCAGAAGTAACAGCAGACTGAGGCTCTGGTGGAAGTCCGGTCTGACACTAGTGGGTTCGGAACAAGAGGCCTACTGAAGCGTCAGGCAAGTCCGGCGCCTAGCACCTCGCGAGTGCGTCCCAAGAGGGAAGCAACGATTGAGGCAGAAGTAACAGCAGACTGAGGCTCTGGTGGAAGTTCGGTCTGACACTAGTGGGTTCGGAACAAGCGGCCTACTGAAGCGTCAGGCAAGTCCGGCGCCTAGCACCTCGCGAGTGCGTCCCAAGAGGGAAGCAACGATTGAGGCAGAAGTAACAGCAGACTGAAGCTCTGGTGGAAGTCCGGTCTGACACTAGTGGGTTCGGAACAAGCGGCCTACTGAAGCGTCAGGCGAGTCCGGCGCCTAGCACCTCGCGAGTGCGTCCCAAGAGGGAAGCAACGATTGAGGCAGAAGTAACAGCAGACTGAGGCTCTGGTGGAAGTTCGGTCTGACACTAGTGGGTTCGGAACAAGCGGCCTACTGAAGCGTCAGGCAAGTCCGGCGCCTAGCACCTCGCGAGTGCGTCCCAAGAGGGAAGCAACGATTGAGGCAGAAGTAACAGCAGACTGAGGCTCTGGTGGAAGTCCGGTCTGACACTAGTGGGTTCGGAACAAGAGGCCTACTGAAGCGTCAGGCAAGTCCGGCGCCTAGCACCTCGCGAGTGCGTCCCAAGAGGGAAGCAACGATTGAGGCAGAAGTAACAGCAGACTGAGGCTCTGGTGGAAGTTCGGTCTGACACTAGTGGGTTCGGAACAAGCGGCCTACTGAAGCGTCAGGCAAGTCCGGCGCCTAGCACCTCTCGAGTGCGTCCCAAGAGGGAAGCAACGATTGAGGCAGAAGTAACAGCAGACTGAAGCTCTGGTGGAAGTCCGGTCTGACACTAGTGGGTTCGGAACAAGCGGCCTACTGAAGCGTCAGGCGAGTCCGGCGCCTAGCACCTCGCGAGTGCGTCCCAAGACGGAAGCAACGATTTTATCGTGTCTGCAGAGAAGCGACGATACCACACACGAGGTACCCAGGAAACTCGGGAAAGATTCCCCAGCTCAGCAAGTCCAAAGGCTTCGCGTATCCATCCAAACCACATCACCTGCCTCCGCTGACTTAAGTTCTTAGCTAATAGTGTTTGATTTCCGACCTCAGTACACATCAAATTTAACGGCATATCTATCGCTATGAGTCACAACACATAACCACCAATTTGTTTTTTTTTTTTTGCTGGGAGTCGAATCGCTAATTTGACCTGAAATTTTCCAATAAATAGAGCAAATAAGCCCTCAAAGGCATACAGCTTGGATGGTTTCGTCTGTTACACAAACAAGCTGAATCTTGAATGCAAGCTGACAGAGGTAAGTGGGTTCGGATCACTGTTGAAACATGGCCGCCACATGAGAACTGGCGCTATTATCGGATTACTGCGGGCCGATACTTCTGTGCCAGATGTATTGGCAGAGTTAATTTTCTTTTTTCAAAGTTGATATCCTAGTCATACTTACTTAATTAATTACCTTTATTGCCTAGATAATATTTTTTTTAATGAATATGTGCGCCTGTTAATTGCTTCATTGTGTTATTTATTTATGTCAAACGACTATAATTATTAGATTCTTTAAGAAATTGTTTTATTCACCACAAGTTTGCCTGATTAAATAATTCAATGCCAAGTATACTTTAAAATATTGAACTTTTGGCTCGTTTTGCTTCAGTAAGCAAATATTGCCATTTCTTTTGTGCTTGTTCTGAATGATGCCAAGTAATTCTAAAATCCATAATTTTGTTAATTATTGCTTAAGATAAATTAATGAAAAGTTCTGTCAATCGTTTTAGAAGTCTTTCAGTAGTCGTTGAATAATCGATTGTGTATGTGAAACACCAAGCAATGAGCACACACTAATATATATATATATATATATATATATATATATATATATATATATATATAATATGTGCGCGACCTGCCAAGGTCGTTGCCGCCTCTATTTTTAACAAGCATGTCGTCAGCTACAATTTATTTTCTCTCGTCGTTTTACATTACATCCTTTAATGTAATTTAGTTTTTCACCGCCGTTTAGGTATGTTTGTTTGCGGTGATGTTTGCTTTATCCCGTTAATATTAGTTTGTGATTTTACTCTAGTCCTCTTCTTTATATTACTAGGCGGCCCACGAGTTTCATGGAGCCCGCTCGTGTACAACTAGTAATGGCATCCTAACTTCATATTGCCTGTGGGATGTGATATTTCTTGGCGCAACATCCTTCCTGGGATGTTTCTGCACTGTCGTGGCGTAAGCTGCGCCCAAATGTTTTCCTTCACTTCATGACGTCTGCGCGCTTCTGTTCGTCAAATTTCAAGTAATACATTTCCATTATTTTGTGCGTGATGGATCGTGCTGCTCAGAATGCTAGACTGTTAGCCTGAATAAAAAGGCAAAAATATAAACACTGTTTTTGGCACTAAAAATATTGAAATTTCCATTTCTATGTAGTAAAAAAAAATGTAACGTAAAATTATTTTACTTGCTTGAATGTGTCCACGAGGCGTTAAAATGGTTAAATTACATATCCACATTTCTTTCATTCGTAGATAAATCTTGCCCTATGGTAGTAGCCGATTTTACCAACCACGTCTCACATTAATCTGTTTTATTTCTTATTAACGTTGTTTGGATGACTGGAGGCTGGTTTGTAAAGGAAATGAAACACAAACGTACAATTAAAAACTGCATGTAAATTCATACTTTGCGTTGAAGTGTTTGAAATCCAGGATTTTCACGAAACTATCAAACGTGCGTTCAAAGTGGTGATCGGCGAAAATAACTCACTTCAGACTACGCATGCTTACTTTCAACATACCACGCACATTAGAAAAAACAATTTCAGAACACTCCGGCATTGTAAAAACGGTTTTTCGAAGCTCCGTACCTAAAAAAAGACGCGTTATGTACATCCTTAAGTACTCGAGTGTCACGCAATCGACGTTGCTACATACAGGCTTTCGGCCAATAAAGTGATAGGGTCACCGCTGAAAGTCCAAGAGGTAGATGCAGCACGACGAGAAAACTGCACACCAATTCAGAGTCTTGCACGTAGCGGCGATGGCGCACTTGATGTGCGTGGCAGTGTCGTCCTTATCGCTCCCTCCCCTCAAAAGGGCTGACCACCTCCAGGTAGGCAGCGCCCAGAGAGGCTTTTCTGCGCAGGTTGTCTCACGCTTACCGCAACATACTATGCAAATACCAGGATCAAACGCCGATCCATGCCGGCATCTGGGGCTAGGAGAGGCACAAAGAGTAGAGAGAGTGAGATGCCCTTCTATCCCGCAGGGGTGTCAGGTGTTTCGATCTCTACGTCGCTCCACGACGCGCTAATATTACCTATGGGGCAGAAAACGATCTCGACTTGAAACACCCAAATGCCGCGGCCCAAGCTCTTTCCCTTATAAATATTTACCATCGAAATACTATTATTCATGTTACAGCAATACAAGTCTTTCGTAAACCGGGGGGTCATTTGCAAATAAAGTCTACTCTCAATTTCCAAGGTCATTTATTCACTATTTATTTTGCACCAAAACGACTGTTTACAGGCACCGAGTCTACTCGTAAATGCACACAATAAAAAATATTAAAATGTTTCGCTCTCAATTTACATATTGCGTGGCCAGACCCCTTAATTAAGTTCAACGTCTTTTGCCCTACGCTGTAACTTTCAATAATTGCTACTCATAAAATTTAATATTAAAGCCACAAACGAGAATCGTTTCCGTAGCGCTTGACGTGCTTGAAAAGTGTTTCACAAAAAAGGACGACGGACTCCGCAGGTACAAGCTGATGACGGCTCTTATGCATAACTCTTACCTTAAATTTGGCATTCGTTCAGAATGCCATACAGCCGACCACCTGGCCACGACGGGGAACGTCCTTGCTGCCCAGTGTCAGCTCGCTGTAGACTCCGCCCCACTTGACGCCGCCAAAAGGAGAGCAGTCGATGGGTCGTTCACCTCGGGGCCTCCACGCAATCATGCGCGGATTTCTTGCACTCGCTAGCAGGTAGAATAGCACTGACACTCGGGAATATTCTGCGTGTTTACTCGTTACGCAAAAGTACGGGCATGATTCCAGCACTCCAACCACATGAAACACCGTTCGCAATAAAGCCTGCGTATAACAAGTTGCAGAGAGCTGTGCTTAAAGTTACTTTTCTAGGCTCCAAGGAAATATTGCAAAAAACACGGGCCGCTGACGTACGTCACTGTTACTCCACACACACTTTAACATGCTCGTCCTCGGGCCTTGTAAAACGGACAGTTTAACCAGCGCGGAAAAATTCAATTTCACGAGCCATAAGTCGAGGTTTCACAGTTATTTCCGCGGTCAGTAACGCATGTATTAAGGTGAATGTTACTCATACACGCAGATTTTTCACACATAGTTCGTCCGCATCAAGTTTACGTCTCTGATACTTGACCCATATTTCACTAGCAGGAGCTGCACGCGACAGGCAAACATAGCAACATCGTAACTACGTTCACGTCGGGCATGTTATTACAATATTCTTTAAACAGTTGATTTGTTTGCTCACGAAAACGTTACGGTGACGTTCACTTGTTCGTGTAACACACTGCACATCGCGACCAGGAGAAGTTATATAGTAGTCCCATACTGCTAAACGTCCGCCCGACTTCCCGATACTGTCCAGCTCCGCAGCCGCCCACACACCGCGAACGATTCTCTCACACTGACCAGTGCGCGATATCTTAGCCTGGTAACGTCGCGCTCTCCCGCCACCCCAAGCGCCACGGTCGCAACTCTTTACAAAGCGATTAGCCAATTAGGATTGATTACAAATACCATACACAACACCCATATAAAATACATGTGGTAATAACATTTATAATAGATTAACCCTAAGCAGTAAAAATATTGTTACCATATAGACTACGTGCAATAAAATGCATACTTGATTAATAAATGGCAATGAGAATAAATGTACCGTCCGGTATACAACCAAATATAAATACACATAAAAACAGTAAATACGTAGCGGTACCTACTATGGTGCAAAATTACTAAAGCCCATACATTTTACTAGGTGACGATCTATGAATCGTCACAAGATGGAAAACTTTTGCTGATGGCGTCTGTGCCGCACGTAGTCGTGTGTAGGTATAGCAAAATCTAACACTTGGCTCTCACCATAAAAATATTTATTTACAAGTGTTTAAATATTTTTTTTTCCAGGGAACGTCATTCGTGTGGGCGTCTTACGAAACCACACTACTGATGATTAATTCTTTCAATAAGTATACAGGTAGTTCGACTTAACGTCTCATCGACAGCGAGGTTATTAGAGACGGAGCAATCTGCTCAGAGAAGAGGGAATGGGGAAGGAATCTGCCATGGCATGTAGCAAGGAAACATCACAGTATTCGCCTGGAGTGATTTTCGGAAACCATGGGAAACCGAAATCAGGACGGCCGGACAAGGACTCGAACCTAGATCCTCCCGAATGCGAGTCCAAAGATCAACCTCTTCACCGCCTTGCTCGGCTTCTCTCAATATGTATAGAAAATGTTACATTAGGCATGTATAATATTACATTAGGCATGGAGAATATTTCATTAGACATGGAGGACATTACATTAGGCATGGAGAATATTACATTAGGCATGGATAATATTTCATTAGGATGGAGAATATTAAATTAGGCATGGATGGCATTACATTAGGCATAGGGAATACTACATTAGCATGAAGAATATAACATTAGGCATGGATAATATTTCATTAAGCATGGATAATATTACATTAGGCATAGATAATATTACATGAGGTTTATCTGAATGAATGTAGATGAATAATCTGGTTTCATTTCCAATATGAGGCAAGAACAAAATATACTAGAATAAAAATGACCTATATGTAACACCTGTTAAAATTTAAATGATTATTGCAAAATATTCATTATTTCCAATGATAATGGATGCGCTTGTGAATGCTTGGATGTGATACACATACAGAGGTTTTATCAGGGCTATCCCTGCCAGAAATTAGAAACCATACACTGCTTTTCGCTATTACACACAGTTTGCAGTATATACGTGCTCAAATTTGCCAACGGGTTGCGTCAAAGAAACGACGACAGACGTCCGTAGGTATTGCTCGTTCGCGTGCAGCGAGGAGGGTACGCGCATATTGACTGGGATGCCAGTCGAGCGGCCTGCAGCAAGCGGGATTCCTATAGCGGCCGCATTCCTCACCGTACGACGTCTGAGAGAACTGAGGTCGCCGCGGCCGTTACACAAGGGCATGGCCGGTGAGAAATAGAGCTCACGCTCCAGGACCTTATTCGCAAATTTACTACACTCGATTCGCGGTTTCTTCACACTTGTTGAATCAAACGTTTGAAAAATCGCTTCCCATTGATTACGTGTCCGGCATTCGCATGTGCGGGGAATTACGTTGGCTTTATCGGGGTGTTCTCTGTTGCGTTCCGTCGGGAAACTCCGTCATTACCTGGATGACGGACCCTCGAGGGTCCTTGCTCAGAAGCCCGTAGACACGTTGGTTGCTTATCCCGCCCTAAAGACGACAGCACCCGGTATTGCCTGTCCCCCTTGCTCTAGTACAAGCTTCGATAATGCCTGGTGCATTATTTGGTATACCAACCGCTATCCCTGCCAAAATTGAAGGTTCCTAACACACGACAGAAGTCTACGTACTGGTCTCAGACACACTCCGCGAGTTCGCAGTTATATGGCTATTCGCGGTAAAGTGAGCACTTTTGAAAGTTTTCTGATTTGGCATAATAGTAAATAAATATACTCTGAGTAGTACAAATATGCCGATTCGAGCGCAGCCCCCAGTTATCAAACAAACAACGGTAAATTAAATGCTCAAGCCATCACAAAACCATCAGAAAAAATTCCTCTTAATTTTCTGATTCAAAACATCAAATGCCGATTCGAGAGCAACCGCAAAAAAAAGTGGCTCGAAAGGTTGTGTTTGGGAGCAAACCGCAAAAAGGGATTCAAAAAGTTGTGTTTTGGTGCATCTGCAAAAATAGGGGTAAAAAGTTGCGTTTGGAAGCAGTTGCAAAAAAGTGACTCAAAAAGTTGCGTTTGGGAGTAACCACAAAAAAAGTGGATTAAAAAGTTATGTTAGGCAGCAATTGCAAAAAGTGGCTCAAAAAGTTGCGTTTGGTTAGATCGTAGTCTTTAGAAAAAAAATTTGTGTTAAACTTTGCGTTTGAGTGCATCTGCAAAAATACACGTAAAAATTGCATTTGGGAGCAGTTGCAAAAAAGAGTGGCTCAAAATATTTGAATACGTAAAAATAAAACATTGTTTATAATAAAAATGGATCAGTTGCTAAATGTATTAAACGGAACCAAACAATTTAAGGAACTTCCGAACTAGTAATTGGACAGTCCTATCCCATAAACCATGCTAAAATAAATTATACACAGTGAGGATACAAAGTGATAATTACTTCTGGTAATTTTAAAGCAACTTTACTAGACAGATATGTTCAGATTTTCAGTGAAAAAGTTTTAAATGATGTTAATCGTGGAGTTATAAGTTTTGCATATGAGGGAATGGTGGGTTGTGGTGTTAACCAAATGCATTCTATTCGGTTTTTAAAAGAGTTTTAATAGTTATAAATTTATTAAAACATAATTATCGCTCTGACTTCGGCAATGTGCTACAACATAATCTAATTAAAAATTTAGATACACATCTCCAAATTCGACATATTAAAGTAGCCGAAATATTGAATTCTTTTTCTAAATCATTCATTACACTTTCTATTGAAACATTATTCATCTTTATCATATGGAACTTTAATAGTTTAAAAACTATTAACGTTTTTATATATAGAATATGACTACTTCGGACCCAAAAAATATCTACGGTATCATCTCTAATATCACTGTTCTTTCAGATAAATCAACGTTAATTAACTTATTTTTTCATCCTTTATTTCAACTATTAATTCATTAAATTGATTTGTTTGCACTGGAAAAATTAATGGATAAGCTGGTTCGTAATAGATTATGTCGCCAAATCCAAATGTTGTTCTTGATTTAAAAGTGGTACTTTGTTAGTTTCTCTATGATTATATTTATAATGTTGTAATATCATACCATTTACTATATTATAGTGTATATTTATTGTTTCAAATGGAGCAAATTTTGGAATTGTATCACCATAATGGTCCACATTTTCTTTCAGAGTTTTATTTTCTACAAAGCTCAAAAGTTTTCCTATCGAACCCCGTTTTTCAAACTGTAATTTAAGCGATCATTTTATTTTCACTCGGTTTGTAATTTTCTACAGCTCGAAAGATATATAATTTGCATTCCCACCCATTGAATCCACACTAAATGAAAAAAATTGCTTTGATAATTTTTTCAAGATCTTTTAAGCTATATTAACCAACTGGAATATCAATTGCTGATTCCATATCATTCTGGCCCACAAAATATAGCTTATTTTTCCCAGAGATAATGTTATGCATTAGATAAGTAGTATAGAACTGAACTAAAGCCAATGAGAGCCCCTCTATCTCTAAAGGTTAATATAGTCTCTTCTTCAACACTGATTTGTTATCTGTTAGTTTGAATACTTTACTCATTTATTATATCATTTTGAAATTATCTATTAATAAATGAGCAAGAAAAACATGAAACATGTAGACTTGGATATAAAAATAAGAATACCAGACAAGACTACATCGACAAAACGTCATAGAGAATTATTACCTAATAATATTAGATGTTTGATAGTGGGTCCTAGTAACTGTGGAAAAACCACACTTTTGATAGATAATTTTATATATGCTCAGGGATGGTTGGACTTTGATATGAGTGTTCAAAAAGTGTGGACCAACCAAAATATATCAATTTAAAGAAAGATATAGATGTAGCATCGAAATTATTTAATGAACTGATAGAATACTTCTTTCCATCAAATGAAGAAATGGTTGATGTAAATGAATGCCATAAAGAGTCCGTAGTTGTTTTCGATGATATCATACTTGAAAACCAAGATATGGTAAGGGATTACTGTACACGTGGTAGACACAAAGATATTGATTGTTTCTATTTAGCTCAGACATACTCAAAAGTACCTAAGCAGCTTATAAGAGGCAATGCCAATTTTCTTTGCATATTCAGACAAGACAATTACAATCTCAAACATATTCATAGTGATTTTGTTGGTGGTGATATGTCGTTTGAGAAATTTAGGGAGACTTGTTCAAAATGTTGGAATAATGAATATGGTTATGTTACAATAGATATGACTTGTAAGTTAAAAAATGGTAAGTACCGTAATAAAATTCAAGACTTTTTAAATTCTTAGATTTTAAGTAACTTTTGTTTTTAATGGAACTACTTCCATTAAAAACTAACATAATCTTATCTTTTTTAATGTATTCATATACCATAGCTATTTCAATAAACACAATTGTACCTTCGGGTACAATGTGGGCTTTTGGTATTTTAAAATATATCATATCATCAGGGTATACTTCAAAAGTTTTATATATGTCAATTTTTTCCATTCATGGTATAAGTTGATAACACTTGATATTCTTCTGGTTTTATTATTATTTCAACTATAGTTCCATCTCTCATAAAAAAAAATATTCTATTTGATTATCAAAGTAAAATACTTGTTCTTTTGAACTGTATTTTCCAACTAAACAAATAATGTTAATTCGGTTTTTCTGATAATACTCTAAATTGATTGCAGGCATAGGTGCAATGGGATCTCCCACATGTCTAAGTCTTTTTTGTTCAAAATCTATATTATTATCTACTTCCAAGTACGTAAGATAGGCTTTATTCAATGATATTTTATTTCTTGTCAGTGTGGCTATTGATCTCAGTAGTTGTAGCATTATCGGTGTGTTCTTTAATTTGATCTTCGATACAAGGGCTCATTAATGCATTTCCACATATATACACTGTTTATTAATAGTGAAATAATTTTTGGAAATTTGAAATTATGTGAAAAGTGATTTAGAACAATTACACACAAATGACCACAAGTTACTTGATTGAAATTTTGAATTCTATTATCGTAACAAAAAACATTACTTCCGAGATATGCTATTAATTGCCGGGGTGGATATCCACCAAATGAATCAAAATAATATTTGTTGTTTGCTTTTATCCAACAGCATACCACGTATGTACCAAAGTTTGTCGAAACATCTAGATTAACAATCCCACATCCATTATCGAGTGGTGTGTTAAGTAGCTCATGGATCATAAATACACCCCAAGAATTTTTAATGTTTAATTTTTTAACCATTCGATCAATATCAAAGTTACTAAGTGGAGTTACATTTTTTTAACATTGTTACCTCACTTAACTTTCTTCAATCCCTTGATGTATTCCTCCATAGCTAAATTATGTCTGCATTGTTCTTCCAATTCTTGGTTTTTCTTCTTAGCATTTATTACTGATGTAGTGATAGATGATGCACCGACAGTTAATGCTTCTAGAGCTGCCAATTCTGCGAAAATTAAGGGTAAAAATCTACCCTTGTGAACTGTCGAACCATTTCCAGTTTTCATTTCTTTGGACATTTTCTTAAGCTGTAGAACTGAAATTGTGATAGTCATCCCTTTGTCCTCCTTTAATTTCTTGTTTATACGATCCAGTTGGTCTTTCGTTAGGAAAGAATCAATACTCAAACCCTTCAACTCATCATTAGGAACTTGAAATACAATGTTTTTTACTTACATTTATTATAACAAATATTTTATCAATTCATTTTAATTCCCAAGCCAAGCTTATGTTTAATACGTATAGCAGATCCATTAACACCAGCCCACAATCTCTCATTGAGATCAGCATCTGAACTTAACAATCTTTGAATGCTTTCTTTTCTAGGTCTTTGTCAGCTGCATGTCTTTCAGCTAGATCTTTATGAAGATGATAAGCTATATCATGTTCCATTTTAGCCGCATCTAGTGGTTTAATGGATTTATCGCAATGCACAATTCTCTCTTTTAATCTGGTACCCAGACCTAAGTACTGATAACCGGGTGCATGCAACTCAAAATGTAGTGAATTTATTATGTCATTGATTAGCCCTTTTCTGTGATGCTCCGACTCCCAAAAAGTATGTGGTATTGTGTTTAACATTTGTATAAGATATGGTATACCTTTTGGATTATTCACAACAAAGTCACTAAACTTGCTGTTGAGCATATTCAATACTCCAACGTTTTCATTGTAATAGTTATCATTTCCAGCATTCTATTCGCCATAAATAACTAGAAGTCAATCAGTAAGCATTTTAACATCATCCATCCATATGTATTCTTTGGGATAGTCTGTATACTTCTTTATGTAGTTCCCTTTTTTAAGTGAGGGACGTTTCTTTTTAATCGAATAGTAAATAGGTTTAACAATAATTTTATATTAATTCCCTTTACTCGATTTTGGTGTTCCCAAGTTTGGATCATTGTTTTGAAAAACTGTGTTTGTATCTGCTAGGATATGACTATAGAGTACATAGTCGGTTGCAGTGTAGTTGCTCTCTGTTACTTTCTTAATAGTTAGTAATTTCACCAAACCATCAGTTCCAGTGTATGTCCTGCCTTTTACAGAAAATTTATTATTGATGAATGTTACTTCGCTATCACCAATATACAATCTACCTTTATCAGCCTGTAGTCCAAAAACATCGTCTATGCAGTCAATTAAGAAATTGGCCCCTTTCATATCAATAAATGTTGTTTTGTAGTTAGTTAACTGTGAGATATCAGTTTTCAAATGCCCCAATGCTTCGTCATAGCATTCGTCATCATAGCATCCATCATTATCATCAATTTGTTTAGCGTTCATCGCCATAGCGTACGTCATTATAGCATTCATCATCATAGACTTCATTTTCATCACCAATTCGTTTAAAGCCATCATCATTTTGTTCATCTGTGAATGTTTTACCAAACAGTTCTCTTTCAAAAGATGTTTCTGTTGGTGTATGTGGGTAGTCTAAATTCTTAACAGCAAACGAAACAAGTTCTTTTATTAAGTGCTTATTCCCATTTGTTACAAGTCCAATTTTTCGCCCCAAATCTTCTATCGCATCTCTCAATGGTTGATCGTGATTTTTATTTCTATCATATTCATTTTGGCGAAATTTTCTAAAAGTTTTCAACTTTTCAATTAGCTGCCTTCTTCTCACTATATTCTTCTCTATATTGTTTATAATTTTTGGTTGTCTCATTTATTATATAAATAAACAAAATGAACAATGATAACTTAAATGCATATTGTCTCAAATGTATGAGGAATGCACTAAGTTCATATGAACATAAAAATACAAACAAAGTAAGAATTAAATGTGTGTGTAGATGTCGTGTTATCAATAACTCGATATTCACTGGTGGGGATATAAAAAAACGATATTGTAAATGAAATTCATAAACGAATACGAAAAAATTTCACCAGAAAAACTGTTCTATCTTTTGGCATCGATGATCTTTGGCAAGCTGATTTATATTTTTCCATATATGCATGGCTAATACCAATCAAAGATTAAACTGGTGAAAATGTTACGTTAGCATTTAACACTATTTTGAATGATCGCAAACCCATGAATTAACAAACAATGGGAAACAATTATACAATAAATCATTTAAGGTATTAATGGCCAATAACAACATAACACACTATTCAACATACAGTGAAAAGAAAGCTAGTGTTGTAGAAAGATTTAATAGAACATTGAAGGAGGAAATGTGGAAGATATTTTCTATGCAGGGAAACTATAAATGGGTGGCTATATTACCTAAATTAATAAGTGAATACAATAACACTCTTTGCAGTACAATTGGAATGAAACCCATCAATGTAAATGCAAAGAATGAAAGTTATATTCTAATCAACAGGTATGGAGGAGAAAGAAAAATGGCCAAACCAAAGTTTGCAATAGGAGATAAAGTTCGCTTAAGTAAAAGTAAAAATTTGTTTGAAAAAATGTATACACCAAATTGGTCCACTGACGTATTTGAGGTGTGTGAAGTGTTGCACACAGACCCCAGACATATAGAATAAAAGATTTAAAAAATTAAATTATTAAAGTTATTTTTTATGAACCAGAGCTGCTTAAGACCAAATATGATAAAGACTACTTAGTGGAAAAAGTTCTGCGAAGAAAAGGAAATAAGCTGCTAATTAAATGGTTAGGTTTTGATAGTAGTCATAACTCTTGGGTGTAGTTGTTTAAGATTTTTTTTTTTATATAATAAATGGATCAACAAAAAATTGAGAAGTTGTGAGCATCAGTCGCTTCTGCCAAACGACCAAACAAAAAATATTTTGAATGAATACAACAAACTCATTGAGTTTGATATTCCCATTGGCGATGCATTTTTACATCTGAATGAAGATTATATATACCAACAGTATAAGCTAACTAAAAGAGATACAAATGCAGATTATGAAAAAACTTCAACTATTGATCTTTGTGAGAATTTCTTCCCATTCCAGTTCTCAAGAATAGAGATCTCTAAACATGGTTGTTTAATCGAAATTATTGACAACCCTGGCATCACTTCAACAATGACACATACATTGCAATGTTTGGAATCAGAATCAGCATACTTCCAAATATCGGGGATAGAACTAGGTAAATATGTTAGGAAAGATAAGTGTAACTATATTACCTATCCATTAAGATATTTATTTTGTTTATGAGAGATTGTAATGAAATATTCTGGAAAGGTGGGTACGAGATCACATTCATTCGAAATTCTAATGATGATGTTTCTTTTTACAGAATACCCCAAAGAAAGCAGATGGATCTGATACAGATAATACACCAGATGCTGGTAAAATTGTTATTGAAAAAATGGAAATTCTGTGGCCAATTGTTGAATATGATACTATTTATGGATACAAAATTAAAGCGAAATTATACAAACACTCCAAAATTCCAATTAGTTTTAATTATTGGCAATATCTTGAAAACCAGTAGCTACTAATGCAAACTCATTTTAGTTTGATATAAAAGATCAGTTCAATTGAATCCAGTTCGATATGCCAGACTTTGTCTTTGTTGGTTTTCAGCACAGCAGAAAGATCATGGGCAATTCACACATGGTTCAATGTTTGACTCTTTTTTGTCAAGAAATATTTCTTTTAATAATGGACAGAATGATGTGTTTCCAAAAGAGAATTGTAATTTAAACATTGATGATAAGATTTTCGATAAGATGTATATTGCTTACAATGATTTTAGACATTCAAAGAATAAACTAGATACCCCTTATCATAATAATGAAGTGCGCTTCAGCTCTGGGTCATTTATTGGGAGAAGACCATTGTATGTTATTGATTGTT
Organism: Dryococelus australis; assembly: GCA_029891345.1. Lineage (NCBI taxonomy): Eukaryota > Metazoa > Arthropoda > Insecta > Phasmatodea > Phasmatidae > Dryococelus > Dryococelus australis. The sequence continues at coordinate 115,848,062 of CM056996.1, forward strand.
CTTACAGAAACACCGCTATTGTAAAAGATCGAACTAATCTGAAACTTACAGTTGATTTTAATAAACCAATATCGGCTTCAACTATTTGTAATGTGGTACTAGTAAGCCAAAGAAACCTAATTTATGATGTTAAAAGTGCAAGAATCACCGAAGTCCAATAGTGCGCATACAAGTATGGTTAGTATTTTTAATTGATGGTTATCCATTTAAAAACATTTACTGGTATATAATTTTTCTTTAATAGTGCTATAAGAGAGTTTTTAATGGGATCTGAAAAAACTGTGAGTGGTTGTCCATTCTTATAGTGGGTCCCTTGAGGGATCCACTTTAATTGTGACAGCAGCTTCTTATACTTTCCCATTACAATCACTTGCAATGTTCTTTTCAGATCAGTATAACCATGTATTCTCACAACTTCTTTCACTTTGAACCACGGATTATTCTCTTAGTTGATACACCTTTTTTACCACCATAGATAAGCTTGTTGTTCATGATGTCGATGAGTGATTGCATTTTGTTATACATATGCTTTCCTTTAAGCTCACGAACGATATCTGCGACTCGTGCTTCATGATGGGCAACTGCTCTTTCATGAGACCCACTTATATGTGTAGTAATGGCAAGAATATCAACTTGTACAATCTCAGGCTCTGAAATAAAAGCCGTGATAGGCTGTGCATTCTTTAGGTGGGCACTCGAGTTGTCCCTCTTAATTGTGACAACAGCTTCTTATACTTTGCCACTACATTAACTCGAAATCCTTTTTTGGGATCCCATTTAAAACATAATAATATTTAAGTAAAATTTAATGTATGTTGATCGTCTCCATTTGTATCTCTTGTATTTTGAACTGATTAAGAATATCTGAGTATGAGGATGGTAATTTAGAACACTTTACATTGAATATTGAAAGATTCAATCTGTCAGCTATGGTGAACATGTTTGTAAACTCATTGAATTCATAGTATGTTGTGTTTTTGAAGAAGTATAATAATCCATTGGTGTATCTAAAAGCAGAATCTAACCCAGCTGGTAAGCCCGGAAATTTCTTAGAAATTGAACCGAAAGATTTAGATCTGAATAAGGACTCGTCCAGTTCCATGAAATACATTTAATCGTAAAATACAAAAGTGCGACCGGTGTAGGTGTTTACAACTGCGTTTATTTTGAAATTCTGAGGTATACCCATATCGTAAATAACCTTTGGATTTCCAGACACGAGTTGCAGACTAGGATATTCAAATATATATACATTTGACTCGATTAACATTACTATTCCCCTCGATGGTCTCTGATAAATCGATGCAAAGCTTTCAAAATTAGCAGGTAATAAAACAGCCAGTTAGTGATAATCTCTGGTTTACTAACAATTTTATCTACAACGACATATGTCTAAACATATTTTTTATAAAAAATATGCATCACTTGGTTGACTACTAAAAATTTGTTTAGGTTTTTTAAGTTACACAAATCTACTTCTTTTGTAGGGAATAATATGTTTGGTTTAGGAGGGGACAACGAATGCACAGATCTTTTAGGTTTACCATATCGACTCTGTGTTGCTCAAATATTATCAGTCGTTCTATTCACCTTTGATATAGAGTATGTTAATGTGCTTATCCGTCTTATTTTTTATTGTTTTTAATGGACAGATTATATATTTCTTACCACCATATTCTTCTTCATATGCGTATACATTAATATACATTCCACTTCTTTTCTCAAAGGTTGGTATGCTATCCAATTTCATTGGAAATTCCAAACCCTTAAGTGCATCATCAAATACATGTTCGTAAGCGATGTATTTATTAACTCTTTGAGGGTCTTTTTGTACTTGATGAAATGCAGATAGAACAGACCACAAAAAACATTTTTGATCATTGTTCTTAAAATTAATTACCACCTGGTTAGCTTTGATTTTTTCTGGGAGATCAACATAAGAACTGCCCTTGAATGGTACATATTTATTTATTCGCACTTCTAGTTTAAATATTCTGTGGAGTACCCACTGAGATCCCTTTGCTTCGAAAGCCCCTATCTCAGCCATGATTTTCGATAGGCTGTTGGCATAATATTCTTCCAGATTAGTCAATTTCAATATAATTTCGTTCTTTGTTTTAAATGAGCTTTCTACATATTCAATATTCTCACCAATTCCCCTTTTGTACTCAGTGAAGAATTTCATGTTCACTTTGAATGATTTTAAATGTTAACTAATTAGTCCTGTGACAGTTTCTTTTACATCGTTTAGGAAATGATTTGGGTCTTTGTATGCATTCACATTCTTTACAGCATAAGTATTGATCCTACTTTGAAATGCTGTTTCGATTTCTTCTACACTGAATCTGGGTGTGTACTTAATAATTTTACTTCTCAAGTGTTTTCTTATGAGAGATGATTTGTAAAAGTGATTACAAGTTTCACACTTGACATACTTCTCTTGAGATTTCTTGTCCTTTCTTTCCACAAAAACGTCTTTCTTAAATTCATATTCTTCTCATACATTACAAGTTGCATTAGCCTTTTTCATTGCCATAGTCGTCATCATATTAGAAATCAATTGATTTTTATTTGCGCCCATTTATTATATACAATATTTTATTTTTTATGTATTCAAATTTTTTGAGCCACTCTTTTTTTGTAACTGCTCCCAAACGCAACTTTTAACGCATATTTGTTCAGGTGCACTCAAACGCAAAGTTCAACACAACTTTTTTTTCTTCTAAAGACTACGATCTAGCCAAACGCAACTTTTTTAAACACTTTTTTGCAACTGCTCCCAAACGCAACTTTTTGAGCCACACTTTTTTGCGGTTGCGCTCAAATCGGCATTTAATGTTTTGGATCAGAAAATTAAGAGGATTTTTTTCTGATGGTTATCTGATGGCTTGAGCATTTAATTTACCGTTGTTTTTCTGATAACTGGGGGCTGCGCTCGAATCGGCATTTTTATACTACTACTCTGTTTCATATAACTTCAGTAAATTTTTACAGCTCTCGAGAAGAAGTGTGGCTACGATATATCCCTCTGTCGCAGCTTCTCTGTTGGTGAAGAAATCGATCTTTGTAAACAAACTACGAATCCTGTGGCAAGCATTGAAATACTGACAACTTCTGTCCAGTACTTAGGCTACTATAGCTGGTTGTCATTCCCAGCTGTTTTATTTTTGTTATGAACACATTATATACTAGTTAGGGTTCTGTTTTATTTTATTGGTCGGGTGGGGAACCATAATTTGACATCTTTCGGGAGACGTGATTCTTTTATCGTTCTTCTTATAAGAGAGTGCCGTTTGGAAGTTGCATTGTTTTAAAGATGCAGTGAAAAATTTTGTTCGTACGGAAATAACCTTCAATTTATTGTAACTCAAGTTTTAACTTCATCGAAAGAACTAAATGCGATAAATGTGTCGATGTTCGTACTGATGCGAGAAATGTTCAACAGATTAATAGCATTGCATTTTTTATATAATGAACTACACTAAAATGGCACTTATTTAGGCAACGTACATTTGAAAACCTCCCGCAAGAACAAGACGCAATAAATACACAACTGTTAATACCGATGTATGAAATGCACACTGTAAGCATGTCAAGCAAATTTAACTTGTACGTAAAAATCGTTACATTTTCAATCAAATAAAAGTCCAAATACATTTCAAATATTTTAACAACAATTTAAGAAAACATTATTTACAAAACACGCAGACTTACTGTTCACTTCGTAATTCCTAAACATGTACCGAACTTTGGATAACTAATCACTTGCTGGCTACTGATATGAAATAATTTATTTGCTGACTTATGCAATTAACAAAACACTTGAACTATTTCTTAAGACCAACAAATTCACACTTCACGACGTAAATAATTTTTCGCTCGTGCTTCGCGATGGTCACAGAAAATCGCGGATCACAGCACACATAAAAAAAATCATTTTACAAAGCGGCAGACACGTGTCGATAACTCATTTCACAGAGGAGACTGTTCTAAAAAGGCACCTACGACGAACTACACTTAATGAAATTCGTAAATACAAAAATTACTAACTACTTATATAATATTCTGACATCACCAGCAAGGAATTCTCGCATATAGATAAATTATGACGGAAGAGAGCACAATGGCAACGGCTTTTCTCCAGGCGGGTGGAGACCATAGACAACAGACTCAACAGAGATTGGTATTGGTGGAGACCTTTCACATAACGGCGATGTTCGCACGCTCTACCATAATATTTCTAAATATTTGTAAAGCCCTTGCTCTATAACACAGAAAAATTGTGTATTAGTCAATGAGCGTAATTTTAACCTTAAATGTTATAACTACCATTAATTTTACACATCATAATTTTTTATCCCAAGTACTATTTTCTTTTACAATCATCGCCACGAGCGTCAACATAATAACACGAACCCTGCAACAACCATCAGCTGACACAGTACTTTAGAAATGGGGGCGTTTACTGTTTACATGCTGTGTAGGTTGGTCACAACGTCTGTAAAATCTTATTGATGTTATATGAGACAGAGTGTACCAACTGCTACGCCCGCCATAATGGAAGGTTCCTAACACATGACAGAAACTTGCGTACTAGCCTTAAACACACTCGACGAGTGGGCAGTTATAAGGCTATTCATGGTAACGTGAGCACTTTTTGAAAGCCCTGCTCAAGATTTACTTTTATACACGTTGTGTATTCCTACGCCTTACGTAAAATTAACATTGCTATGGGCATCATCTGTTTATTCATGCGTCGGTCAAATGAAACGGTGACATTATGAAGAATGTAAATAATCTGCTCATTTTTACACTTTGATGCATTGAAAAAAAAAACATAAAGCGAAAGAAATAATTGTAAGTTATCACAAATGGTCACCTAACACTTTTTATTCGACGTTTTGGTATGGAACTTCTTCCATCCATCGTTACCAACTTTACTGAGTGGGTGTCACTCCGTGCGCCTATTAAAATATTTGCATGCAGGGGCAGTGACTTTTATCTAGAGTTAGTTTTTAAAGTACTCACTTTATCGTGAACAGCCTTTAAGCGGATGGGATGCTCACTAAATTTATTTATCCGCGGCGCGGACGCTCGTTGAATACGTACAGTGTATTCGCTATTTCTTCAACCTTTTAGAATTGAACATTAAAAAAAAATCACCATATGATATTACCTGTTCGGTTGTTTCCTAGATTTGCCACCTATCGCTAGCGTTTTATATATTAGCTGACGTAAATTTATCGTATTGTAGTATAATTAAACTTTTACTTATATTTATTCATAGATTATATTATCTCATTTATAGTTACTACAAAAAAAACAGAGGGAAAATAGGTGAAATAGGTGTGCTGGTAATGGCTAGTTATAAATAGTTTTCATCCAAAATATTTAACTGATTGAGCACGAATACGGTGCGTTGGCCCTATACTGTAATTTTCTAGACTCGGTTAAGCTTTGTTTGCAAGAGGTGGAAGGAATAATCTGAAATAACTTTTTAGCAGGACCACAGAACAGTTGGAAGTGACAATCAATGGGCAATAAGTCCCTATTCCCTGGATATTAAAGCGATGGCGCTCCATATATGGTATGGCTAAACACAATTATAATTTAAAAAATATATGATCACCATGCGATTTTTACTTACTTAGTCACGATGAAAATAACCAATGCACTGATCTTTAGCATATAATTTATTTTTCGCGAACGTATTGTGCACGATACGCGTATAAACATGCGTCGTTAAAATTTACGGAGATCTTGTTGTAGAAAATACAATCTCCATGATTACATAGTTAAGGTATTGTGAAGAAAATGTCTTGCAACTGTATCCATTTTCCTTTAAAAGACTATGGAATAACGATTTTAATTAGTAAAACTTCATTACGCGAGACATTGATTTTTTTAAATTTAATTAAAATTCGCCTCCCATATATAAAACAAAATTTTCCCACAATATTGCTTTTTTCTTTTTACCTTAGGGAGCGGATCTCCAATTTCACCATGAAAAGCTACGAACGAAATAGGAAATGGTTCCTAACAGGAACAGAAAAAAAAAAAAAAACTCATGTACAGCAGTAAACACATCGACGCTAAGTTTGGATTTATTTACGAACCCCGATATCACGAGACGACCAAACGAGTAACGCACATGTCCGCATAGTCTATTTTTACGATTCATATAACATCTCGTATTCCCACTCAAAAAAGAACCTCCAGTTGGGAGTTTTCCACGTAAACTCCAACTGAAAATGCATAAATTCCGTTTCCTACTTTTCGCTTGTAACGTCAAATCTTGCACCGTGTAATGGAAATCCCCACAACACATTTCGGGATTAACGCAGCCAATAAGTTGTTTTTAATTGCTTTAATCATTTTGTTATGAACTATTTGCCTTAGTAATAAATGCTTTGCTATTCTAAGTGGCATCAGTTTAGTTCTCCAACTATAGTAAAAATCCCCCACCCATAATGTGATAGTCAAAAAAGCACAGCAAATATTACTGAGTACCCAAAATAGTTCTTACCCCCCGTTAATGGGAAATGATTATGAAATATCTAGGTAATTAAAGACTGTTCACTATTAAAGTGAGCATGTATGAAATCAACCTAAGGAAAATGTCACTGCTCTTACCTGCATATATTTTAACTGGCGCACTGAGTGACGTGCGCTCAATAAAGCTGGCAACGATAGATGTAAAGTAGTTCCATATCTTAACGTCGAATAAAAAGTGTTGCGTAACGATTTGTGAAAACTTAATTTTTTTGTCTACTGCATCAAAGTGTAGAAATGAGCAGATTTGTAAAATATTTACTTTGCTAATAATTTCATAGTTTCACTTGACCAACGCACGAATAAAGCGACGAGGTCCATGGCAATGTTAATTTGATATAATACGGAAGGTTACACAATGGGCATACAAGTAGATATTTACCAGGTTTTTCAAAAGTGCTCATTTTACCATGAATAGCGTTAACGTGTCTTTTGTTTCTCTAATTTATGTTTCATGCCGGCACGAAAGCTTTTCTTAATGTAACGACAGCAGTTGCACAGCAAATTGTTTCCAATATTGTTATCTATCTCAACATTTTTCCTTGGATTCTTCCTTCTTTCAAAGCTGCAACTGGGATAAATTGCAGTCCAACAAGTCAGCGAGTGGCGCAATGGTACCCCACTATACTATCGTTCGGAAGGAGCTGATTTACATTCCAGTCATAAAAACGTTGAAATCGATCTCTCGTGATTATCCGATACCACCCCAGGCGTGTGTACGGATGATAGGTCGTGATCGATTAATTCCCAGCTCTTTATTAACAGAGCCACTGCTTCAACATCTGACAGCGCGCAGATTATTATTTTTAACGCAAAATCTGGCTAGATGTCTGAAAACGAATCTTTTTACAACAATGGTATCGATATATCTCGACAGCTAACACTCGTGACGTCATGCTAGACCTATGCACGTGATTCACTTCCTGTGACTCCCTTTTTTCAGTCAAAACCGAAGCATTTTCGAAGAACCTTGTTATATGCTGCCCTCATACTTAGGTATTACTTGCACTAGGTGCGTACTCTACGCAGTCTATTATGTTATAATTAATTTAAATCAATTATACAATTTACAACATTTTTTTCGCTCATGATGATATTGTAAACAAATATAATTTCTACTATTGAAACGTGTTTTTAATATCACAGCAAGCTCTGCAGGGCAACAATAATAATTTAATCGTATTGTGTAGATAATTCATATACTGCGAAGAAAGAAAAATCTCCCTTAGAAATTGCCATTTTTTTTAAATTTAATTTAAAAAACACGCTATTACCAATGACCTGCCATTTTACTTACACGGTATTCGATATGTTTTGAAATCGATGGCCGTAGGTTCGTTGAAATTTAGATTATCAACATAAATATTAGAGTGGTATGATTATGGGCATTCATGGTCAATGTATTCTAAATGGGAGTTGTGTGGCTGTGGCTGTTGCTGGCGGTCTTCGGCTCGACTCGGGCTAGCTCAGCAATCTTCGGCTCGACTCAGGGGGTCCTCATTGTCGAACGGACCCGAACGTGCTCGGTAGTTACGCCCACTAATTCTTCAAGCATATGTTTGTTTCTGGTAGCCATATTGATTTTATAGGCATAGTGTATGTCAAATCGTAGATCTGTATTTATTATCCGATGTTGAAAATATATTTTCAATTATAAATTATATATATGCATAGGGTATTGCGGAAAACTGCAAAAATCTCTCCCTCAATTACTACATTTCCAGTCCTCTCTCTTGAAGACTGGTAGTACACAATGCCCGAATCTACTAACTATTCACTGCCTAGACTCTTTTATAAGTAAAGTCATGCTACACAGATTTTTTAAAATTTATATATGGCTAAACGAAGCCCATCATACGAATAGTGACCATATGCACGAGTATGTTATAATCATGGCATGGATCAGCATCTATCAATACTTTTATAGACTTAACTGGCATGTAATGAATTTAGTCTTGAATATTTTTACTGCCCCCCTTTTTTTTAGAAAACAGTTCTACATGAACGAAATAAACGTTTAAGATATCTCTCTAAAATTACCAAACCGATTTCTGCCAAATTTTGCACGTAGGTAACACTATGTTGGGCCATGTAAATAAATTCAGTTTAAAATTTATCAGATATTTATTTTCGAAATTACTGTCATATAACTATTTTTTTTATATATTTTGCATATCTACCATATCGTTTAACCAATTTCAACCAAAACTTTGTGAGCTGAAAATATCTGTTACAAGTATGACATACACCAATACATAAACTCTTTTGTCCACCATTGTATAAAATACAACCCAGTTATTAATGAAAGATTTTGCCAAATTACCTCGGGAAACAAACAACCTATTCCTACAAAATTCAGGCATGTAGTTATGCTATTGTAGGCGATCTAAATTTATATGCCTTAAGGAGTAATAACATATTTTCAACAAAACAGCCATATCTATTAGGTTAGTATGTCAATATCGCACTAATTTCAATTCAACTTTATATATTTGAAGAATCTGTGACATAGAATGTAATAATTCATAACAATTTTTTTTGTATTTATGAAGAGAGAACCAGATGAGAAATTGAAGCTTTTATAGAATGTCTCGGGAACCAATAAAATGATTCCCACTAAGTTGTTTTTTTACACAAATAGTGCTACACTAGATGATGTAAAATTAAGTATTTTAAGTGGGTCAGATATTTGTTAAAATTGTGGCAGGTTAACAATTTAGAATAAAATGTTATATATACTAAATAATTTAATAACATTCAATCAAACTTTGTATTATCATCAACATTTATTAGTTATTAGAAAACATAGTCAAACGAAAGTTATCTTGTTAGTATTCACAAGAAGTATTAAGTATCCGCATGAGAGCCTCTTCTTTCACCCTTTTGGTAAGTTAACGCCATGCGAGTAAATAAAACAGTTTTGCCCTACTTCAGGAACTAATCAATTAAAACTGACCAAATTTCGTACACAAGTAGTACTACAGCAGGCCATTTAAACTTCAAGATTTGAGTGACTCACAGACTTGTTTCAGATATTTCATGTTAGTAAATCCTCTCTACCGTAACTAATGTTACTGAATACAATCGAAGTTGATGTTCCTGCTCAGTTATGTAGATGGCTGCATGCCAGCTTACGGTATGGAGAGTTCTGGGTTCGAGTCCTGGCTAACCACATGTGTATATGTAACTGTCTCACGAGTGTTGCATACGTTTTCTGGTCTAATCTGAATTGGTATCTCCGTAAACAAGACGTCGAGGCCTGCTTCCTTGGAAGCTTTTAAATATTTCATCAAAATTATTTGCATCCATGTAGAGGAAAGTAGGCTCTTTAGTTATACCAGTAACTTCTTTATTTATGTACTCATCTGCCCTCTTCTTCCATTAGCCATCCGACAGAAAAGCAAGGCTTAAAATGCACATTAAAATAAATCATGAGTTTAGTCTATTTTCGGTTTCTTCACACTTTTTTAATCAAACCGTTGAAAAACATCCCCACGTATGACGTGTTTAGTTATTTCCGAAATATGTAATGCATCACAAGTGTTTTATACCTCTGTTAAAATAATAGTATCTTATTTTTCTTTACACCTGGAGTTTTACCCGTATGTTATTTATAACTTATATTAATTCTCTTATAGTAAATATGAAGAAAAACGGCGAGGAAATGCGTGTGTTGGCAGCGCCTAGTAAGAAATAGTTATGCAAACTATCCTTACAACCGAGTTCACAGGAATTCGGTGCGTTGTCCTTTGGTGTAATTTTGTAGACTGAGTTAAGCTTAGTTTGCACGAGGCGGAGGAATATCGAGGAAGTAGAACTTTTTAGCAGGGCTTCAGAAAAGTGTGAAGTTACCGTGAATGGATTATACGAACCTGAAAAATGTTCTGAAGCGGCGTGGAAACAGGATGGGATGCTTAGGGCTCCAGAGCATTGAAAAAAAATTCTGGCAACAAGTTTATGCGATCACATTTTTGACTGCAGCCCAACGCAACCGTGAAATAACACTACGTGTGCTTGCGATTTTTTCCTACAACTTTGACGTCTAAGCTTCTCCCGGAGGCAAGCGAGTTATCGTCTTCTTCGGGAAACTTCGTCACAATATTTCATAAATCGCAAAAAGCCTCCTAACTTCGGCGATACAGGCCGCTTCCGTGAAGCGAATGTCTTCTCTAACATCTGGGCCTCTCACTCTACTACATCTGCTCCTGATACCTTACAAACACTTTCAGAGGTTACAAATCACAGGCCGGCTTCCATCAAAGTCCCGTTGCAACTTAGTATACTGAGTTTCGTTTAACTTCAGTAAATTTGTACAGACGTCGTGACCAACCTACACAGCATGTAAACAATAAATGTCCTCATTTGAAAAGTGTTTTGTCAGCTTTTGGTTGTTGCAGGATGTGTGTTGTTACGTTGGCGATCCTTGCGCTGATTATGAAGAAAATAGTACTCGAAAGTTTAAATTATGCTTTAGCACTTCAATAATAGTTACAATATTTATTGTTGAAATTATACGTTTAGAATAGTATACAACAATTTTTGAGCTGTAGAGTTTTAAAAACATTTTGAAAAGTTGCAGCAGTGCATCAGTACATTGCGGTTATGTGAAAAGTTTCCATCCCGTGAATGCCACTGATTGTGCCCTCTTTCGTCGTGATTTATGTATGTATATATATATGCGATAAATCCTTGCTAGTGGTGTCGGAATATTATATCTGCAGATAATGATCTTCGTATTTATATATTTAATTGAATGTAGTTCGTTGAAGGTGCTTTTTTTTTTATAGAACAATCTCCTTAGTAAGACGAAATAACACAACCTCCAGCTTCGTAAATAGATTGCTTGTGTGCTTTGGTCCGCCATTTTCCTTCACCATCATGAACCACGACGCGAGCGACAATGCATTTACATTTTGAATTTTAAATTGGTTTATTCCAAGAAACAGTTAAAGTGTTATGTTAATTAAATTATTTCGTATCGATTTAGCAGACAAAAGTGTTTTTAGTTTAGTAACCGTTATAAGATCGCCGCGTGTTTAGGAATTACGAAGTGAACAGTAAGAAAGTGTGTTTTGTTAAAAATGTCTTTTTCAAAACAGTTGTTAAAATATTTTAATTGTACGTGGCCATAAAAAATAGTTTTTATACCCTAGTTCATTTGATTGAAAATCCAACTATTTTTACTTTTGAAGTTAAATTTGCTGAAAATTGTTTACATTCGTGCATTTTTCACATCGTTATGAACAATAACATAATTGATGCCGTTCAGTTTTTTCCCCGAAGGTTTTTAAATTCGCGTAGCCTAAATAAATGTATTACGTCTCGAAGAAGTTACAACATTCGAATTATAGTATTTAGAACGTTATTTCCGTGTGAGTAAGATTTTCCCCTGCATCATCAAAACAATGGGCAGTTCAAAATGGCTGTTCATAAGAAGAGCCCCAAGACAATCTCGTCTCACGAATGACGATAAACGGGAGTTACCGCCCCACCAATAAAATAAACAGAACCATATCAAGTATATTACTGGGTAATAACCAAAATAAAACATGTAGGAATGGCAACCAAATGTTACAGTAACTTTAGTACTGATCTGAAGTGGTCAGTCATTCAGTGCATGCCATTGTATTCGTAGAGTTGTTTACTAATATTATTTTCCTCACTGACAGAACAGCTGTGGCGGAGGTCTACATTATGGCTGCGCTACTTTTCCATAACTGACAAAAGTTACTGAAGTTATATGGGAGGAATAATAACCGTAGGAAACTTAATTAGGATCCGTATTTCATTTGGTCAACATTAGGTAACACACGAACTCTCGATAGCAAATTAACTGCCTGGCACACAAAAATAAGACTTTTAGTGTATGTTTGCCTTTCAAATTTTTTTTAACAAATAACATCGTCATTTAAAAAAATTACAGGGGAATAAATAAGAGCTTGGTGTCAGTACTTTCTTAGCAATTACTGTATCAATGGTTCCGAGTAGATTAAATGGCACAAAATGAATCATACCTTGCCTCTGAAGACTGCCCATGACAAATTCGGAAGAAGCGGGGTTTAACTGGCCTCAGCTTGAAAGTCCAAAAAAAGTCTTCGGTGGGTTTAGATTCCATACTCGGTGCCCTTTGTGATTCTCAGATCTTGGCGTCAGGTGATGCCAGCCAGTGGCAAATGTGGGCAGTTGGAAGGTAAGCTACTGCTTTCTTAATACCCTGCAAAAATTTTCTTCGTATTACAATAAAAAATCCTTCAAATCACTATAGCTAAAAAATCAATTTTTATAACGGCAAAACGTTTTCTTGTAAAGCATCATTTAGTAGGTTGACCTATTTATGAATGCTTTTCTCTTACAGTAATTATAACCACTAGTCGAAAATAAACTCATGTTTTAAACAAAACATTAATTATTTTAATGAAACCAACAAAAACCTTTCAAACAAGTCTTTACATGCTTCAATCCACAAATAGCATTTAAATTTCTACACTAAAAACATGTGGTGGATAAAATATTGGACATTCTGTGCATAATTACTCGTGGAAAACGCTAACATTTATAACACGCTAACGTTTATAATATACACACTATAGGCTTTGAAAATTAATGTGCAATGTTTGACAAATTGTAAACATAAAATATACAATTTACCAATATCCTTACATTAAGTTTCACTAGGGATATAATTATATTTTTACAAAGGATTGTAAATGTGCTAACACCTCAGAAAAACTCATAGAAATTTTACTGTGTATTGTGTTCACGCAGTAGGAACCAATCGCCATCGTGGCGACATCGGTTATTAACATCCGCTATTGTTATGAATACACACACAAACTAGTAACGTAGTAGCAACCACGCACCCGGTGTCTAATCTACCGAAGAGATACATTTTAGTGGGAGTTGTGATACCCGGGGCGAAATCAGGTACAGTAAAAGGCGAGCTCCATAATGCATTGCAGATTTCACAGCCTGCCACTAAATACACGTTATGAGCTTTAAAGTAAGGCTTTTGTAGTATGTTTTCCTATACGTTGAATAATTCCGTTGTATGAATTAACTTAAGTATTAGTCTACAATTTAACATTCTTAGTATGGGACTAACAATCACGCTCACATTTCGTTCAGACCTCATGGATCTCCACCTGTGAGTATGGTTTGTGTGTCTTAGCAGCTTAACCTCGCATGGGTAAGTCAGTTTCTTCTAACAACAATAACTTCCAACAAACAAACAAATGCTATGTTGTCAAGGGCGCAGCGAGGGTAGGCGGTTGGGTTTTTAACCTCCCCTCCCACCCCCAGAGTCTATAAGGAAATACGTTTCAAAAATATTTTTAAACGTACAAATGTGTTGCGATGCACAAAGCAGAACATCGGCAGTGTCTACGTAGAAAAAAAATTAGAAATTGCGCGCACACACTACACTATGGCCATTACATTCATATAAATATATTTTAGTTGTGTCTGTCACCAAGTGATTGCGAGCAGGTTCACTTGGCTGTCACTGCGCTACCGTAGTTTTACATCTCCACGAGTTTCTTCCTCTATGGCATGCTATACTTGTTAACGTTAAGATCGGTTATGATGTTTCTGTCTCCACACTCATCACGGGTAAGTTTCTAATTAAGACAAAAACGCCAAATAGAAGAAATTAATTCAGCATTGTCATAATCCTCAGCAGCCATTTGTGTACAAACTGCCATCAGCACTGAGGTAAGTACTGTAGCAAGACGTAAGTTGTCATCAAACGCTATTGAAATTATATTTATACCTTCATATTGTCGCAATAATCAACATTATTCTTAACACAATTCACTTAAATACATTATTACTTGTGAACCAAGAATATGATGGAGCAGCAGCTATGAGCGGTACTGTGAGATGTGCACAAGCAATTGTTCAACAAAAAAGAAAATTAAAAACCCGAGTGTTCACTGTGCTGCCCATTGTTTCAACCTCTCTCTGCAATAAAGCGGTAATTTATCAAAGGTAAGAAACTGCATGGGAACAAATATACGCTGCATGGAATTTTTTTAAACGTTCCCTAAAAGGCATAATGTACTTAAAGACGAAATTCAGAAAATGCAAGAGGAAACCAATGTCACAGAAACTGAAAAGGATGTGTCCTAGTCGATGGGTCGAATGGCATGATTCTTTTCGCTGATTCACTGAGTTGCTTGAGCCGAAGTTGACTGCTCTAGAAGTGATCACAGGGACCTGGAGTGACAGAAAGTTGCCTGCTGAACAACGTATGCTTTATTGTGCAATTTGCAATTATGATTTTCTCATCACCTTGCATAAAGCCGAGAAATTTTTTTGAAATTACTCTGACATCGAGTAAGTACCTTCAAACTGTGGAATTGCAACTGAACCTTGCAGTAAGCTCTGCAATGAAACTAAACACTTCTCTTGAAACAATGCGCCAAACAGCTGAATTAAGTTTTCAAATAATATTCATAAAAGCTTCAGGGTTCTGTACAGAAATGGGGGTAGCAGTTGCTCAGCCACGGATTGTGGGGCGCAAAACACTCAGGTGCAATGTACCAGCTGAATATCCAGAGGAATATTTCAGAAGAGATGATTTAATTCCATTTGTAGACGAGACTATGTCAATCATCGATGAAAAGTCACCCTCTCTCACATATACTCCAACCAGTCCAGCCCCTTCTAACTGTACCAGATCCTGGAAAAGAAGGGTTCCTCTTATAGATTAAACTGGATGAGAACTGGAGAATTTTACATGATTTTATGGGCCACCTACTGACATGAAAGGAGAGTTTCACGAATGTTTATCTATCGATAAATCGAACTGACATAAAAGTCACATTTGCATGGAAATAAAATACACAGATCACCATTTAAAAATCTTCCATTTACAAAAAATTTCCCACAAGGGAAACAGGAATACAAAAAGGGATTCTACGAGACAAAAACATCTTGTTTTTACACGCACAATACATTCCTACAACAACAATAGATACCATCATACATGTCACACTAGGAGCAAAGAATATTGTTTCTATAAACTTGTTCCGAATACTGTTCGGTACTTCCTACCACCTTGAGTCCCAGACTCAACAACCATACTGAAAACACACAAAACAAAAAAACTTTTTTCTTCTATCACTGTGTATATCTTAATGGGCGATTATCAGTCTTCTGGCTATCGTCCTCACTGTCGAAGGTAACTGCGGTCACCGCACCTCATCCTTCACTGGGCCTTGATCAGTGGTATCCTTCACCCATTTTCTTCCTTCCAAAGGATTGATGTGCTGAATCGGGCGGGTAGTGAGTCCCGCCGCTGTCTTCAATCTCCCAATTCGTGATACACCGTCTCTTCCCAGAAACAATTCTTTCACCATGGCCAGTGGCCAGTCTTGTTGTTTCTCATGGTTGCTTCCCACAAGGCCTACTTGCAACGAAATTCCCCCTTTTGGCTTGGGTCTTGGTGGAGAGCTGTCCCAGATACTCTATGCGGAACCTACTCCTCAGATCTTCGCGCAGACTCTGCACACGAAGACTGTAAATCAGTATCTTCACTACAGAATGTTCGATAGGAAGTACGGCAAGATGTCTAAACTCAGGCCTGTCCTTGGGCTCCAAAATCATAGTCTTCAGATGCAAGGTTCCACAGTCATTTTCATAGGGTCTGAGCGAACTTAGATACTTGTCCTCAGGGCCGTGGAAGGACTCGTTTTGAATGAGTTTCACAACCTCAACTTCTGCATTGCCAAGTTCATCCCCATCCAGTTCACTACGTCTTTTGTCCCGACAACAGCAATTGCGGATGAATCTCAATACCAGAACATGAGCCGAATTATCTTCAAGTACGAGGAAAAGAAGCAGTAATACCAGTCATGATCTGTTTCAGAGCTAGCGAGACTCGCCACCATACCGACCTTTCGCTCGAGGTTAATGGTATCCTCGTCTACTTCTTCTATCCCCAAAGGCCATTCTGCCGGAATGCATCGTAGCCAGTCGGGGCCCTCACACCATTTTGATCGGACCAGGGCATCAGCGAGGCATCCACGACTTGCTCGGTCCGCGGGATTCATCGTCCCCGGAACGTATCTCCATGCATTCCTTTTTGAAAACTGTCGGATCTCCGAAAGGCCTTCTTAATATCGGAAATGGCACCGATAGGCTTGACACTGAACTGCAGAATAAGATGTGTCTATCAAATTCGGACCCTCCTCCAGACAGTCATTGAGAAAGGGGTTTGGAAGAATTCTTGACTATGTGGCAAACAAGGGCCTTACATTTGCCGTGCCGTGGTCCTTCAGCACTGGTCAATTGAGTATGTAAGGTCCTTCATTCTGATCATATAGTTTAACTCCTTTGGTAATTACCTCCTTCTTCTAGTCTTTGAAAACTTCTGAGTAGACATCTCGCACTTTCAATTTGTTCTGTTTCTGTTCGAGCGGTTTCAAACATCTTTGAGCTACTTCGAAATTCGTGGGCAAAGGATCGTGCCCTTCCTTCCAGGGCAGCTCAACTTCGTATCGTCCGTTATTCCACTTAAGACTTTCTTCAAAGCGCTCCTGGATAGCTGAAATCCTCTTTTCCTCTGTCCGCAGCATTTCAGGATCTTCAATGCCTAACACGTCTAAATCCCATAGTGCACAGATCGAGAAATCCTAAGGAAAAAAAGTGGACACCATTGAAGATTGTGAACAGCTCCTTTTTTTGTGGATCCTACCCATCAATGTCCAACCTAAATAGGTGTTGATTGCTACTACGCCACTCTTCAAGACAATACACTCTCCAGTTAACAATCTGCCAAGCACGTCAGCTCCCACGAGTACCTATATTGTGCTGTCGTCATCATCTATCTTGACACCCATGTCTTGGAGTTTCCCTTCCACTATCACCCGTCTTGCAGTAAGCACTGCACAACATATTACGTCCTGGTCAAGCACTTCAAAACTGCAATCATAATTACTGTGGAGGTGCCCCAGGGTTACCTGAAATTTCTCATGCAACACCTTGTTCTATTTGTTGCCGTCTAACAAGCCGTGCCGAAGTTATTCCTTGCCTGTAGATCAATATCCCATATCCACAGCTATTTCTTTCATAATGTATGAGCACTGCGAACCAGTGTCAAGAATAATCCCTACCCCTTGTTCACCCGTACTTCCCTTTATTTTTACGAGAAATGTTTGTAACAAAACATCAGATCCTAGCCAGCTGTACAAGGTGTGCCCCTCATTGTCTCTAGGAGAAAGCTCTTGAGAGGGGTGTACATTTTCTTCAAGTTTTGGACAGAGAATAGGTATGTCTTTTCTCCCACACACAAGACATGTCATTCTGCAATTCTTAGCCACATGACCTGTTCACAAACAAGCGAAACAACGTGTCTTACCTACTATTTTCCGTTTTCCCCTGACAGTCATCTTATGAGTCCTAAAACAGTCTCCTGAAAAATGAAACCCTTGACAGAATATGAAAACCGTGGCCTTGATGCTGTACTTCATGTTAACAAGGCTTGTGGCTGTTGCTAGGTGACCTTATTCTACCATGGAACCACCTGTTCCCCTGGATGTACCATCGCCTCGATTTAAATGGAACCCTCTCGGAGCAAGACTGACGCGTTCTTCCTGTTTCACCTCCTTCTTGAGATAATCTATTAAACTGTGCAACCTATTCTCACCTTACTGCCTCGTCCCACTATGTTGCCAAGCTCGTAGCAGTTCTTTTGTCAGGCATGACTCAAATATTGGAAACAACATTGCAGTGTACTTATCTGAGGTAATGCCTAATGTCTCAAGCACTCTGAGTTTAGTCTCTACCTAATCATACAAGTAAGATAATTGAACTCCAGCCAAATTTGTCATGTTTAAACTCAACAAGTCATATATATATATATATACACACACACACACACACACACACACCTCCATCAGCATCTCTTCACGCCCAAAACGGGATTTTAGACTGTCCACTGCCTTTGGATAATTTTCGCCCATTACAGGAAAACTTTCCACCACTTCTTTGGCCCTCGAACCACGTAGGATGGCTTCAACCAGGTAGTGAAACTCATCGCTATCATCTAACCCTTCATCTGCATCAGTTTTTGAGAACTGACCCCAATAACCGAACCATTCCGTTAAATCCCCTTCATATAACTTGAGCTTTTTCTTCGGAAGTTTATACTTCTCTTTACAAGTCTGTACTTTACTTTGACCCCGTTCATCACATGTTTCTCGACTTGCTTTGTCGCCAGCCAACTAATCCGCTGTCTGTATAGAGATAGTGGTATACTTGACTGTATTTACTGGACCCGTTCAATTATGTATCTAGTTCGTTTTCACTCTTTCCGACAGCCAACAGGTTATCGAAAATAAGTTCGTCAAGAAATGCAAGATGAGAGAGCTCTGCTTGCAACAGGCCTTGGTTAGCCTTTAGCAAAATTGGATCGATTTCACCTTCTGCCTCCAGCGACATCAATTTGAGTCGTAGAGTTGACGAGTTTTGAGAACGAAGATCTGATCACCGCACGTTTCTTTACGGCCACTTGTAACTCCATAATTTTATTACACATGCAAAAGAAAACAAAACTGTCCTGTCACGGTCGCCACATGTCACGAATGTTTATCTATCGATAAATCGAACTGACAGATATGTCACGTTTGCGTGGAAGTAATATACACTGATCACCTTTTAAAAATCTGCCATTTTCTAAAACTTTTCCACTAGGGAAACAGGAATACAAATAGGCGTTTTACGAGACCAAAATATCTCCTTGTTTTTGCACGCACAAAACATTCCGACAACAATCATAGATAACATCATACATGTCACACTAGGAGCAAAGAATATTGTTTCTACAAACTTATTCCGAATATTGTTCGGGACAGAGAGCTTTTCCTATGAATGCAGTTAGTGCAGGGATTGCAGAAAAAATTACAAGATGCTATTGATGCACTGCAAATATGTAATGCAAACATGTTTCCAATAGTGCATGACCTTCTGGCCATAATTGCTAGACTCTCTTTAACAACGTGCACTTACGAGTGGTCATTTACAACATTCAAAATGTCAAAAAGTACCTTAGGAACACACAGGAGAAGATCGTCTGAACAGGCATACTTTCACGTACATCCATGAAAACTTTTCGGTAACACCAACCAGAAGTACTGGACCACTAAACTAAAAAACGACGATGGCTAAATATCATATTGCGTTACTCATGCTATAGTTAAAACTGTATGGGAATATATAAGCTTACCCTTTTTATTTGTGTGTTAAACTCAACAGTTTTCATTTTTCAACAGTAATAAAGGTTTATAATAATTGTAGAATTTCACACTTGAAAAAAAGAATACACCCCCCCCCCCCAAAAAAAAAAAATCAAGACTGCGCCATTGATGTTATTAATAGCTCTGTGAAACCTAGCTATCTGTCAACTCACCATGTAAGGCTGAAATGCTTTATTTAATTCCACTGACTCGTGGAATTAAAGTACACTCTTCCGTACTCAGAGAAGAAAATTAATGTTCTTCTCTCCCAACAGACATCGCCTTTGTTACTCGTTACGAATGAACGAGTGAAATGCATTATTGACTGCCTCGATATGCGCCTCGTATCAATATGGAGCAACGCTGTCGGGTTACTGCTATTTAATTCGTATATAAATGTCGTGATTGACCTTTGCTAATCGATCTATCGCTGGTGTTGCCACTCCGTCCGCCTGAGAGCGCGACCCAATCTGCAGTACGTAACCATGCCTGACAGTGCATTATATTCGCTTATCAACGTCAGAACCTGTGCGTCGTGGAGGCCATCAACCAACTGACTGATGTGCGAACTGACGTTAAATATGATGAATTGACTGTGCCCATCGCCGTAATAGAACAAGGAGCATGCGGTGTTCGTCAACATACGAGCCTTTAACACATAAATAAAGGCAACTAGCAAGTAAAATTAAGCTTGGTTTTACGCCTGTCTATTTCTTTAACTACAATATTTATTATTTCAATCACCGTTTCATAATAAGCAAATTAGTGTATTTCAATAAAACAAACCGTTCTCCAAACACAGACAAAAGAAAATACTATGCTGGTACAAGTAATTAAATAGACAGGCATTTAGAAATTTAATGTTATATATAAAATTATATCAAAATAACCGCCACAATTTCTCCAACATTGAAGATAGGATTTTCACATCATCATAACCTGAATATCATCCAAGTACTGAGAAAACCGACGAAAAGAGGAAAATTACAACAAATGGCACTGGAATGTGCAGAAATTTAACGAATGTGTATTGCAAAAATATTTAAGGGGACTTGTAAATGAAAGTTTACATCAGCATCCCAAGAGGTAACCGTTATTGTTATTTGCTATTGTTATTTGTTTAATTTAATTTCATGGGTCTTACTAATTTAAATATCAAACGTAAATGAAATTATAATGTTATGAACAACTGTTCAAAATTATACAAAGGAAATATTTTGGCGGTAAAATACCACGTATGGTGTGGGAAAAATTTTTTTTTACAGAAATTTGAAATATTTTTTCTTCCCTAAGCACACCCAATAAAATTATGTTGACTATAGTGTCACGCAAACCCTACCTTCGAAACCAACATATTTGTCCTCTTAGTTACCCTTTATTGAAAGTTGGTGTCAGTGTATGTTTGAAGACTGAAGCTTTAAGAGATAATACATATGATTTGCAGTTCTAAAAATATTTACTAATTTTCTCATTTCAAATGTCTGTTGTAAGAAGATTCGCGCTTGTAGCAGAACACTGTCTCCAGTGTCATCTGGGTACTTTAGTCGTCAGGTTGGGAACCTTTATGAATGGATATCCCTTCTTTTAAGACTATTGAGCTGTTGGTCAATGCCCTCCACAAAAAGAAGTGGCTGAAAAGATTAATTGTATTTCAAAATTTTATGGAAGCCAAAACAGAAAATCAACAAAGGGCAATCCTACATAAAAATTAGTTCTTGTTTTGTGAGCAAATATTTTACCATAATGAAACATTTATTTTGAGCTATTTCTTGCGCACTAAATTTTATATTTTACTGCAGCGCGAGATATTACGGAAAATAAATGCACCAATCTGACAAAACAGCTGCTCGCAATGTTTAAAAGCAGTTATCTGAGTTTGCTCTTTTTTCCACTTTTTTCTATTTCTGCTTCCAAAAACCTAGGTTTACTTATTTAGAGTTAAGGCTCGGTATCACATCTTTTGCAGAAACTTCGTTTTCACGTTATAATTTCGGGTTCATATTAAATACTGACAATGTACGATTGTAGAAAATGTACATTTTACGAGTTTTAAAAATATTTTTTGGGCGTAATTCTGTGTGTTATCTGCCTGTTGTAAAACGTCGAGAACACATTTAAATTTTATTAATAGGTTCTCGACATTTTACAACAAATACAGTGCTCAAAAAAAGTTTTGCATATCACGCTGCAACATGGTTAATGTCGCGGAATCTCCAACATGTACTGTAGGCCCATGTCTGAGGCACAAATTGTTACTAACCTACGAGCATATTCGACAGGTGGCCAATAGGGGGCATATGGCGTTTCGGTCGGTTTAAAAACATAACTTGTATGGTCAGCGGTGTAGAGACAGTACGTGTAAGACTGCGGTAAACATGTCACGAGAACCCATTAAGACGACTGACCACATGCGACTTGTCACATTGTTTCAAGAGGGTTGGCAACAAGTGGATGTCACCGCACGTGTTGGAGTGAGTCGACGTGATGTCTCCAGGGTGTGGAGCCGGTTCCAAGAGACACAGTTGGTTACTGATCGACATCGTATGGGACGCCCACGCAAAACAACCCTCATGGAGGACCGGTGTGTGGTGCCTTCAGCACATCGGCGGCCCGGTAGCACTGCTACGTCGTTACGCTAGGATCTTCGGAGGGCCACCGGAGTGAATGCGTCGGGGCAGACGGTGCGAAATCGGCTGCACGACGCGGGACTGCTAGGCAGTAGGCTGTTGCCAAAGGCTCCACTTCAACCACACCATAGGGTAGCACCATAGGTGGACAACAACACACGGCCAGTGACATCCAGACCAGTGGAAGCGTACGCTCTTTGCTGGCGAGGTCATCGTAAGCTTGCACCCATACAAGAGGCGCATTCGAGTGTGGAGACGATCAGGTGAGAGATGGAACAAGCTCTTCATCCAGGAGCGTCGACAGCAGCAAGGGGGTTCTGTCATGTTTTGGGGTGGGATCATTTGGTCGACGTACGCCGCTCACTCCCTTTCAGGTTCACATGACTGGTTTGGTATAATGAGACAACATCCTCCAACCAGTAGTAACAGGTTTCGCTCCTACACCGGGCGAGGGCTTCACACTAGTGGATGATAATGCTCGTCCCTATCGAGCCCGAGTGGTCAATCAGTTTCTTGAAACGCATGGCATACAGAGCATGGAGTGGCCGGCATATTCGGCGGACTCGAACTGTGTGGAACATGCATGGCGTGAACTGAAGAGAGCAATTACCAACCGTCCTAGCCCTCCTACGAGCATCCAGCAACAGACAGACGCTGTCATCCATGAGTGGGATGCTCTGCCCCAAGACAAGCTCGATTTTGTGGTGCTGAGTATGCCTCGTCGTGTGCAAACATGCCTCTGGGTCCGAGGTGGTTATACCCGGTATTGATCTGCCACTAACCGAACGGGACGTGTGTGTTCCACACCCCCTGCCCTCCCTAATCATTGCTGTGCGTATGTTGCGTTTGAAATGTTTATGATACACGGACGACATTGTGATGATCTTTGTATGTACCCATCTTAATGTGTAAGATACTTACAGACACACAGCACGATAAAATGTAAACGAATCCAGTATATGCAAAACATTTTTGAGCACTGTAGATAACACACAATTAGAATTGGGCACACAATATTAAGCAACTTACATTTTCTATAATCGTACAATACCAGTAATCTGAAACTATGAGGCGAAAACGCAGAATATCAGCAGAAGAGGCGCAACCGGGCCTTACCTTCTATCGGACGCCATCTTAACCCTTTAGGTCACAACGTCCTCTATCTGGGACGTTGCATGTAAAGTGGCTTCAATGATCTGAACTATACACAGAAGAACATACCGTCCAATGAGAAAGTTTCGCTACGTGTTAAGAGATTTCATTCTCTGCTCTAGACTATGTTCAGAAGCCTTCTAAACTACTGCTGCTAGTAACATAAAGCACGGAGAGATGTATATTGATCCCGATGCAAGACAAAGCGTCGTCTAGATATCAGTACAGATAAGAACAGATTTTTTTATATTTTTGGACGTAGAAAGCGGCCTATCATAAAGAACGCCGCCGCACACGTCGATAAACTTATCGCAGCTCGAGCCTCGCTGACACTGAGAAGCTCATATTTCTCCAGTTATCACCCAAGAATATCGTCGGCATCACCACTATCTTTCCCAGAACGTCTTGGATTGCCGAGAACGTTCTAGACGGCACCTACCTTAAGTATAAATACCATGTGCGGGCCTCTGAGGAGCGGGTGATTAAGAACCGAGAGTTTGTCGTCTCGTGCGACCTCAAGCGACAGTTGGGCGATTCCGGAGCGGCGAGGGACTACAGCGATGTACGAGAGAGCATAGGCGAGCTTGTGTGCTGTGAAGAATGGGATGGATCTGCGGAACTGTGGACTGGATTGCTTGAGGGAATAGACATTCGGGACGATGGAAATATACCATTTAATTTAACTAAAAGCGTGGAAATAATTGGAGCAATTAATGGGAGATTAGCAAGAGCAAATACTGTGTTAAAGACTTTAATTTAACTAGTGCTAGTAATTAAATATTGCGCTCAATAAGAACAATAAGAGTTAATAGGACGATCGGACTGGTAGATAACAGCTGTTTGACTGTTTGTAGCATTGAGAATAAATATAATTATTGAATTTAGTTATTTTATTTTTATTAAGACCTCCATCCCTCACGAACTCAGAAGTGGAATGGAGGCAATTATTAATTAAACAGTTCTAAATAAAGTTAAGCTATAGGCAAGTAATTAGAGAAATTCTAATAAATCATTAATTGTAATATTTTTAGGTATTAAAGTTAAGACTGTTTGTACAGTTATCACTGTGAATGTTAACTAGGAAACTGTTTGCAGAACTGGAAGTACTGCGAGCTTTGATTGAAGGACTAGGTAGCCAGATGGTTGGGATGAGCGCAAGTGTAAAAAGCTTGAAAGAAGAGGTAAATAACAAAGTTTCTTCAGTAATAGCAAGTGTAAACGAGAATGTAAATAGCCAGATAACTAATATAAGTTATTTAGTACATAAGAAAATAGACTCTGTTAATTATAATGTAGACTGGAAAATTGACTCTGTTAATGAAAGTTTAGAACGTAAAAGAGATTCTGTGATAGCTAATGTAGACAGGCAAATAGAATGAATTAGCGAGATAGTGAATACGAAAACTTACAGTGTAAATGAAAGAATGGACAGTGTCAAGAATGAAGCGAAACAGGGAATAAGTGCGATGAAGAAGGAATGCAGAAATTTCTGCAGCAGCAGAATTATACTAGCACAAAATCATCATCAGAGAATATTTTGAATATTGAACGACTTAGAATTTTAGAACCACTTAATACCGCGATGGTTTTTATACCAGGCCATAAATTGTGTTTCGTGCATCGACAGAGATTATATAAATAATCCTCCATTTCCAGAGTAGCTGAAGAAGAAACATATTGTAACTCTTTCACTCTTTAAATTATTTTATCCTGTATCTCCCCTTTCTCTCGCACAAGCGTGCACACCTACACCTACACACACTCACGCATACTATCAGCGCATGAACCCATATAGTACATACATGTACGCATATGTTTTTTTTGTGTCTATTGACATATTGAAAAATATATTTCAAGTTATTGAATAACGCCGACAAAGCGCCATTACCAATTCATCATGTAAAAGTAGTTTGAAATCATATATTTACACACACACACACACGTCGATTTATATTCTGAAGCGCTTGCTAATAACTGTATAGGGATTTAAAATTGGACAGTAAACCAGTTGTTCTACAGATTCGCACAAATATGTGCAATATGTAACTGCGCTAACCTCTGTAGTCAGGGAATTGTTTTATGGAAGTAACTGAGATTGCTAAAGTTATTTTGCGTTAAATTTTGTGACGTGTAATCACGTTGTGATTATTGTTAACGTAATAATAATTATCAAGTCAAAATTAACAAAAAAAAAAGTTTTTATTTAATAAAAGAATACTCGAACGTAATTCTGGAAAAAAAAAAAAAAAAAAAATAAAGCATCCAATTGGGCAAAAGTTGTGACATGCCTGCTCTGGAGGTTAAAGTAGCTTAAAGGCAGAGACGTGAGCAATACGCTGCGTATTGCATGCCCGTTAGACAAAACTTGAGTTTTAAGCGTTCTGATCATTCAAGGTAGACATATACGACCTTTCTTTAAAAAAAATTACGCAAGGCTTCTGTAGAAATGTTGGTCCAAGGGAAATTAAATATGGCAGATACTCTTTAATTAAGACCTTTTAATTTATAATTCACAAGGAAAAATTCGTCGTGGGTCTGGGTCACGAAATTTAGCAATCCCAGCTTTTTGCGTGAAAACAATTCGATGGCAGCTATCAGGCTATGGACTGGTTGCAGATTTCATGCAATTTCACTTTATCTGATGCTCAGTGTTCCATCATAATCATGTATTTTAATGTTTTTAATTAACTAGCTTTTCTGTTCTGCTCTCTTTCTGTCCTTATGAATCGTGTACATGTTTTAATTTTTTTTAATAACGACCACACAGCCGTGTGTTTTCAGAGGAATCAATAAAGGCCTCTACACTTAATGATATATGGATTTAATTAACCAGTGTAATATCAACGTGAATAAATAATAAGTCGTCTTTGATTCCACCTTACAGCGTTTGTTTTTCTGAAAGAATTTTCGGTGGAAAGTAAGTCAGTCTTGAATCATGAGGAGACTGCAGGTTCCTGGCGCCGGTCGCAATGTTAGTTCCCTGGCGGCGTGCTCAGCAGTCTTGCAGCTGGTGCGAGACCGGAACTCCTGATTCACATTCACGACTTCCTGCCGCAGTCAACTTCCGGTTCCGGCCGCCAGCGCAGTTAGCGCTGCCCGCGTTCCCATTGGTCGGCGACCTCCACCTTTGGCGCCGTCGGCAAACTAACACTTTCTTCGTGCCCCACCACCCTTTTTGTTCCCAACACTCTCGCACATACACACTTCTCTCTCTCTCTTTCTCTTTTTCTCTCTCTCATATCATTTTTCTGAACAAACTGTTCAGCAATATGGGCCTTAACAACCATCCATTACATGCCTCATAAAACCAAGTGTCACCATAATTTCCGAACAACACTTGTCTAATATAAAATTTACCTGTTTTCTTTTTATTTAAATGTGTTAAACTGTAATGCAACCTTTGCAGATAAGTAACTGATAAGACACTTTTTAGGAAACTGACCTGTCATTGCCTTGTAATAGTGATTCAAAACATTTTTCGGAAAACTGAAATTACCTCTAGTTTAGGCCAACGTAATCGAAACTACAACCTCCCAAATTAGAATCTTATATAATATTACATAACCATACAAACTCGGTCTTTTTTTAAAATCGGTTTGTGATAAAGAGCAGCTACAAAACGTTAACAAAAATTGTGCGTTGAGTAGTTTTAAGTGATTCGTACCCCATTTTAACCTTACATCAAGGAACGCTACACCGTTAGCATTTTCAAAAGCAAATAAAGGCCATTTTTTAAAATATAACTTTGTTTTATAATGCACACAAATTTATATCTACCTAATTTTATTTGTGTCTGTTCAGTGGTGAGAACGAAAGAACTGAAACCGCTTTAATTCTCCCATCATTAACAAGAAAAAATGTCATTTGCACTATTCGCTACGACATTATCGAATCATCTTATTCTCATGTACTCTTCCATGTACCAAATCAAATTACAATACATTCGCATAAAACATTAGGCCTATGGATGCATGACAATTATTCATTGTATACTTTACTATGTAATATTTGTTTGCAATAACATTTTTATAGAACTGCTACATTAAATACGCATCTATCGAATTAAAATAAAAGAATATCAAGTAATCACTCACTTTTTATTCCTTTTCTCTCTTTTCCACTAATTATCTCTTCCATTACTACAATTTTACTTGGTGTAGAATGTGCAGCTCAACTCTTATAAACCTAGATGCGTTTATTTTTAAACATTTTATGATGATTCATTTTCTTTCGTTTTAGAAGAATATTTATGGCATGTGTAAAATTTTATTTCAATGACAAGCGCATTTATAACGCACAGTGTCAGTACATGATTCATAGCGTAACACGACCAACCAGTGTTATTGAATTCGCAAGGCAATATTTTTTCTTGAATTTCAGCCATAAACTAAGAACATTGTAGATTGTATTAGGTTTCTGTGCATGTCCTCAACATTCGCTAGTAAATTCGCATAATAACTGTTAAAATCGTGTATTAAAACATTGGCATGCAGTTTGTTTCCATTGTTTCCATATGTTATAAACCTGCGATATTACAATTCATGTAATATTCAGGTCAATTAAATTGTATTGTAGTATAACTCGATCAGACTTAGTTTGCAATCATTAAAAAAAATTGTTTACATAAATTTCGCGCTAGTCTATGTCGAAGTCTCGAGGTTTCGACAGTTCTGATGTATATAGTTAATGCCCAGTTGGCATGCGCACTCTGCCTGAGTTTCGTCTACGATTTCAACTCCGATCCATGCCTTTCCAACTAGCATGTGGCGGAGTCGGCAATATGGGACGGAACTAAGTATAAACAAGCTTTCGCTTCGTTACTTCATTAAAAAATACAAATCATGTGACTGAGTAGCGATTTCAGTTAGATATTGCCTAGCGGAAAATAATTTAACTATACACCTTAAACTATCTACACGTCGCATATGTATTAAATGTTGAACTCAGAAGCAATAAATATAAACTCATCTCGGTTCTGCAAATGGGACAGAGATTTCAATTCTATAATGTAAGCGATAACAACAATATTTTAATTGCTGAAACGTGTCATTAAAACCTCTTCATCACATTAAATTTGTAGCTACAGAAAGTATTTGAAACTTGATGAAGTTTTCGCCATCGCAACGAAACGTTCGTTTGCTGAGTGGTAAAGTTATTTTACGGCTTAAGACATAGCTTAAGACATAGCTTCGGGTAGGCGTTAAAATAAAGCCAAAATTGGGGAATGTTTGTCACACTCTAAAATATTTTTATAGGCTTCTCTGATCGGAAATGTTAGAATAAACATTTCAATTTGACCGTTAAAAAAAAATTATTTTGTCTTCCTGTGTTTTCGTACTATACATGTATGTTATACGTAATATTTATTACATAAAAAAACATTACAAATTAAAAAATAAACACTGTAAGTCCCATTGGGAAAGAAAGAAATTACTTTAATGTACCAAAAAAAAAAGTGTTTCCGCATGAGAAGTATTTCGTACTTAAGTAAGAGAACTGCCAGCTGAAGCGTTCTCCCGAAACGTTCTAAATACGTGATCCCTAATTAATTTTTATTTAACACGCTCAATAGTCATCTTGGTTAAAAACGGAGTGTCTACGGATTTGAAGTTCTCACCTCGTTGTTATACCTTATGAGCGTACTTATATCTGCACACACATAATTATATGGAATTGATTAAAGGCAGAAGTCTAAATTTGAGATACTAAAATCAGGTGTATTAAAATATATATAAATAGAAGTAATATTTCGCCAAATTCGATCATATTCTGTCGAGTATTTCTTGACATATGATAATAACTTATAGCTGTATATTTTTTTTGCTGTAGTTATCATCCGAAAAAGGTAGACGGCTGAAGATCCAGCTTATAAAGTTTCGTTCCAGTGTCAGCATACCAAATTTGGTTGGAAATTGTAAGATTGTTCGGCAAAAATGGTTTCCAAACCGAAACAATTTGTATGGCCGTCATTTAGGAAATAATTGTCTGGTGTCATCGGAAAGCATTAAATTTATCCTCACTAAGTACTGCAAGTTTAGAGATTAAAAAAAAAAAAAAAGGTCTGCGGATTAAAAAAAAAATTGACCCTTTACGTCGGTATTTTGCCACCAAACGATTTCCTGTGTATATTTTTTTTAAATATTTGTTCATAAAAATAAATATTTTAATTTCTTGTATTTATCTTATAAATGTCTAAAACCCACGAAAATAAAATTTTCGACTAACAATAGCAAACAACAATAACGGTTACCTAATGGCATCCCGATGTAAACTTTCTTTTAAAAGTAAATTTTTGTTTGCATTGATAAAAAATTGGTTAATATTCTGCAAATTCCAGTGTCACATGTTATAATTTTCCGCGAGAATTCTTGGAAATTCTGAATTGAAGAGAATTTCGATTTCTGAGTAATAGGCATGTAAGCAGGCAAAGTTGTAATAATGCAATTAATGTAGCCTAGTGCCGCATGTATTTTGGAGCAGTTCACAAATTCCTGCAGAAGATGTCTGTTGCTACACCCAGTGAAGAATCTGATGTGAAGGAAATTTGCAAAGCAAAATGAACGTACAGGCATGCAGGCATGGACAGATCCAAAGCGATTAGACTGGCGATGGCTGGGGGGGGGGGGGGGATCACAAAGGACGTGAACCTCTATCACAATGAGAAACCTTTTTATTGACATGAAACTCTCCTGGGAATGACTCAAATCAGAAATCAAATACTATCATATGATTATTAACAAAAATCAAACTCCATTTATTTAACAGATAAAAAAAATAGCTGATAAGCAGCCACGACTATATATTTAAAATTTGTAATAATAATTAGTTTTTCGCAAATTGATTATATTTTAGTCTGCTCAGTTCGTCATCGACGAGAAGATAAGTTGTTTTTTACGAGAAATCCACTTTCATCTCATTGAACCAGGAGCAAATAGGTTCTTTATAACTTATGGGTTCGTGCAAGTAAATTAAGAAAAATAAATTCAAATTACTATTACGCACACGAACTTATCACTGACGCATGAAACAGGTGTGGGAATTGTGGAAATGTATACACCGAAATGTCCCCAGAAAACAGGAATGAAAACATTTTAAAAACTGTGCCGTCGATCGCGAGTGTAAAAGCGATAACGTTGATGCAGGTCGAGTGCGGTATGTACTGTATAACCAAACAGTGTTAGTGACAAGATCAAACTAGCATGAATTAAAGATCATGTTTTTTGGAAATCGAAATATTAACAAACAGCTTTCCTGTTGTTATAACACGTTATTTGACAGTTCTCTAGGCGATGAACGTATATATTTCTCACAATACTGTTTACAGCAAACTAATTAGATTTTGCAACAGAAAGTTGTTTTCATTTCCGCTGAAATGCGCACTGTATCCGAAATTCACTCTTCATCGAAAATAACGCATGACATTAGCCGCGTTATAAAATGTGATTTAAATATGTATATACAACCTTAAAAGAAAAATTACACAGCAAGATGTGTTTCACAGGCTGCGCAGTATACGAAAATAAAGTACTTATCTAATTACTGATCCTACTCAGTTACTGATAACTTTTTCAACGACTTTAACCTAAAAAAAACTTTTTATTCTTAGAAGAAAGTGTAATTTTAATTCGCACTTCATGTGTTTGATGAGATCTTAAAATATTGGTATGTTTGAAGGTTACAGGCATGGAAACTATGTGGTGTTAGAAAAAATAATGTAATCAAATGTTAAGTAATTGTCTATGTTACATTTGGAATCCTAGATCACAACGATATCTCTTCGCGTTAATGAACTATTGAGGATCTGTCGACATACTTTATCCCTTTTCACCTTCTTAAGGGACGACTTTCTAAAATTATATTCTTAGTGGACGCCAGCACCCGAAAGGAAAGCCATCCCTAAACCTTCTTGTTTTTGCGTCCAGTAGTTTGGGCAGTGAGTTATGAGTCAGTGAGTCAGTTCAGTCAGTACAAACAGTCTGTTCAGTCAGTACAAACAACCTGTTCATTCAGTACAAACAACCTGTTCATTCTGTACTCAAGTCTGTTCAGTAAAGTTAGTCTGTCAGGTCAGTCAATCCACTCGGGACACTTCATTTTAAACAGAGAAATTTCACAAGTACCCTTTTAACCGCGGAGAGTATACAGAACAATTTTCTGTATATGGTTGTGACTATTTTCTTGGATGCAACAAACAATTATTCTCGTGCGAAGGAAGTAGCCTAAATACTAAATACTTTAATGAATGCTAGCCGGATATGTAGTTAATTATTTTTCACGTGAACTCCGCGCAATATTTCAGGTAGTGTCGGTTTCTCTAAAAGTTCTACGGTTTTGAAATAATTATTAGGTCTGGTTCAATTAGCGTCAGCTATTTCTTTCTCGCAGTGTCACTTCTTTCTTAATTTATATTGTAACCAAGTGAAATTCTACTTGTTCTTTTTTTTTTTCAAAAGTGATTTAAGTGATGGAAGGGAATGTCTGCAAAGTTTAAATTT
The DNA here is from genome assembly GCA_029891345.1 of Dryococelus australis. NCBI lineage: Eukaryota > Metazoa > Arthropoda > Insecta > Phasmatodea > Phasmatidae > Dryococelus > Dryococelus australis. The sequence continues at coordinate 115,880,123 of CM056996.1, forward strand.
GTTTCGTAGATTTGTAGATATAATATACGGAGTAAACATGTTTATATAGCCACCATATTGAAAATATGTTTGAATTAGTTACAACATACCAGTTTACATCGACTGTTGTAGTACTACTTGTTTACCAAATTCGGTAGGAATCGGTCAATTGTTTTCCGTGAAATTACATCAAAATGCATTTCTTCATGTGCGCTTTCTTACAAAATGGCTGACAAATGTGGCTAATTTTTACATAACTTATATGATGCTTTTAATAGACACTTTAAACATACAAACTTTGGTGGAAATTGTGGAAGGGTATTGTATTTATACCAAATAAACATAAAATATTTGAATAGCCACCATTTTGAAAATAAGTGCTAAATATTCTTAATTCGAATTAGTTTACATGGCCTGCCACAGTATTACTTCGATGCCGAATTTGGCAAGTATTGGTCTACTAGTTTTCGAGCCAGAATGTCAAATCTTTGTTATTCATGTGGTGCTATCTTTTAAAATGGTGGACTAACCCCATTATCCTTCATTACGTTCAATGCTTACATCATACAACACTGTCATATAAAATGTAGTTCAAATCGGTTTAATGGTTTCCAAGATATTACACATCACTCGTAATTTAAAATGGCCGCCATTTTGAAAGTAAGTGCCGTGCGTCGTCAATATTTTTAGAAACGTCAGGTGTACTTACTAAGTTATATATATATACCTAGTTAGGGTAAATTCGTACACGTGTTCAGAATTTTTTAAGGGGGACACACACAAACATATACACATACACACACACCCCTACATACAGAGAAACACAACCGGGGAAGTGGTCTCATAAGCCTTTCTTTCCTTCGGAAAGTAGGTTAAAATTTCAGTATCATATAAATGGCCACGACATTGACTTTTCTGATATCGAATCGTCAAATTGCTTACCACAGGCACGAGCCAGTACTTTCCGAAACAAAGGTCCCCGGCAGCCTTTAATAATATGCAGAGTAATAATTGGACAGAAGAGTGGACAAATAAAGACTACGAGTGCCCAGATGAAATCCCAGAAAGTACGGCAGTGACCGCACCACTGCCAGTATGATAATCCCAGTGCAAATATTCCCTCCCGGCCTACTATGACCTCAAACATAAAGAACCTCAGAGGTGGATTATCAGCCAATAACAAATAAGTGTTACATGGTCAGCCACAGGTCGATAAAGCCTTTGTTACCCACGAGCCCGTGTCCTTTTCTGTGGCAATTCAGAGGTGAGGATTGCCTTTTTAACTTATCATGGTATTCCTTTCTATCTTCATTTTTTTTTCACCTAGGGCTGTATGGTTAATCATGTAATATTTTCCATTATTTTTGTTTCTTTTAATTTTGTTACCTGGCAAATTACAAGACATTTTTCTACATTTGACTATATTTTTGGGTCTCTGTCGTGGCGTATAGTTGCCTGCTTTCCTTTACTACAGATGATAGGGATATCCACTAACATAACATCTGATTCTCATTTGGCACAGATATAGTGTTCCATTTTCTACGCGGCAAACGACGGTTCTATACTATAGTACATTTCTCTGTTACGAAGGCCACTTTTTGACAATTCTAAGGTAGCTCCGGTCTGGTTGTTTTGACAACATATAATTTCGCCTGAGCTATTCTGATATACAAAAGCAATGCTATATGTATTTGTTTCATATATTTGACACGAAATTTTCTTTACGAACCTTGACCCTTCAGATAATTTTTTGTTCTGTCTACCACGCAACTGTTAAAAAGCTACTGATGTTAGTAATTCTTATCCTTATTTTACCTGATTTCAATTAAATGTTATCCTTATTTTTACCTAATTTTCAACTGTTTACTCAGTCCCAACTCAAACAGAAAGGAGGGTATATATGGACACTTTTCCCGGCCACCCTTTCTACCCACCGCCTCAGCAAGCAGTCATTAAGCTCGTAATCTCGTTTCAGGTTCGTTAGCCGTGCCTTCATCCCCCCAAAATTCGTTTCCCATTTTCGTTGCCGCGTCGACATAAGTTCGGTTCGTGTTTTCTTGGATTTCTTTTGGGGAGGAAACTGTTGAGTCACACAGCTCACGATTATGTTTTTTATAATGCTTCGTGTATTGCGAGTGGGAAAAGTCGAAATGTTCGTGCTGTTAGCGTCACAAGTTTTGGCGAGTGAATTCACGTGGAGCGAGACAGCTGCGCGGGCAGCCTGAATGCCGTGTCAAAAATGCAAGTCTCCGTATAACCAGTTGCGCATTTGACGAGGCGCGCCGAACGTTTTTGCAACAGTTTGTACAGAGCCGGGCCGTCACTAATGCCAGCTGCAGCTGACTGGGCCGTGCTGTTCGCCCAAGCGCAGGCATCCAGGGAGGCGAGCTGCTAGCACTAGTGGCGCGTACAGTATCAAGTTGTAGTGGGTTCGTGAGTTTATGTACTCGTAGACTAAAGATGAGGTAGACTTCTTAATCGTCTTCTGTGCATGTATACAACATTGACCTACCCCAAAGGAACACAACTGGCAAAGTTACATGGTTAACAGTGATGAATGTGTTTGTATATATCTTAATTTTTAAGTGTTGAACATTATTATATGAATAAAATACTTTTACCACTTTGGATTGAATTAAACTGCATTACAAATTGGTAAGAAAATTTTTGAAAACATCTCAGAACATGTGTTAACAAATCAGTTTAACTTAAAAATCAAACCACGCTGTTTTCGCTGGACCTGTTGGCAGGCGAGCAGTTGAATTTTGGGACACTGAGATTGGTTGTGCGCAGCCAGCGAGATCGGTCTACCTCATCTTTGGTCTATGGATGTTCGGAGGCGATTGACAACCGGGCCTGCGTTAGTCGGTCGCCGTGCTCGACAAACCGTAGCGCTCCTGGGCAAGGAGACCAGAATGGTGATGGATGACTCGAACCGAGCCTTCGTCGCTCGCGAGCTGATACAATCGGATCGGTTTCCGATCCCGTTGTCTGGAGTAATGCGCGAGCATGCACAGTCACACACGTAATCCGATCCGATGAATAGGGCGGTCTGGCTAGGTTTCCCGAAAAAAACGTTATCGGCCTATACAGCCCGATAACACAATCGGAACAAATCCGGGCAGGAGTATTGGGTGACGAAAATGTATGCGTCAGGGGCATGCTGTCCGGGAATCATCATCCGATTTGCAGTCTGTTGTCGCCATTTCGTGGTACACGCAGCTGTCTGGTAGCTCTGCAAGCAGTGACACGTCTTCCATAACCTTGTGGTGCATTTCGCGATAATCCGCGTGGTATTCGCGGAACACTTAAATATACCGTGGTTACGGGAACAGTGTTGTTGTGCAATGTATTTACGAATAAATTATTTTTACCTTTGTATTTGTGTAATTTTGTGCTGCGTGGGATAGTGGTCATTTAAATGTGATGAATTTACTCGGCTAAGTAGAGTTTCAGCGATGTGCGAAGGTTTTGTAACCTGCCAAATTCTATGATGGATTCCACGAAGAAAAACTTCCTTTTGTGTCTTCAATTCCCGTGTCCTGCTCTGTTCAGAAATTGTTTTGTTCAGTTTTATTGTTATATGGCTGTATTGATTATTTTCTGCTTTAATGAGGACCGTGTGACATAATTTTATATAGCAAAATACAACTATTTCAATCGAAATGTGTGAGATTATACAAACAGCATATCGGTAAAACCCGAAATTACCTTAAATATTTTGCCGCGCCTAATATGAATTAAAATAATTTGTACAAAACGTCACTCATTGCACGAACAAGAAATAACTGCAAAAATTAAAATATGCTTTTTGTTAGCTACTTTAGTAGTTGAGCTAAAACAAAGCAGCAAGTTTGCTGTTTTTCCTTACAAACAAAAATTGCCAAATAATTTTCACTTCTGCTCTTTTTACTGCGCAAGTAAGAGATACAGTACGTAGTAGCTCAGGCTTGGCATAGGATAAGATTCTTAGGTATGGTAGGAATCAGGCTGTGGGCGCTCCTGTATGATCCAATGTCAATACGGAACAGAAGCAGAGCGTGTACTGTACCTATCCGGTTCCGACAAACTCAGGATCGGATTGTAGTCTGATGCCGGAACCACGACACGACAGCCCCGACACGACACTTAAAACTGCACAATCAATGAAATACAGGATGATTTGACGTAAATCCGACAAATTCTGTCGTTCAACGAGCTATTTTGGATTAGAAATGATTTTTATTTTCGACTGTATTTAACTCTTAAAAATAATAATTTTATCTTTGTTTGCATTTTTTTTTTTTTGCATTTGTCACCATCATGTATTCCAAATTTCCCTCTTGTCCATCACTTTTCAACCTAGCATAGCTTCTCAGCGCTTTCTAAATAGTTAGGTAAAATGCTGAGAGCGTCTTGTCGGTTCTGTCGTGCCGTGCTGTAATTCAAGCAGTCACAGTGAAATTTTAATTGCCGTGTCGTTATTGCAGTTTTCGTCGTGCCGTGTTGGGTTTGTCGGAGCTATGTGATTCCTGCTTGACAATTATCGGCACGTGTGCGACGGGAATACTCAATTATGTGCGAGTAGTCGGTAGCAGGTAGTTCATATTCGGATATAAACTGGAGGGCCTGTCCTATTTGATTTTTCTATACGTAACCATTTTATGCAACAGAAATTATGATTCTTTCAATTACTGAATCCAACCGTGAGTCCAAATACTGAACTATATTTTACAAACGTATATAAGCGTTTTTCACGTCTTGTAATTTGCAGTCATTTTTGAACTCGCAATTTGCGACTGTATTTTTCTGTCCGGTTGTGCCACTGGCATGTTCATAGCAGTTTTGTATCACCTGTCCTGACAAACGCATAAAAATTTGCACACAAAGCATCTGGTAGAGACACACTTAAATAAATATTTTACAAATACAATTTTTTGTGCGGAAATAATTGTATCGATTTATGCTAACAATTTCTCCAGAAGTAGCTAACAATTCTTGTAGCGAAAACAATACTGCTTTTTAAGTGTTATTTTAGAACAAGTGTTTCTTTCAGAATGCATTTATGGGTAAATATGCATCTTCAACTGCCTGCAAGAAAAGCTATTTTTGCTGTTTCCGTATCTTTTTTGCATTCCCTCTAATGGAGGCGGGAATGGGTAGGATAGTCTCTATCCAATATTTTAGCCCAGTTCTTCTTCGGGTGAACTTTTTTGAGAGGAGTTCGTAAGTTTTGGTAATTCGACTACAGGTGAGATTAAATAAGTTAAAATGACGAATTAACTTTTAATGATCAATTTCAAATCAGAACAGTTTAAACTGCTGCAAAAACAGTGATTTTACTGCAGATGTGTTTAATTTGCTCCAATTGAATCAGTAAAATACCTAGTGAATAGCACTTACTTGGCAGAGAAACATCTGTGCGTTCCACTGATTTGCTAGTAGATAACAGGAGATTAAGTAAAGTAATAATGCTGGTCGAAATTACTGATTTAGACTTAGAGCGTATGAAATAATTTTTTGCGCCCTTCGTCAAAAGTATGCAAAAGTCATAATTTGTATAGTAGGCCTATATAATTAAGTTTGTTTTCAATTGCTCCAGAATTATTTTACCAGGAAGAATTTCAAAGTGGCCTTGATATTTTAGGTAGGTACAGGCACAGACAATACTAGATGGTTTTCTTTTTTAAGCGCCCGAGAAACTGTATTTGTATGTGATACATTGTCGCAGCCCCTGGGTCAGTGGAAGTAGCTGAGATTGGGGAGCCCACATTTAAGTTATTTCCGCTTTGTAGAAACTACAACTATCTTTTTAGATTATAGTCAAGAAATAACTAATCTATGTCGCGAAATACTAAGTTACTATTGTTGTAAACATGGGACTGTAAATACATGGTTTAACATATGGATAGCATTGGTGCCGTTAGGTATAGTCATTTTCATGGACAGTCAGAAGCATATAAGGAGTGAATGAGTGAAGTGAGTGAAGGTATTTGGGCGAATCCTAACATAGAGGTCTTCAGAGCCGATGAGGGTGATTGAAGTATGGAGCAGTGCGAAATGAAGGGGCGGGGAAACGGGAGATCCCCGAGAAAACCCGCCGACCAATGGTATCGTCCATGCGTGATTCCTACCTGCAAGAACCTGGGGGCGACCCCGCCGGTAATCGAACCCTGCTCGCCTTGGAGAGAGACGAACGCTCTAGCCGCTGCCCAACCGCGGCCCCAGGAGCAGATGAGAAATTCCCATGGCGTGTGTTAAGGAGTCGTCCGGATATACGCCTGCAATGATTCCTGGAAAACCAATGAAAACTGACATGGGGATGACCGGACGAGTCATCTAACCCTGGTCTCCCCGAATGCATGTCCAGTATCTTCCCACCAAGTGTGTGTACATTCCACTACGCTACACGGCGTTGCAATTTTAAAGCTTAAAAAAGCCAATTGATTCTTTGCAGATATTTGGCCTCCTGGGATCGTAAAAGTACACCTTGAAATGAGAATCATTACTCTGTGTCATTCCGAATATCTAAATTCAATTTGGCTAGTGGCATATTTGCATCTGTCGTAGGGCCTACACTCTAAATCTGAATCAGTGAGAATTTCACTGTTTCAATCAGTCACTTCACTGAATTTAACTGATGAATAATTTTTTTTTTTTACTGTTTATTCAGTGGTTTATTTTTGAATGGGGTATCAGTGAAACAACATGTAAAAATGACCGCTAAACAATGCGTATCAAATGGAATAACAACTAATAAAACCAATACAAAATAATCTCTAAAATGTGTTTCGTCTTTCAAAACAAGGTAATATGAACATTCAGACTTTCATTCCGTTTTTACGTCTTTCATTTCGATTCCATGTAATCATCACAGCGCTCTGTTTGAAGGTTTAAACTGATAAATATAATGTGATGAAGATAGTGCACTCATATATACAATTCGTTTTAACCATCCTAACGGTACCAATTAAACCAAAAACGAAAAGCAAGAGTATACAATTTAAATCTTCACGATTTGCGGCAAAACTATGTCATATACTGTCCTCTTATTATTTCTAATTGGCGTGGTAGCATTTATGGAGCCTTGCGCCCATAGCTTAGCGTGGGGTGGCCGACTTGTAGTTGAGGAGTAGCGGGTTCGCGCCCCGGTGCCTCGGTGGCAGATTTTCAGTTCGCTTGTCGCACTGGGAATTTTTCAGCAAGTCGGTCTATCTTGAGCTCGACAACGTCACGTCAATACAACTACAACGACAAAAAAATAGCCACCAGTAACCTTCGAAAACGTCTTTATTTTTGTTAATTACGGTAAATTGCGCAATATAAATAGTAAACTATAGTAAATATGTTTATTTAACATAATTATCTGGCTACATTAAATAAATACGATACTTTATTCGTCACTGCAGTCGGCAGTCAATTATTAAATCAGTGAAATAATTTCACGTCACTAATTCAATAAGCGAAAATTTTTTTCACTGAAATAATCAGTGGTTTTCCAATGATTCCAAGTGGAGCCATTTTCACTTATTCGAGCAGTTGAATTTCACTGCGACTCAGTGGTTTCCCACTGATTCGAATTTAGAGTGTAAGTTATAGACTTTAATTCCAATGTGTATTCAAGGAACGCATTTATGTGAAATATGTATATCTGGTATGCGTTTTCGGTTCGAAGATAGATTAATCTATTTTCGATGTAGGTTATTGCAAAATTAATAAGATTTTATAGTGCTGTACACGCATGTAGTATTTATGACTAGCAGGTGATATAATTATAAAACAAGATTTCTTATTTGCAAAGTATATTGCCAACATTTATTATGTAGGGAATCATGAAACAAAAAATAAACTTCAAAATAACTTCATTCCGCACCCTGGACAAGACATACGTACGCCAGCTTTAAAAGACTTGCACTGAAGGGTCGTGGTTATTTCCTCTCAGGGATTTCTGCGGCAAGAAATTTAAGAGGTTTCACTCAGGTTCGTTTTATGGATACAGGCCACGAAAAGTTTTGTCGCAATGACGATATTTCACCATTTATATTCAAGGATTTCTACAGTTAAAGCTCTGCATAAAATAGGGAGGATATTTTCCTGACCCAAGGATCGTAAAGAGAGTGACTTACGGGGGACGTATGTCCCTGGGAAAAACTGTGTCATGTGCATATGTAAAATTGGCCCGGTCTACATCGAGTTTCTAAGCAGAAATGAGATCCCAAGTGACTACAAATTTGCATGTAGACTTGGTACACGAAACTTAACGATTTATCTTTTTGTAAAAAATCTGCATAATCTACATCAAATATCAGTTTGTACTGCATACATAACAGACAGTAATATGTAAATGTTGTATAGCTTGAATGTAGACATTATTCCTGCAGAACGACGGTTATAAATTCTTTCAACAATTGTGTTAGATGACAATTTTCGAAAGGTTTGCAGCAATGTTCGTACGTTCTTGAAATCTTTAACGGAAGCGCAACTGGCTTTATAACTTCAATCTTGCCATAGAAGTTTTCACAAACTTGTAGCATCGAGGGGTAGTTTAGGAAGTTGAAAAATGTACTGGATCATAAACTGAATAGTTGCATTTATTTTCTGAAAGAACGGGGTTTCTGAAAATGGAAATTAAACGTAATTTAAAAGGTGATTCGAATTACAATGGATACATGTTTTATTTATAAATTCTATTTTTTTTAACAAATATGATCATCCCTCCCATAGAACAATACTTAGTAAAATATTACACTCGCGTCTCAATTCTTGCACATCGGTAACTAAACTACATAAAAAGAACAGTGGAAGTTCTTATATTCTGAAAGCCAAAATCCGCTCTGGATCTTGTCTCACAGTTAACCGACCTGTGCTGCCTAGGTAATTAGACGCTGTCATGATCCTGAATTCGGATCTATAGCGATGCGCATGTGGGTTCGCAATTATTTTAGAATAAGCTTCAGTTGTGTATGAAAGGTATCCCCCAACCCCCGCCGCCAATCAACACAATCTAGTAAATGGGCATTAAAACAGTGTCATAAATATGCGCCTATAAACTCACAGAACTAGATTCCCCACATCTTACACGGTTAATATAACCACACCCCGTAGAAAAATAATGGATTTGTGCAAAGAATTCTTTGGAAACTATTTGCCAAGGTAATTTGTGTAACATTACAAGCGAACGTGAGCAGATTTTACGAAAAGTTAATATGTAATGCGTAGAACTAGCGTTTAGTTTTAGAAATCAAGTACTCTAGACTTCAATTTCACTGTAAAAATGGCGCTATATATATAAGTTTGTAGGTTTTATAAACCAAAATATTGTAAGGATATAATAATTAATTTGTAGGGATGTAGGAAAATCTTGGTAAATTGTTCACAAGGAATGATTTGTTAAACGTACAAGGATTATTTACTACGCACATTTATAAACTGAATACAAATACTGGCCGTCGTCCATAGAAACAGCGCTAATCTGCAGCCATAAATTCACTTGCTTCGTAGCTCGTCCCAGTATTCAAAGATGGCCTCGTCCTTTAGAGGATTAAAAGATTCCTCGTAATTATCGAGTACAATGTTATCACGTAATTATAGCATTTAGGATGTAGTCTATATATGCAGCGACTGTTTTCTGCAACATGCCGCAGAGCCTAGTATCGTATTTTCTCATTTACTTGAAGCTACAGCAAACAAGTCCAATTTCGTGAAGCTTACCATTTTCCGGACAAACCCGCAGTGTACACAATTTGCATAGCGCATATCGTTCCCGTGGGACAGCGGTAAACCCATATCGCAGCCCAACATTGCTTTTATATTCACGACAACTAATACGCTCATAACATCGTCTTTCCTTGCAAGGATAAATTGCTGACAGTGTTAGTACACATAATACACGGATTGGAAGGGTAAATTTTTATTTGTATAGTTTTCTTGTTACATTTACACTGATTAGCACGTTTCATGAGTAACGTACGTTCCTGCATTGCTACATAATTTTCATTAAAACTGCAGTATATATTAAAAATGTGTAGGTGCTATTTTCTTATAATCACGCCAGAGTATATAATAAAATAAAAAAATTCCAAAAAGTTTTTATAATTTTACAGACAAAATATTTGAAACTGGACGAAATAAATTAATCAACTCGTAAAATTTAACCTTTCTAGAATTAGATGTTCACAAATTACAATGTAAGAAGAGATATAAACGAAGAAAACAATCTTCAGAAGTGGTGACACCTGACCTCATAACTAACACTTATGTGGATATATATATATATAGATATATATATACATATATATATATATATATATATATATATATGTATGTATGCGTGTGTGTGTGTGTGTGTGTCAGTTTTATGTGCTCGTGCGTATTTACGAGAAGTAATTTCTTTGCAATACCAAAGAATGTTGCTAACTTCTGCGTACTTTGAAATTATATACTATAGAAATTTTTGGATCTGAAGTTCGACACAATAAAGTAAAAAATATTACTGTGAAATTTTGTACCGCCTGGTGTTAGTTACAGCAGCAAACATGAGGAGCCGTATATTAAAAATTGTCACAGTAAAACTTATTTATGCGTATGTGTGGGAAGTGTTGCGTTTTTTATGTGCCAATTGGTTTTATGCACCAATTTTTAGAACCCTGAACCATGTAGACTTATATTAGCGACCCGCCCCGGCATCACTCGGGTGCGAATTAATATATAGAGCCAGCCCCAGTGAGCAATGTGAAGTCATAGTTTTTCCCCATCAGCTCGCTCGACCACTAGAATTATTTTGTTGCACGTAATTAATAAATCTGGGCTAGCTCATAAAAAGGCATGGTGTAACTGATATATTTAATTTGATGAGGGTTAATACTGTGTCGTTCATAAAGTTATATTTTTAATAAATTTTAGAATACAAAATGTTTACTGTTGGTCATCCTTAAAAGATAAACATATACTGTCACGGACTTTTTTGTAGACGTTTTTGAGATCTTCAATTCTGTAGCGTATTAATTTGGTGTACCTCTTATGGTTTAGTCAGCGTAAGTCATGAAAGCGACTGATAAGCGGCTTTTTCCGACCTCATTAGAAAACATCGACATTTCTCTACTTTCGTTATATTAAATATTAATGCCTTATACACCTAAACCTTCCTCAAGAAATTTTCTAAATGATGGTGGAATCCGCATCAAAATCCATAATGTAGTTTAGAAGCCTTAGCCAAATACACAGATACACGCGGCCGGTCGACTTTGTATTATAGATACTATGTATATATGGACATTGTTGACAATGTGAACCTCTTTGAAAAATACCACTGCTGGTTGAATGCGTCCTATACTACATTGTCATGTGGGATGGTAAAATAAGACAGTTATGCGACTTAAAAGTTGTATTTCGAGTATAACATTTAAATTTGTGGCTAATAAAGTAGCATTTTTTCCTTCATACACATTAGACTGTTAAGTCTGCATATTAGTAACAAACTTACGTTCCATACAAAATCATGTTTTCACATAACTGATGCATAAAGTTATACAAAATTCACGGTTACTTCCAAATGTTCTGAAGCCATGCCAAAGTTCTACTACCAGGATATTCCTTCGCCTCATACAATCAAAGCTTACATAATCACGCCACCGTGCCAACGCACCGCATTCGTGCGCACTCAATATAATGCTATTTCGCATCAGACCTATTTCTTACTAGGCATTACCAACATATTTATGTTCTCCCTGTACTTATTCATATTAGTTAAAAATTAAATATTATAAATTCTAAATAGAATAAGAGCAATGGTTAATTTTAACAAAAAATAAAGTACTTTTATGTTAACACAAGTACCAAACGCTTGCGATAAATTACATATTTAGAAAACAACTAAACACGGCATTCATTGAGTGTTTTCTTTCAAAGGTTTGATTTAAAAAGTGTGAAGAAACCGCGAATAAGACTATATCAATCCAAAGGCAATGTAAATTTTTCGTATGGTGCAAGAGTAGTAGTAGGATAAAGTTAATTCTGGCGCATTATGTATGAGTAGGATTCAGAATTAGCCGGTCATCCTTAATGAAATAATCTCCTGCTCTGTCATTCCGGTCGGCCGGTGGCCATACAATCCGACAAAATCATTTGTTTTACCAAAAAAAACTTCCGAAACTTACCAAAATAATCAATTTTTACACCAAAAAATTTATTAAAAAAAAATTGAAAAATGAGGAAAGTGGATCTGAAGATTCTCGAAACAAGAGCCAAAGAGTCCTCAGCCTAGCAAGAGGATTCGAGGCTCTTAGTGGAATGAGCCATTTAATCCTCAGATCAATAAAAGTGTATTCGTGACACCGAGCTAGGTCCAGCAGACCAAGGAGGAGCAGTGGAGTTTGCCCCCCTCCCCCCAACAACCAACATGCACTTACCACATACGCCCCTGCCCCTCATCACTCCTTTCTTCACCCTCACCTCATCCCCTTCCCATCGCCACTCCCGCCCATACCCGTGGCAATTATAAAAAAGTCCCGGAAAAAAAAAATTCAAAATCGAAGAAAATATAACGTTAACCTCACATTCATCCCAACACCCTCCCCATCAAACCCTACCCCTACCTACCCACCTTCCAATTATAAAAAATCAAGTGCACTCACAAAAAGTCGAAAAATTGATTCTAAAAATCAAGTAACATATAATGTCAACATTACACTTATCCCGCCACTCTCACCCACCGTCCCATAGATCGCCCCTCTTGCTCGCCAGATAACTTTTCGGCTCTTGTTTCGAGAAGCTTTCGATTAACTTTCCTCATATGTTTTTTTTTTTTTTTTGGAGTTTTTGACTGTAAAAGTCATAATTTTGTAAAATAATTGACTTCGGATTTTTTTTTGTGTAGAACAAGTGGTTTTGTGTGAAAGTATGGCCTCCGGCCGACCGGAATTTTAAAACAGAATGTGATATCATCCAAGACGGCGGATGAATCCTGAGTCCTACTCATGAATCATGCACCAGAAGTAACTTTATCGTACTAAAGGCTATTCACGATAAAGTGAGAACTTTTTAAGGCCCTCCCAATTGGCAATAACCACTAATAAATATGTTTTATTGCAGCCTCAGACATTAATTTTTGAGAATGGTGAAAGTATACACCGTATTTATTAGTTACGTGACAATGCTGATATTAAAAAATGGCTTAGATATAAAAATTGGTTTAAAAGAAATTTTTGCAGGGACCTTAAAAAGTGCTCGCTTTACCGTGAACGGCGCATAATAAGGTTACGAACAGAGAAGAAATGCTGCTATTAAGCAGGACTTTCAGAAGTGCTGAATCAACCCCAAACAGAGTTTATACTCTGTTTCTACTGCAGTACAGGTACAATAGTTCCTTCGACAGAGCAGCTAAAGCAATACTTCTATTGTTCCCATAACAACTAGGACTCTAGAAATTAAAAAAAAACTGTAGTGTGATTTAATAAGAAAAGTTGGTTGCTGCTATGCCGGAATTTCACTGAAGGATTGTTTTGTTATCACTTCTATACTTTTTTTTTCCGGTGTGGGGCATAGACAATGATGAAAGAGGCCGATTTCGTATATAAGTTACTTAGCTTATCCCCGACATTGACTCGGCCGTCGCCAGTACAGCTGTGGTCAACAGTGAATAACGTGTTTGTTTAAATTTCCATTTTTAACAAATCCGCCATTTTACATAGTTAGCTCAGTTGAAGGCTCCTAGATTTCATTCACGTTATAAGCCTAAGATCAATTTAATTATAAATATATTTAGACAAATTAGAATACAATCCAGCTTCATTAAAAATGTGTTGGAGAAAACCATAGGGACAACTCAAAACTTATCGTTTTCTAAACCTATTTAACCGAAGGAAAGATAGGCTTATGCAATCACCCGGATGTCTGTCTGGAACATATGTCTCCCCGTCATAACTTTTCAACTCGTGAATTAATTTCGCAAAATTTGGTCCACATATCATATTTAGTAAGGGCATTCTTTTTATAGTTTTTTTTATCATGCCAGGCACTTATATTTAAAATGGCGGCAATAGAAAGCATTTTGTCAATGTGTTATATCTCGGAAGAAATTTAACCAATTTAAGTCAAATTTGCTGATTTGGCAGTGCATACTGTAATCATTTAATTCAATAGCAATAATGTTCTCAATACGACATTCTGTAAGATTGTCCAACATGAAAAAATTAATATTTTACATTAATCAACCAATTCCTGCTAAATTTGCTGTATAGAAAATACTATTGTAGTACGTGTATACATAGGCTATGAAATTTAAGCTCGTAAGGCACTTACTTTCAAAATGGTGGTCATTAAATATTTTAAGGTGATGAATGGATGAATCATCCATCCCATTTAAACAAAATTTTGTATGTTGACAGTACATCATGTAAGCACTGAATTTTGAAATGGATGTTGTTTGTCCACCATTTTGGCAGGTAGCACCTTATGAAAAAATATAACTTAAATATAATATATCGGAAACTACTCAACAGATTCTCGCCAAATTCCGCAGTTAAGAAATCCTACTCAATGACAGATTTCGTAAAAGTATATGATTAAAATCGATAACACACCTATTTTCAAAATAGTGACCATACAAATATTTTTGGGTTCTTTGGTATATATATTATACCATCCTTAAAATTTCGACAAAATTTATGCTGAAAGTGTTTATGTCAAGCACCATATATTCCAACAAATAGCCAATTTGTCCGCCATTTTGTAAGGTATCATTACCTGAAAAATATATTCTATGTGGTATCTTGTGAGATAATTTACCGATTATTACCAAATATTGCAAGTTGTGGCGTAGTATGCTATACTACCGAAGCCATAAAATCAGTTCCATCCTGTACATTTACAATTATAAAATATGTCTACCCGGAACCTCTTCTGCCCGCCATTTTGTAAGATAACACTGCACGGATAAAGTTTTTTGTATCATATCTCGGGAAACAATCGAATGCCATCGGTCGTGGGTATGCTAATTTATTAGCGGTTTCTTCAGAAGTTCTGAAAGAAAATTTTGAAAAATCACCCCATGTATGATGAATTTGGTGGTTTCCTAAATATACCATATATCATAAGCGTTTTATACTTCTGTTAACATAAATGTGCCTTACTTCTGATTAATTTGAAATATTAAATTACAGTTTTTTTTGCAATGGCTGTCCTACTTGCAGTTACAACATAATTTTTGTCCTTTTTGCACCAACGATGATATGTTTGCAAAAATTACCGTGTTAACACACACTAATAATGTTTTACCCTCATGCTGTTCTGAAACATGAAGTGGCACTTCGCGAGTTGTGACCATATTTCTGACTGTTGTAGAGTTACATGGTGAAAATCTCAGAACATTGTGCTGATGGCACTCTCCATAATGATTTTCTCAAAAGTTTATCTCTAAGTGAAGCCAGTATAAAAAATTTGTATTCATCTGCCTCCCTTGAGTCTTTATTTCCACTTGCCCCTTTCACATTCACTCCATATACGAGTTCTGCCTCGTGTATAAAAGAGTTCATTTCAGCAGGAAATTAACTTTTTCTAGAACAGTCAAACATTACAAACACGAATTAGCTTAAATGTTGTCGCAGGGGCAAGGCATGTGTCTCATTTGAATAACCTCGCACCCTTCCGGCAACAGGATACGATCTTTGTACAAACCCATATACGAACATGAACTGCCATTAGCTGCAAGTTGGGTATTTTCCTCTCACGTAGTTATCATGACGTTATTACTCACGCCGTCTGACTCGCAGCTTCAGAATATTACTTTGTATTGTCCCTATGTGTGATCATCATAACAGTCTTAGGGGGATTACAATATTCTTACAGCAGTTATGAATTAGCTGTGGAAATTAAAATTAATAAAATACCCTTAGTTTGAGAGCATGGAATTCTTGCATAACACCATTGTACTTTTACGCAAAAATCATGACGTAACAAAATATTATTTTGTATTTACATAATATTGTTACACTGCGATACAACCATGTGGCTATGAAATATTGCGAAATTGTTGCGTGGAACCATAATATTGTAGACTGAGACCACGACACTGTCAGCCGGGACCACGACACTGTCATCCGAGACCACGACACTGTCAGCCAAGACCACGAAACTGTCATCCGAGACCACGACACTGTCATCCGAGACCACGACACTGTCAGCCAAGACCACGACACTGTCAGCCAAGATAACAACACTGTCAGCCCAGAACATGACACTTTCAGCCCAAACCACGACACTGTCATCCGAGACCACGACACTGTCAGCCGAGACCACGACACTGTCAGCCGAGACCACGAAACTGTCAGCCCAGACCATGACACCGCCAAACGTAACGACAACCCGTTTCTTACGGATTGTATCTATAAATAATGCCTGATAATGGCATTGATAAACAAAGCAATACATTTTTAAGGAAATGCAAATTTTTCAAACAAACCAATAAGATTTTTCAGTAAAATGACATGAATGTGGGAGATCATGACACTGCTATGCGAGTTAAGGAATGTTTCAATAAGATGTGATGAAGGTGTTATATGCAACGTTAGGGGTGATGGTAGTTGGGATGTGTGTGCGTGCAGAGCCCGTCACCGCCGCAGTACGTGTTCTGGTACCACAACGAGCACATGATCAACTACGACACTACGAGAGGCGGCGTGACAGTGAGCACGGAGCCCGGGCCCAAGACGCACAGCCGGCTCATCATCAACAGCGCCACACACGCCGACTCCGGCAACTACACCTGCCGCGCCTCCAACACCGAGGCCGACACCATCTACGTCTTCGTCTCCAGAGGTACGACCCCTCATCACCGCACTTGTACTCAGACACTAAAGATGAGGTAGACTGCTCGTGTACCCAACATTGGTCTACCCCAAAGACACACGACTGTCAAAGTCACATAGTCAACAGTGATGAATGTGTTTGATATTGTGTTAATTTTTAAATTACAAATCCTCTAATATGAACAGAGCGAGGTAACGCAGTGAAAACTAACTGGACTGGCATTCGGGAGGACACGGGTTCGATTCCCGGTTCGGCAATACTGATTTCAGTTTTCCATGGTTTCCCGAAATTAGTCCAGGCGAATGCTGTGATGGGTCCTCAAAAAGGGCCATGGCCGATTCCTTCTCAGTCCGTCCCCAATACCTACTCCCTGAGCAACTTGCTACGTCTGTAATGACATCGCTGTCAACGATACGTTAAGGCCAACTACTAACCCATAATATGAATAAATTACGTTTACCAATTTTAACTTAATCTAACTGCATTCCAAACTGTTTAGAGGAAGTACACAAACATCTCAGAGCACTGCCATAACGTCAAATCCAATCCATGCTTTTTTTTCTAGTCACGTTGACAATAAAGCAGACCAATGTTGGGTCATGTAGACTGTTTGTGCACAGCCGGCAAGATCGGTCTACCTCATATTTAGTCTACGCTTCTACTCATTATCTCCTACCACACAACACTCCATTCTAAATAGTTATGAACTGTTCACGGTTAATTGAACATTATTAAAATCAATGTTTATCGAGCACACTGAATGTCATTCGTTTAGCAAATTTGGTAATGATGAAGGGATATTACTTCCATGCCTTAACGTTGAATTGTTGAATCGAATGTGTTCGATAAACATTTGCAAATAATAAAATTATTAATTATTTTTTAATGCTTACAAGTTTAATAATTAGCGTATTTTTAAATTATCTACTTTTATAATAATTTTACAGTTTCTCTTAACCGACGCTGTAAAACCATTTTTTACACACAACAATATGCAACACTTAAAGCCACCATGTAGATTGGCCAGAAACATTAGGTAAGATATATTAAGTGTTATGGTAGTTATTTAAGTACGTGTGGGTAGGTCGATACACACTCAAAATTGTTGCTAAATCAGACACTGCAATTTATTACTGTTATGTGTGCTGGTTACCATATGTAGGTTAATAGGCTGGGTTTTACTCATAGGCAAGCGTGCGTGCCAATAGACAGCTCATTACCTACTTCCACATTCCGGTGCATATGATAGCAGTCGCTATAGGTTAGCATTAAAATATGCTGGCTAGCATAAATAACTCCAGCCCGAACCAAACTGCTTATGGCACTCGCTGACACGTTTGTTTAGTGTACGTGCGGTAGAGTGATTAACCTGGTTGCGGAATGATTTTCTTTACTCGTGTGAAAAGTACCAGTTCATATCCACAAAAATTGATTACATATTATATGAGGTGTAGAAATAAAAACTGAAAATACTCTATGAATTTTAGGACAGTATGAGTGTCACGTGGGTAGCAGTGAGCTTGCCCGGACCAATCCTGGGCTTGAATTGAGAATGAGCTTACCGTACGTTACTCCCTCGTGCAGCGGACATACACACCCTTTTTGTGCGTACCAAGGACCACATAAGGCTAGGGTACTTAGAAATAGGATAATTTCCATAAGCGATAGGAGAAAAGGTGATACTATACTACAAAATGGCAGTCGACGCTGGCCATATTTATCCTTTGAGGTTTTTGTATATATTTTATCTCAACTTCAATTTTAGAGAAATTAGTAAATAGCGTAATGGAAAGTTTCTGGATGGCAATCAGCAAACGCTAGAAGACACAACAAAAGTTCTAACACCGCTGAAAGTGGTTTAAACCTAGCATGTAATAAGTCCTGTAATACTATACGGGTAAGCTTGCCAACGTCTAATCTCAGCTATTACCAGGAATAAAAGTTACTGTTTCACAAAAATTGCATTGCAAAATATTTCAAATTAAATCACTTTGCTTAGGAAAAACACTTAACTCCTACGCGGTTTTCTGTAGTAAAATTATGTGCTGGGACACAGTACATCCTACAGATCAAATATGGCGTCGAGCCAAAAACTTCTAGAACTGATGGTGGACGACCTGATGAAACATTACGTAGATAAAACTTATGTAAAGACTATCCATGATAAAGTGAGAACTTTTGAATTCAACATTAGAAACTGCCCATACCTGCATATGTTTTAACGGGCGCACTGAGTGACATGCGCCCAGTATAGTTGGTAACGATGTATGGGAAGTAGTTCCGTATCTTAACGGCGAATAAAAAATGTTAGGCAAACATTTCTGAAAATTTAAATTATTTCTTTCGCTTTCTGAGTTTTTTAATATATCGAAATGTGAGAATGAGCATATTTGTTAAATATTTATTTTTCTAATAATTTCGCAGATTCACTTGACCGACGCATGGATAAAGTGATGAGGCCCATGAAGATATTAACCTTACATAAGGCGGAATAATACACAACGAGCATACCAGTAGATCTTAAGCAGGGCTTTCAAAAGTTCTCATTTTACCGTGAACAGCCTATATCTTATCTGAAGTGAAGTTCGCAGCTCTCGCAGGATCATTCAGCTTTGTTTCTCAACAGGACGTGTAGTAAGGTGCTCTCGTCCTAGGAAGGTTAGGTCTGGATGCTTAACTGCGTGGAGATGCGTATTCTTCCAACACTTAACCGACGTCTCGACACACTTTAAGATTTTTTGGAATTTTATTGCGATTGCTTTAGATTTTTTTTCGGGATTTTGGATTTTTGGGGTCGTAGGTCCAGGTAAAACGTCAATGGTCTTGAGTCCAGCTCTTCTGGCTCGGGGTTACTGATCCACCTCGCCTACTACGGGAAAAATTGAAATTTTATGGGCGTCATTTTTCAATATTTTAAAATAAATTTTAATAATTTTTAATAATGATTTTTTTTTAATTTTTTTAGAATTGTTTTTTGTTTTTTAATTTTGACGATTTTTTTGGGGTCAAAGGTCCCCGTAGTCAATGTCAAAGGTCATGGGTCAGGGGTAAAAGGTCAATGGCATCCAATATAGAAGTCAGTGATGTAAAAACATGGCGGCTCCCCGGCTTCTGTGCACCTATCCCAGATCCCCTTGGCCTTCAAGGGAAATTATCCCACTACTGATTAACTGAAAATATTAGTATTTTAGTAATAATAGGCTGACAACTTTTGTATCCCGCTGTGTCTCAGATTTGTACGTACTGGAACGCAGTTGTTTATTTATAAAATATTATTATTAAAGTAAACGAGCGCCTACAATATTTGGCCCATTTTAAAGAAACCCCATAAAATTAACTGCTAAAATGTCAATTTGATGATTATTTAAATAAAGTTTCTACGTATATATTACTACGATAAAATTTACTGTGAACAATTTTAATTTAGAGAGTATAATGACCAAAGCTGGCGCTTGTAGAGAAAGCTCAGCTGCCAAAAATAACTTTCGTAACATAGTGTTACAATTTCTCTGTCTTGAAATTAAATGGGATGTGCCAAGTTCGTTAAGCGATGGAGGTCTTAATCAAATAAATGAATTAATTATAATTTCCTTATTTTATTTACAGTAACTAAAGCAAAAATCTCTGAACTGAATCTCTCACAATAAATTGAAATCACAGTTCACAATTAACACCAATTAATAAAAATTTTAATTACGACAAAGATATCAATGAAATTCAATAATTAAAGATCAGTCCTAATAGACAGCATATCAACCTATTCGAGTATTTTATAATTTATGCGTCCATATTTGACAGTTACAATATTTACAATAAAATCAGTATTACACTTCCATTCCGTGCCACCTCAGTTCAGTCCATATCCCGCCAGTCGCAATGTTCTAGAGTCCTCCAAGCGCCCTCACGCACAGCAGGCTTCACTATTAGGTTTCACACCCTCTCGTCCATTCAAGCCACGAACACCTCACTCGCCGTCGTCCCGCAATCTCCTGTCGTCGTCCACACTTCCCTTAGCTCTCGCACACTCGCCAGACGGCCTCCGTCAAAGACTGCAGGCCGCTGGGTTGCGGCAGTATATATAGTCTCTTAGGCCGCCACCTATAATCTTCCCCAACTGGCGTGATGCGTCGCGGAGGGCTGAGGCGCCAGTCAGTCTCACCAGAACATTTTTGCGTCGTCGCTAAACGTATCGGAAACTCTAGCTGGCGAGAGGAGGTCTGTGACGCCAGCAAGCCTCGCTGCTGTCGGTATTTACGGGTTTCTCAGAAGGGGAACAGGAGGCCGCGAGCACATCGTTCCTAGAAGAGGGGAGGGCGAGTTGGGTTTCCGATTACGGCGCGGGCAGCTGAGTCGGCGCCAGCTACAGCACGTAACAATAGTTTACTGGTAAGAGTCACCACAGTGCGAGGGTTTCTGGCTTCGATTCCCCGGTAAGACGTGTACCTATGCGTGTTGTGTTTTTATTTAAGGCCCAGTTTAGTTTAGTTGTAGGCCACTGCGTCCCATTCTCCTTTGCAATGTGCCTTCAGATGTAAATCGGAATTTTTAAGAAGCGTTCGCTCATCATACGAGCGAGCCGAATGCATCTAATTGCTTCCTGTTGTGCGGGTATTTGCAGATTCTTCTCCAACGAATATTTTAAAACGGAAATTCATTATTAGAGTGAGCGATTGAAGAGATTTGGGCGGCTCCTAACAGCGAGGTTTTGAGAGCCGATGAGGGGGATTGAGGTGAGTATGGAGCAGCGCCGTAATGCGAGGGCAGGGGAAACGGGAGATCCCCGATAAAACCCACCCACCAGCGGCATCGTCCGGCACGGTTTCCACATGCGAAAATCCGATGACCCAACCGGGGATTGAGCTCGGTTCCTCATTATTATGAACCGCGGTATTTATCATAATCATACAAGTACTAAGACTTCTTATAAAATTAAAAATTGATAATTTTATTTACAGAACCGTCCTATCAAAAGCCAAAAACTAATTAAAAACAATACACCAATTAACGTTTTCAAGTTTACGCTGACCTAAGTGTAATTGGATGTAATCCAGAAATATCGTAATTGGTCTAGGTAGAGGTTCTATATAGTCACGATTGCTACACTGTTACAGTCACGCATCACAGTAACAGGATCTGTTACTATCAGAGTAACTGTCGGCACGACTCATTTCTGAAGCTCAAGTAAGTTCAAGGGGTTCGAATTCCGCCACAATAAGCAGGTCTCATATTCTCATAGC
Organism: Dryococelus australis; assembly: GCA_029891345.1. Lineage (NCBI taxonomy): Eukaryota > Metazoa > Arthropoda > Insecta > Phasmatodea > Phasmatidae > Dryococelus > Dryococelus australis. The sequence continues at coordinate 115,902,121 of CM056996.1, forward strand.
TTCTGTGCACAATCGTTCGACGTGTAAACCTAGAACTTTGACTTATCTGCTCTTGGAATACGTGAATGGTTGCACATCAGTTAACTGAGTTTCTTAGTTAAAGAAGGGAATGTTACGTATTTCGAACTTTTCTGCAGTGCCAGGAGTAAGATATTTCAATCCCAGCATGGTCTCGAATCCATTACACATTTGGTTAGTTGATGGTGTACTTTAAGGTAAATTTTTTATTTTTTATTTTTTTAATCTGAGAGATGTTTCGAAAAATTCCTCTTAATGCAGTTTACAGTTGTCAAATAATTATATTTTTCGAAATACGACACTCAAATTCCGACGCAAGAGTGTTATAGGCAAGTTCAAAAAGTTTAATTAAGAGTCTAAGCGCGGCATACTGCATTTGTGTTACACGCTACGAAAGGAACAGAAACAACTGTTAATCTACAGTTTATGGTTTAAATTATGTATTAAATTAATGTTAACAGTTTCGCTTGAATTAACAAAAATATGTTTACGACAAGTCAGAGTGCCAATACTCGCTCACCTGTTTATAAATCACACTCATACTGAATCATATATCTAGGATAAAGCCTAGTATGCTGCAGAATTCGGGAAATTGTGACTTTTGAGTGTTATGTTTTGAAAACTACAATGATTTGACAAATAATAACTGCATTAAAGGGGCACGTTTCGAAATCTCTTTCAGATAACCAAATTAAAAGAAAAAAATAATGAAATATGACCTTAAGAAGGGAACGCGAGCTGTTGTTTAACGATTAACAAAAACTTCTCTTGTTTGTGAGCGGTGTAATAAAATTGCACTTCGGATTCTAACTTTACATTCATAATATGTTGGCTGTTAAAAATTGTTGCTCATTTAGTTGAATATTTAATATAAGTTACTGCTAATTTTTACTACCGTATGAAGGGCTTGAACAGTTTTTGTATTTATGATCCAATTGTTTCTGCGACAAGTAATAACCGTAATTAAAAGAAACATTACGAGCCTTTTCATTGTCACACCGCGGCGCCGACTATAGGAAATTAATTAAAGCACAAAAAAGCGCGGGAAATGCGAAACTCTACCTGAAGCAAATTTATTTATGACAGCGTAAGTGACTGGTTGAAATTACGAGTAGGTAATGGCATTCGCGTTAGTCACAAATGAGTTTGTATGAACATAATTTATATTCCACTGACCTGAGCCCATCAAAATCATTTCGACTTAATATTATCTATTTGCGTTCTGACTGGGTTTTGTAAAGTTCTTCCTGATGACCATGAACTTGTATGTTCAGATAATAAATAAACTTTGGTTGAAAGCGCTGTTTATTGCGGTAAGTTTAGGTACATTCCCAGCAGTATAAATGTATTATTTAATGTTAAGAAAGCCAATCAAAATAATTGCTTTCCAACTGCTGATTTTTAGTGACGCCATAAATACCCTTGTTTGGGCCGCCAGATTTCGGGCATGTCCGCCTGACAATTTTATGCTCATAGTCTCCTGCAAGTAAACTTAAGTAAATTTTTTTATCTTCTTTCTTTAATCTTCTTTAAGTTGACTATCAAAATACCTGATTTTAAATTAGCATTTACTTCTTATTCCGTCATGTTAATGCGAAAGCAAAATCTGAAATAAAATACAAATTGTAGGCAACTATTTGTTCTCATTACTGGGCGATTTGATTAATAAGCGAATAATGCAATTTTAATGCAGTGCAAGTTGTTTTGTAAAATACACTGTTAAAAATCGTTCAGTTAACATCCAGAAACGTTGTGCATAATAATGAATAACCAAACTGATTTCCGCACATATTCAATCTGAACTTATTTCCATACATATAAAAAAACTGGATTTTTTGTAATTCTTAACATATTCTGGTTTTGGAGGCTAGTATTGTCAAGGTTACACGAAGCATTGAAATAACGTAACATGTCAACTTACATTTAATCATAACTCTCAACCGAATATGTTTTAAGAAGAATTGTATGTGATCGGACAAGTACCTAAATAATTTGGCTACAAATATACCATCGGACCCAATTTTAAAACGTTCTTGATTAGAAACTAAATAAAAATTCGACTTTATTCCATTATTTTGCTAGTTAAGTTGATAAATTTTGTTGGATGTATGGAATACAACACTTTAATGTAAGCTTAATATTAACCAGACCTCAGGCAAAATCGTCAACTTAGGTTTTCAAGCTAATAGTTACTTCATAAATAACGTACAAAAAGAATTGGCACTTCCCATTTTGAATTTCAGGAACCGCAGTACATCATGGCACCATGTTAAAATTCAAGCAGAGTTCGTGTAGCGTTCCTGCGAACCATCTGTATTTCTTGCAGAGAAGGGCGTTTCATCTTGTTCCCCACACAGCGGCGGGAATGAGACTGTAGAGCTGATATTGGAACTCTAGTGCCGGCCGTGTTCACAGCCATTCTTTACTGCCCCTAGTTGCGGTCGCGAATATAAATTACCCCCAAAGGAAAGGCAGCCATCTCTCTTGCGGGCCTTTGTCGATAAAGCTAAGGAACTTCACTTCCAAGACCCTCCGATATTCAGTCGCGTGCTGGATTAAGTCCGCACGAGGACGGATTAAAGAGCAAGTATCGGAGCCCCTCAGGAATACGTACTTTTTTCGCAGGCTTCCTCTGAAAGGAATAGTTTCCGCTTTATGACTTGAGTATGATTATGGAAACCCTCTCCCCATCCTCGTTCGTCCTTAGTCCAGTGATTTGTGTGAGGGGAAAGAACGAAGTGGTTTGTCTTGGAGGTAAGCAATTTATTTGACATCCGGCAGAAAGACAAACGAATGACGAAGGAAACGAGATAGCCTAGACGGCCAGGAAAATTAATGAGTTTCTGAAGCTTATCCATAATCACCAAAGTGAAAACTTGTCAACCTCGGACCTTGAGAAGTGAAACATAAATTTCCCTCTTGGTTAATTGTGATAAAAATATATATTTATAATGCTTTCGTTGAAAATGTGTTTTCAATAAAAATAAGTTCAACAGGCAATTATATTAACAAGTACATACACGCAAGTTGCTATAAAATTTTTTAAGTACACGCTCGGAACTACTATCGATGTTAGTTAAAATTTTAATAACTAATAAATAATTTTCTTTTCATAAGATCGAATGAATTGACGAAAAATATTAATGGGAAATTTATTTTGGTTAAGTGTCATATTTGTGTTTCTATTTGAAGGAGAACGGGTATAATATTTCCCACTTTTTTTTTGTAAACCAGTTGCTACAATGTAGCACAGTAATGGGAAGAAGTTTAAAAACAGTGGATTATTTTCACAATCAACTTACATATACCTTTTCTGTCTGCATAATTATGGAATGCACTTGTGTCTTTTATGGAATTTGCGTATGTTACTGGACACTGCTAGTGAGATATTAATTGAACAGTAATACTGAATTACCTCTGTTTAGTAACATTAAAAAGTGAAGCACGCAATCTTAAACACTGTATAAATTATGAAGATTAATGTTTCAATGAAAATGAATTTGAAAATTATGTTAACATTCATTCTATCAAAACAAGAGAAAAAAATTTTTTAATTCGTGGTTTTCATTTCACGCTATGATTTCTGTAGTTTACAATCGTCTCCTCATATCTACTGTATTTCATTGTGTCACTAAGTTTACGTATTTATCAAACTTAACTTCTGTAATTTGAAGTTCATTTATTCTCTTGTTGTCTACTTGCTTTCTCTTGTCAGCTAAATATTACCTACACGCAACTTGTTTATTATTATATTTTTTTAAGAAAACAATATTATAAAATAGCGGGGTATCATTTTAAACACGGCGTTGCCATGTTGAGAGGTATTCCAAGAAATTTCCGTAGTTGTAAAACAAAATCCCAATAATTTATCCACCATCTCTGCATTTGTTCAATTATTACTGGCCTCAGATGAACAGAACTTTTGTGAAAGTAGGATGCGATTCCATTTATTAATTATTTTAATTTTGGGTATTGTGGCAACATGATTTGGTTTTCGGCAGTAAGCACAACACTTGTGTTTCTAGTAATATAATTCTCTCCTTGTGGTTTATTGATCCCAATTTGTATTCATGATTGTAAAAACCTGTCTGATATAAAGTATGCTCCCGAGGAAATCGAGCCTGTGACACTTATTTCTCCAGGCAGGATTGTTAACGCTTTGGTATATGTATTTAGTTTTACTTTTACTCCAGATACAAATATTATTGTTATTTTATTCTTAACAGATGGATGTGATAATGTGCAAGAGTTACATGATCAACACTAATTCACTACCCACGGCTCGCCCGAGACTAGACCAGGGAACACAGTCAAACACAACTTGAAACCGCGCATCTTCCGCTCGATCGGTAAAGTCTGTTCACGGTAATGTGAGCAATTTTGGAACCAACCTTTGTAAAATAAATCGCTGTCCATTAACTGCACGCGTGTTACCCTGCAAACATGGCACGCAATCTCGCAGTTAAATCGGTAGCGAAATAAGTAAAATAGTTCCCGGGTTTTGATGTCGGACTGCGACTGTAATGTTTATACTTGTACATGCATTGCATGCATTAGAGTATGAACTGAAATATCTGAAACACATCCATGTTCCTAACCATTTCACGTTTTCACTCGACTGGTGCTTGAACAAAATCATGAGGTCCTTGGAGAAGAACATTTTACGCATGGGTGAAGGCTATGTTCATCAGTTATGTGCTGTTCACGGTAAAATGATCACTTTTGAAAGCCCTGCTTAAGATCTCCTTGTATGTATGTTGTATATTCTTCCGCCTTATGTAAAATTAACATTTCCATGGGTCTCATCACTTTAGTCATGCGTCAATCTGGTAAATCTGTAAAGTTATTAATAAAGTAAATATTTTACAGAACTGCTCATTTTTTCACTTCACTGCATTAAAAAAAGTGAAAGAAATAATTAAAGTCATCACAAATTGTTACATAACACTTTTTATTGGACATTAATAAATGGTACCTTCATTTCCATTCCTCGTTACCAACTTTACTAGGAAATCACTTAGTGCACAACTGAAAATATATGCAGGTAGGCATAGTGACTTTTTTCTAAGGTCCGTTTCAAATGTGCTCACTTTATCGTGAACAGCGTATACGAATGTTCAGCGACGTGTGTTGAACTGTCGCAAGATAAGCTGTTGTGCTAAACGTAAAAGTTGGCTCTCTTACACATCGGCCACTTAAACGTAGTAGTGCAGTTGACATCATAGCACGTGTGTAATGGACGCCTCGCCGCTCTCTCGTGAGTGGCCGCATTACATTCAGTTCCTCCGAGCCCCCACTCCGGCGACCGGTTTCTGCTGCGTACGCCGAGTGTGTACAGTATTGGGCAAGCATCAGCTTAAGGGGACTATGTAGCTGCGCGTCCAAGGCCTAGAAGCGAGGGAGCGATACGGGCGACAGTAATACGCACGCCTAGCGCCTCATCGCTCCTACGCGCAGAGCATGTAGTGTTTACGTCATAACGCTGTACTGTGCAAATTAAATCTGTAACAGCGTAATTTTATTATACGCAATGAAAGTCCACAGATCAAACTACCTGCGTATGGTTTTACTTTTCTCTTACCGCTTAAAGAAACTGCATAGGCAAGCTTTAGAAATGCTATATTTGATCACCTTCACGAATGCTTCTCTCCGTTTATATACTTAATATGATAAAAGTAAAAAGATAAGGACATAGACAATAGTTTCTTTATCCTTTCTGGCAATACTTGGTATTTCCAGAACTTTTATTTACCGAGATACGCGTTTACGCGCAAATAACGATTTCACAGAAAACGTTTCAGTGCATGGGGCCCTTAACCTTGTAACACTTCTCCGCACGCCACTGTGAATATCCGTGCTTACAAACGTGAATTGTGTGAGTTTCTGGTGAAGACAAGTGACAGTGTGTAGTGTGTGTGTGTGTGTGTGTGTGTGTATGTATGTGTGTGGTGTGTGTGCAGGGGACAACACGGCCGCCATCCAGCGGCAGGAGTCATCCGAGGCTGCGAGGATGTGCAGAGTCCTGCCCGCTGCGCTTCTATCCGGTCTGTGTCTCTGGGTCGCCAGGTGAGATCTCCAGGTGTGTTGCTAGCTGCCTTGCCGCTCTAGCGTTTCAAACAATTTTAATACTTCCTATACGCAGTTCAGTTCAGATCACTAAAGGTTGTTGGGGCCATGGTGACCGAGCGATTAGCACGCTCGCCTCCTACGAAGGCGAGCCGGGTTCAATCCCCGGCCTGGTCACCGGATTTCCGGAAGTGTGAATCGTGCCGGATGATGTCGTTGGTTTACTTGGGGATCTTCCGTTTCCCCCGCCCGCTTCATTCCGGCGCCGCCCCATATTTACTACAATCACCCTCATTGGCTCTCAAGACCTCGCTGTTAAGAGCCACCCAAATCTCTTCACTCACTAAAGGCTGTTCACGATCAAATGTGCAGTTTAGGAATGAATCTTTGGAAAAAGCACTGCCCCCGCCTGCATATATCTTAACTAGCGCACTGAGTGACATTCGCCTAGTCAAGTTGGTAACGATGGAGGGAAAGTAGTTCCATATTTTAACGCCGGATAAGAAATTTTAGGTAACCACTTGTGATAACTTAAATTATTTATTTTCCTTACTGGGTTTTTTTTAATGGATCGAAGTGTAAAAATGAGCATATTTGTAAAATATTTACTTTCCTAATAATTTCACTGTTCTACTTCGCATGAGTGAAATGATGAGTCCCATGACAATGTTAATTTTAGATGAGGCGGAAGAATAAACAACGTATATACAAGTAAATCTTTAGCAGGGCTTTCAAAAGTGCTAATTTTACCGTGAACTGCCTAAAGCCCGTTTTATTTAAGCCTATGTTTAATTTTTACTGTATAAAATGAAGTGCGATTATTTATTTATATTATTAGGAATGCTTAAGATGTTTTTTTTTATCATAGTCTAACTTTTGTTTAAAGGCTCACCGTCAAGGCCTTCGCGTTAACTTTGTATCAATTATTTTTATAAAATATAAGGACCTGTGTTCGCATTGCAGTTCAGAAAGTCTCATTGATAAGTTGTGATTCAATACTAGATTCCATTCGTGGTTTATTGACCCTTTTTGCATTAAACCTTTGAAACATTATCGTTTGCATTACGTGTTTGATTGTTTTATAATTATAAGGCCCGCCTGTTTTTTGCGAAAAGATTTCACGAATAGTTGTACTCCAAAACACGTCAATTCAGAATCAATATCATAATTGCATGACTTTTAACTCAAACACGTCTCTGTCAGCGAATCACGGACGTTCAGTGTTAAGGTAACTTTACTCTGATTGGCCCAGTGGAGTAGAAAATGTCTTCTCAGGCAGACACGAGGCCAATAATCAAAGGAAATTTTGCAAGCATGCACGTAAAATATTGAAGTCTAGTTTGAGTGTGATTCTTTTCGTGGGTCTACTAGCTACATATGTTATCTATCACAAGCGTTTTATATTCATGTTAACATAAAATAGTATAAAAGAACCTTATTTTTGTTAAATAGAAGTTTTATTTATATTTTAACAACAAATTATATCATGTCGTTCATAATTAGTACGAATAAAGACAGTGGGTAAAAAGGTGTGTTGGTAGTGCCTATAGTAAGAAATAGTTCTTACGCAAAATAGCATAGGCCTACATTCAGTGCGCACAAATGCGATTAAGCTTTGTTTGCACGAGGTGGCGGAATATTCTGGAATTTAGAACTTTAGCAGGAATTCAGAAAAGTTTTAAGTAACAGTGAATGGGCTATACAATAATATACTCTATCCAGGATCTCAAAATAATGGCTAGTATACTCATTTGTATATTTTCAATAAACGTCAAAAAGTCATGAGCAGTAGTTACAATATTTAAAACATTTTCCTCTATGTGTCAGTATTTGCCTCAATGCCAGTTAGCACCCAATTATTTTCTTTAATAACACAATGTGTTACATCGTTAATATGTTTATCATTCAAATACCTATAAACAAAAATGTTAACACCAACATCTGTTGCAATCGTGACACAACACACAATAAACAATCCAGTGGGAAGTTGGAAGGAATGAAGGTGAGTACATGAAACAAAGAAAATAATCGTCCCTTGAATATAATATGCTAAGTCACGTTAATGCTATGTTGAAGTTGTGTCAACTTCTCGCTACGTTATGTCATCACCCGTGGTGATGATCGCCGCACCTAGAGTCAAAACGTTTCCAGAAAATTTACGTAAACAAATGGCTTCAACGTCAAAATACTCTCAATTATTTATAATTTGACACGTCAATCTGGAAATTGCATACCTGAGTGGCAACCAACTTCAACCTTTCGCGCGAGAATGGATTACACCAAGTAAACTGTTTGTGTTCCATTAATGTAGCCTGTATAAGAACCATATTTGATGTATAACGAAAATATAAAAATAAAAAATATATATGTATTGGCACTTGAAAGCCTTTAACACAACTGAGCCCAGCCACAGTAGCAGAATTAGATATAGGAAACTGACATGAGACCACGTGTACCATCTGAGTTTTTATTATCGTTCTGTCACTGATATAGGGCAAATTATAGGTAACTACTAGAAATATGATGTATAATATATTGTTAGCGGTGTTATTTTTGGCGGAGTATTATTTTGCACTCTTAGGCTTTCTTGGGAAAGAGAGAAAAGTTCGTTCAAGAATGGAGGTAGTACTGTGCCCTTCTTTTGGCGTATTTAACAAAATGAGTTTAAATAAGTACGAATGAGATGTTGACTTTCGTGTAGTTGTTTTTTGACTCTGCAGAATTATGATACCAAAACTTACCATATAATATTTGATAGGAAATTATTTTTAAAAATCTTAATCATTCTCACCTTTATAAAATTAGCTTGCAATTTTGCGGTATTCATGATAGTGAAATGAATTTGGGACTCTAGGAAAATTGTTGGTAATAAAGTGTGTTATTGTGAGCAACGAATATTCTAAATGGTGTATTACTGGTGTTTAGGTGACACAGAGAGAAACACATATATGCGTAAAGTCTTACCCTTGAAGACTGGACGTTCTGGCGATGAATAAAGGGAAACTGCTCTTAACAAACACGATAACTACACTGACACTGAAAATATGATTTCTATACTGCCAGCAAAGCTACAAGGGACAAATTCTCATTGGTGACGCATACTTTCAAAGACCCGCTCTTTTCATTAATCAGAGGATTCAAATCAGGAAACACCATAGGTAATTCAAATTAAGTTGTAGCGAAATACCAATCATATTAAGTATAGGCAGCTGGCATTTACGTGTGTCATGATCAGTGCAAAACTATAGTGCTCTCTGAAAAAGTTCAATGCTAATTTAAATGTCACACAACACTAGTTAATATTCTTGCCTGGCTTAACTCAGAATATTAAGGTAGATACAAGAGAAACTTTTACTAAGGCTGTTCGTGAGACTATGAAAGGATGTCTGATTACGTTATTAATGCAGTATTACAGGTCTCAGCTTCACCTCAGGGGCATACGACTATCGACTAATTAATCTGACACATGTACAGTATATCGCACACATTAAATAAAATCAGTAATCATAGGCCCCCTTCGTTTGCACTCCTGTACACTCCGGCGGCCTTAATTCTTCAATTGAGTACTATTTCACACGTCGATGACGTCCATATATTACATAATTAATGGATTCAAAACTCTGGGCTAGCAGCCTTCGCTGCCCAGTACGACGGCTATCACATTCAAAATGGAGACAAGGCCAGTTCACAATAATCGATTTTTGCTCAAAGTTCTAATTTCAAAATAATCTTACTTATCTCTAAAGCATATTCAAAAAGCTCTCTCCGCCTATGACATCACGCGCAGCTGTCAACTTATGCAGGACGTAAACAAGACTGAAATCTAACAACACTGAGAAAAGCATAAAATTAAATACGCTGAATCTGAAAATTACAAATAAAACAAAATTATTAACATACAGACCATATTTCAATTCAGCAAATCATACTAATAATTACGGTAAAATTAAATACGCGTTACCAAACCATGCATATAATTATGCAAGCATTGGCCCTTGCCAATATGACAGTCAATTACGTGCAACATTCAGACGTCACAATAGCGAATACATTAACTGTGAGAACGACACTAATATATTTTCATTTTTTTTTTTACCAGATTTGTTCATGTCTCATTCGTAGTTATAAACTAAGAACTAAGTCACGCATTAAATAACATACGTGTAACTGCCACTACAAACTGTACTAGCTATGCTTTATTTCATATTTACCCCTTAGTTGCCACCAAATACGAAAATAAAACTAAGTTTTGTTATTGGAAATTACGCTGTTGGATAAGTACAATAGTTTTTTTTTTAAATAATTTTCTACGGATAGTTGTCATAAATTCACTATTAATAAGTACTGTAGAATATCTAAATCGTAGTCTTAATTTACTATCAGTTATATCCAATGTACTACGTATTTGGTGATTTTCAATCAATTTCTCGCTTTGTTTCTAAACCAGCCATGTAGGCTGTACACTGAAACAACATGTAATGGTTGGTATTCATTTCTAACACCTCCTTTTTTAAAGACCACCTATGAATTTCTGCCTGCATAATTACAAGATTGTGTCGCAAACAGTTACGAGTATGGCTGTATTTAGTTCCGTCGGCCGTTTGACGCATACGGTTTCTCTTCGGGTGTGATATTTTACACAAAATGTCAGGCATACAATATGAAGTAAACGCTGACTGCAATACAGGTCCTATCCCTGAAATAACAGAGATGCGAATAGATTTCTCGTCATATTACCACAGTAAATGCGTAATTCAGCTGTCATTTGATGGAAACATATTCTTATCTCTCTTGAAACAGCGGGAGTAGAAATGTTTACGGCTAACTGCAGTTATATATTATAAGTCGGTGAGCTTTGTTTAAAAATACTACTGCTGATTTTGAAGCGAGATGAGCGCTTTTATGCAGAGTCTATATGAAAGATGTTTACCTCTTTTAGAAATGCTATGCCATTTTTAAAATGTTATAATGAGCTTATTATATTCTCTCATAACTGTCCAAAAAACATTTGTTCCAAATATCGCCTTCAAAAATTTGTCTGAAATTCAGTGCTGTTAAAACGTATTCTTCAATACACGAGCAATCGTAAAAATGTAAAGAATTCTAATGATATATTAAGTTTTCTTCAATCTTACCGTTTTGTAATCATTATGATGTACCAACTAGGCATTAGCAGAAAAAAAAACAATCCCTCCTGAGAATATTATTTTTCTGTCGATCTTTGAAAGTATCAAAATTAACATCTGACAGATATGAAAACAACTGAAAAGGGTACGCACATCATATCGGAACTAGTTTCATTGTAATTTAATTCGATGTCTTCACAACTGGGAGAAAATAATTTAACTGAGTCCATAGCTGTATTTTAAGAATGGTCATACTTCTACTAATGAGATCGCCACAAGTTTTATTCGTCACTGTGCAAATTTTGTCTTTAAATTTGTATTATAAATGAAACTCATTTTACATTTCTTCCTCAAACATTCATAATTCGATTAGTCTTTCTGTATGTACAGAAAAATAACTACCCAATTTATTTTCAATTTTTTCCTTCAGAGAACCGTGGTTATGTACTGTCAGGGGAAAGTTTCATCTCATACCGTTTTCTTAAGAGAAATATATGCGGAAATTTTTGAGTTTCAAAATGAGAGAGCTTGCTAAAATTGGCGCGGGCCTTTTTTATCCTGTTCAACGTGACAAAAAAGTGTGTGTGTGTGTGGTGTGTGTGTGTGAGAGAGAGAGAGTGAGAGAGAGAGAGAGAGAGAGAGAGAGAGAGAGAGAGAGAGAGAGAGAGAGAGAGAGAGGATGCGTGCGTGCGAACGTTTGCATTTGTTAAATAAATATCAGATTTACATACTTTCCAAGATTCATACCATAATTTTTATAAATGCAAATTGTTTAAATCTTTCAGGGCCACTTTAATTTACGGTTTCAGGTGTTGCAAACAAAACTTTTTATGACCTGTACTGTACTTAAGTCGACACAACACTTGTTTCGTTGCCACAGCCAACGAGCTGTAGGCTGTACGTCGGGGTAGTGTTATATGAACCAATTATGACCTAGGCCAGTAAGATGGTTTGTGAATAATTTACCCATAGGTAAGATCATTGGTCAGTGAGCTACGCAGTGTGCAGTAGACTAAAAATCACCTACAAGTGCGTGATGTACACAATTGGGTCTGAATGGGTTGATTTCGAATTTTTACCGCAGTTACACGTGAAACCAAAATTCCTTATTTTCTAAGCCGCACAAAAACAAGAAGTACTATTCCAAGAGGTGAGTTGAATTTCACTGTTGGAAGAAATTTCCGCGAAATCACGGGGGTACTTCTGCAAAAAAAAAAAAAAAAAAAAAAAAAAAAAATTATCAATAACAGTCTTTTGGATTCCACCGAACTTTCTCTGAATTCATGGAACCTCCCCCTAAATTTTCTTGTTAGATATTTCTACATTTCCGGTACGTAAAGAAGTATTGCGAAAAAGAAAGTTTCACTTTTGTTATGTACGTCCTCCTTAAGTCACTGGGCGCGCAAAGAAGCACGAACTTTTAGATGGGTGTCGAAGTGATGTATCCCGCCTTATGAAGATGTTACCGGTGAAACGCTCAGGCACAAAGGCAACATGAGAGGCGGCGCATCGGTAACTTCAAACATCCAAGCTGACTTTGGTTGTTGAAACCTCAATGTTACACACGATTATACTCTCTTGTTTTCTTATTATTTGCCATGCATGCTAGTTATATGTTTCGCAAGTGTTGTTTTCATAATTCTTTGATTATTGTTTACCACAGCCACACGCTAAAATTATCATTAGCACTTTAAGACATAAAATTATTTGGATATGTAGTACGTGACGTTAGATTTAATTTTGAAAATTTACCCAGAGCTGTACTTATAGGGGAGTAAAATTTGGTGGCGCTGTCTGTAACGTTTGAAATAATGGGAATATTTATTTTCATATTTTCTCTATGCAGTTCAATTCAGATCACTAGTTGTTTTATTTACGTATATGTTTAATTTTGATTGTATAATAAGAAGTGTGACTCTTTATTTATATTATTAGGAATGCTAAAGATGATTTTTCTCATATTCCAATTTTTGTTTAAAGGCTAAATTAAAGTCGTTTCGTTTACTGTCTTTATTACAGTATGAAAGTAAGAGCAGTTTAGCAATAATTATTACGACGGTTGTTAGAAGTGTGCTTTACTCTGTGTAAAAAAAAAAATTAAAAAAGTTAAACTAGTGTACTGGAATGGGAACACGAATGCAATTTAACTTCCACCACAGACTATTAAGATTACTAAGGTGCTTGAGTTGTAAGGGGGAGAAAATTATATGTGCGTGCCGGGACCTAGACCTATCCTCTCTACAAATAAAAATTGGGTCTTGGAGGAACATGTATCGATCGGCCAGGTGAGGTTTTGGTGTGCCAAGACGGCGTTTGTGGCATGGCCCTCCCCTACAATTAAACTAGGACTAATGCCCGGTTGCACTATCATGGTTCGAAACCCGATCCGAGATGAGATTCAAGATCGACACAGAAAACTGTCGCGCCATTCGAGTTCAGAGCTGGACTGGAGATCGAAATGAAATTAATTTCTAACCACCGAAATTGGCGGTTCGATATCTCGATCCGAGATCAGCAGCCATCGTCGACAAATGTAGTCTGAAAATACGCCAACAGATAGAACTACGTTCGATTGTATTCTTGGGAAACTAAAACAACATTATAACTTACGCACCTGAATATTATTCAGTAAAATTCGTACAATAATAATTCACCTAAACAGATAAAACATCGCACATCTAGTTCTATCTATAGTGAAAAATACGCCTACTCCATGACGTCATATATTATGGACCAATAGCAAAATTGGTCTAATACTTAATCTCAACCTCTCACTTTGGAACCAAGATCGACGAATCGGAGATCCAAAATAATGAAAATTCGTTGGTGCAACACTTTTGCATTGGAACCAAGATCAAACTGGATCCTGGTTCGGAACTAGGATCATCCGTTCGCGGATCGGGGAAGATGATGGTGCAACCGGGCAAAAGCCTGTGGAAGGATCATGGTCAAAGTGACGCCACAAGCCACCAACAACACGTAGGAACGTCCGATCGCCAATCAGCGCCTTGTAACATACCCTGCAGCCAAGCCAATAAGGGATCTTCCGCAGCACGCGGTAGTAGCCAGTCAGAGACGAGACCCGTCCCTAGGCACTCACGTCGCCTATTAGATAATGGGTGCGCGTCATTAAAGGAACATCCACGTCGTTTCGGTGGTGTAGTGGTTAGACTACTCGCTTCCCACCTAGGGGAACCGGGTTCGATTCACGGTGGATCGTGCCGGACGATCCCGTTGGTCGGCGGGTTTTCTCAGGGATCTCCCGTTTTCCCCGCACCTTCATTCCGACGCTGCTCCATGCCCACTTCCCTTCGCCCTTATCGGCTCTCAAGGCCTCAATGTTAAGAGTCACGCAAATCTATTTACTCAGCCACGTCATTTCGTCTCTGTGTAGATACTCTGACGCTCTTGACATTATTTGCGGTTTAAAGTGATATTTGTACCGGACTAACGCACGTTTAAGATGTTGGTATGGACCATTCACGGTAATATGAGCACTCTTTAAAGCCCTTCATAAGATCTACTTGTATGCACTTAAGTATTCTTCCGCTTTATCTAAAATTAACACTGCCATGGGCCTCATCACTGTGTGTGTGTGTATATATATATATATATATATATATATGTCAGTCAAGTAAAACTACGAAATTATTAGAGGAGTAAATATTGTACAAATCTGCTAATTCTTCTAATTAGACGCGTGAGAAAATTTATAGAAAGTTAATGAAATAATTAATGTTATTATAGTCCATTTACAGTTATTTCCTACTTTTCTGAAGTTCTGCTAAAGTTCTACTTACATAATATTCCTCCGCCTCTTCCAAACAAAGCTGAACCGAGTCTAGAAAATCTCACCAACGGGACTGCGCACCGTATTCATGCGTTCTTAGTGTAACGATACTTTACGCAAGGACTATTTTTTAGGCCACTATGCATTACCAACATGTCTATTTTCTCGCTGTTTTTATTCGTATCAATTAAAAATTGAATATTATAATCGAGAGATAAATGCAAGCAAATGTTCATTTTACCCCAAAAAAAATAGGTGATACGGGACATATTTAGAAAAAACCAAGCATGTCAAACATGGGGTTATTTTTCAAAGGTTTGATTCAAAAAGTGTGAAGAAACCGCGAATCGAGTATATATGTTTATTTAACATTTTTAATTCGACCATTGTCTTGGGACTACTTCCCCTGCAATGTTACAAACTTCACTGGGTGCATGCCACTCAGTGCCCCCGTTAAAATATACGCAGCTAGGAGAAGTGACACTTTTCTTAAGTTTATTTCAAAAGTGCTGAATTTATCGTGAACATTCTTTAGTTGCACCATTTTGAATTTCTGATGGAAGAACTTTTTGTGGCAAGAATAACCTAACTGCCACAGGAAAGTTAGTTCTTTGTTTATAGCGGCGTAGAACGCTTCGTGTGTACTCGGACATTACACTCTCAATTCGAATCAGTGAAAAACCACCGATTCGCAGTGAAATTCAACTGCTCGAATAAGTTAAAATGGATATACTTAGAATCAGCGGAAAATCACCGACTGTTTTAGTGAAAAAATTTTTCTGACTGAATTATTGACGTGAATTGATTTCGCTGATTGAATAAGTGACGGCCGACTACAGCGGCGAATTCAATATTGTTTTTATTGAATGTAGCGAAATAATTTTATGAAATAAACATATTTACGATACTTTACTATTTATATTGTGCAATTTACCGTAATTTAAAAAAAAAATTAAAAAAATCCCGGAGGCGACCGGGATTGAAGCCGCACACCTTTCGACTAAAGGCAGTTATCATACAACCAGCGCTATCATGCCAATTTGAAATAACGAGAGGGAAATATGGCCTTCTACTATCGCCGCGAAATCGTGAAGATTTAAATTGTATATTTTTTCTATTCGTTTTTGGTTTAATTGATGCCGTTACGATTGTTAAAACGAATATTATATACGAGTGCTCGCTCTTCATCACATTATATGCTGTTTAAACCTTCAAACAGAACGCTGTGACGATTACATAAAAACGAAATGAAAGCTGTATGAACGGAATGAAAAGTGATGTGTTCCTATTACCTCATAAAATGGAGTTTTGAAAGACGAAATACATTTTAGAAAGTATTTTGTATTGGTTTTATTAGTTTATTCGTTGTTATTTCACTTGATACACTTTGTTTAACGGCCTTTTTTAAACTTTGTTTGACTGCCATTTTACATGCTGTTTAATGATCCATCAGTAAAAAATACACCACTCAGTAAACAGTGAAAAAATGATTGATGTTTCAGTGTAAAATGTCACAGAATCAATAAGCAAAGAAAATCTGGAAATTTTTTCACTGATTCATCAGTTAAATTTACTGAAGTAACTGTTGAATCAGTCAGATACGTTTGACTCATTGAAACAATGAAATTCTCACTGATTCAGATTTTATAGTTTATTTATTTTTTCCGAAACCGCAGCTGTAGGGAATACAGGAAGGATTCGTACTTTACATGCACGGAGCAGGTTACCGTTTCCGTAATACTGTACACGGAAATTTACAGCATGCCTGATTACAGAGAAACTTTGTTATATGACAATTACATACTTGTAAATATAAAATCTTAAATAGACATATATTTTTTTAGTTTTTAAAATGATTATGGTAACATATTATTACAAAATGCAGAATATTATGAAGCATTTGAGCTATACTTTCATAGTTACTGAATATATTTACTGGAGATACTTGGACGATGCGCAGAATGATATAATGCAAGGCGTGCCTGCCTCCAGCCCGTGTGATGATCTCTGCTCTTCTGATCATCGAATACACACACCTTGGAAACAGTTTTTTCGCCTCCTGTAATCAGTTTCACATGAAGGGTGCTCGCTGCACTGCGAAAAATGTTTTGCATTTTACAAAAAAAAAAATGTTTGGAAGCTGGTTTGCCAAACAAATTGTAGGTAACGTTACATAAAAATGTTTGTTTGTAATCTTTGCAAGAAATTGTTTGAAAAGTAAACAGGATATAATAAATATTTGTATAACATATTAATATTAATTAATTAATTTGTTTATTTATTGAGCTTTATGTGCCACCCATTAGTTAATACCATTTACTGGGTAACACAACATATAATACAATTAAAACAGACAGTAAAAACAATGAAAACAACACGAATAGACAGAGTACAAGCCAATCACCAAGACAAGTACACAGACAATAACGAGACAGGAACAAACAAAAACGAAAAAACATAAAAAATAATTATAAAATCTATTTAAAAGTTAATAAACAGCTTAAAATTTTACAAGTTACTGTAGTGTTGAGACATCTCTATAAAGTTAGTTTTTTACCCATAAAGGGGTCAAATTTACTAAAAAATTTAAATAATAATAATAAAATAAGAATATTAAAACGAAGTTGAAGAAGTAGATGAAAAGGGACTGTAACCTACCTACGGGTATTCTGTAGAATTACAACAATGTATGTAGTAATACTCAAATTATTTTCCTGCAAAACCACGAGCTACTATTTGGACTTCCACAAAGTAATTTGTCTGACTGAGTGCGTCACATGTGAGCTGAAAATCCGCCGTGGAGGAACCTGGGCGCAAACTCCCGACTCTCCGACTACAAGTCGGCTACTCTGCCCCTGAGCTGTAAGGGCAGAGCAAGCACCCCTACACCGCAGATGCAACCATACATCGTGTTTTATTTACACAGGTTATTTATATACTTTCGATAATTTAATATCGTAGTTTACCTTCAAACTAAAACAGTAGGTTTTTACTGAGCTCAAGTCAGAACTGTGTTTAGTAGAGACCTGTGTAATTCGCGTTATTTTCTGGTATCACGCGAAAATTCACTGTCCTATACATATTGGAGTCGGCACCACTTGTTTATTGGCTTCTGCAGTCAAGACTGTCCTGGGCGTGTCAGAGAAAACTGTAGTCCAACGACAAAGATAATGCAAAATTACAAGTGTTTGAAGCCTAGTCTGTCTTCAAATAATAACGCGAATTTTGTAGACCTCTAGTGATAAGTTTGACACTTAATTACAATGAGTATGTTAATCTCACATAGAAAGATGTTACCTTCGTACACAAAGGGGATGCGGTGGATTTTGCTGACCACTGTTCAATTTTTCGATATATTTTTATGTTTTTACTTCCTTTATCCTTGCACTAATTTGCTAATTTTTTGTAACTTGCTAGCTTTCGTTCAAAGGCAGCCATGTGAACCCTGTGAATGTACTCGTATTTTTAAACACACGTACAGTAATTACATTTAGCTGTCTATAGAAACGTTGAACGGATACAAATAATGTATTAAGAAATAATTCTGAACGTTTCCTAAAAGATTTAAGAGAAAAGTACGTGTCTGTACTATCGCAGTTAAAGTCACACACCTTAATAAAACCTGGCCTGTACTGTCACAAAATTAATGTCGCAAATCCGTAACTAGAAGATCCACATTATTTTCAGACTAGTCAAAATGCACTTTGCCCTCTCGTCCGGGTAATAATTAGCTTTACGATAAGTGGATAACTTGAACTTTCTCTGATAGTATCAGCGGTTTACTGGAAATCAGAATTTCTGCCCGACTTTTTATGCAGCAGTACAGCTGTTTCTCTTGTAAACCTGTTGCAGTCACGGTTTAGCAAAATCGGAAAACAGTAGGTTTTATAAGGGTTTCGTTTTTAGTACCTCAATGGTTTTCATTACTTCATTGTTCTTACTTTATATAAATATACGCTAAGACTAGAATTGTATATATTTATCGTAAAAAAATTCTTAACCCAAAAAATTCATTTTCTAAAACGTGTAGCACATATTTCATATTAACTTGTTAAAAAGGAAACTATTCGAATAAGCTTTCTTAATTTCTAATACGTTTATCCAAATTGTGTGATACAGGTTTGTCAAACATTCACACAGTTACCTGCATAACGTTACTCATGTTATTTGTCACGGCTATCCACGTCGTCAAGGAATTGTGACATAATGTAGCTTCCCGTGTTGCGTGGAGAAAAAACCGAAAACATTTCTAATTTACCGACGTAAATGGAAAATGTAGTGTGTTGCAGACACACCGGAAAAAATGAGCTAAGGCGAAGTTTACAGCGCGAAACTCGTGTTCTCAATTGTAATGAAGATAAGAGGGAAGACTTTCCTCAGACCTGTCTGCTGGTACACTGGTTCCCCCATTTGTGTTAATTACTTCGCCTTCCGCCGCTCGGAGAAGAAAAAAAGGCCACTTAATAAATATTTACGGTAACGGCCGATTAAAGAAGCATGAAAGATTAAACAAACACGCCGAGTAATAACACAATGTGACGCAAGTTAATGTGTAAATACTGCTGTTCGTGGATAGGGCTTGATAACTATTTTCAGATGAAAATTTACACATTATTGTTAGTAAATTGGGCAACCGACTTTTAGTTCTACGTCTTTATGAGTCGCTAAAATCAGCAAAAGAAGTATTAATGGCCTTAGTTTATTAATTTGCATCGTTATAGCACTCATGTTACACATTTAAAGTAAGATAATTTAACAGTGGCTATTTACATTATTGACACAGTGTAGGTCTCGTGAACTGCATACTGTAACACTTAGATCGGTTCTACGTAACTGTCAACGATGCGACTCGACTGGCTGAAGAAAAGTTATCACTGTTTCATTTATTTTAATTTTATTACTTACTTCTTTGGCCGTTTCCCCCCGCCCAAAAAAAAAAAAACTATAAATTATTCTATTTCTCACGCACATCGCCTGATCACTGGTGCATGCGTTTGTAACTATAGGTAACGTTTTTACTCGCACTATATTATTAATTTTTGCTTTTTAAGTGTACTACAAGGCTTACTGATAATTTTTTTTTTTTTTTTTTTTTTTTTTTTTACTGTTCTGACAACAAACCCGGCAGTCTTTGTAAGGTCACGTATTACACCAAAAATGTAGGCTATTTATGTACGTAGGCCTATATAATATATTTATTTACTTTTCAAATCTTAAGTGGTGGCTCCGGGAAATTTTTATTTGACCTACGTGAAATCTAAAGAGAATCATAAATACTGGAATACGTGGTCTCCTTCCCCTGCTGTCTCGAAGCGCAGGAGAGTAACGCAGATATAATATAGGATTACATGGATGAGACCACTTGTGACCACTATATGACTGTAATGACAGCATTCTCAAGAATTTATTCCACTCTTACGACTTGCTTGGATACTGAAACTCGACTCATGTAAATCCTTACAACGCTTTTAAAGATTGTTTACTGTACAGAAGTTGAAATAAAGGAATAAATCAATAAGGACCCAAGACAATTTGTTTATCTGTAAAAACTGTTTGTCGGGAAATTAATTTTCTTTGGTAAGACTAACAGAAATCATTGAATTAATTATAAAGCATGCACTGTTATTTTTGGTATCTTTAGTAACGTTTAGCAAAATTTGTTTGTTTTTTAATTTACTTTAGAAAGCTTGCAGATGTGAAATATGTTAAAATATTAATTTTAAGGTATGTAAAACAAGGGTTTTTCTTCTTTAAAACATAACTGTAGATGTGTGTTAATAAAACGATAGCATCTCTTTTCTACACATTATTCCATTTCGTTTTTGTTACATGGCCTTATGTCCCATTCAGTACGTACAGGTCCAGCAGTTACGGGAACATACAATAATTTATCTTTGTGTTACCAGTACTCTTAAGATTTAATGAGAATCGTGTGATGTGATCGAATATTCGCTAGTGTATCCACACAGCAGGTCAATTAACCCATCTCATATGTACATGGCAAACTTATTCTCTTAATAATCAAACAAATTGTCATCGCTATATTACGACGAAGAAATGTGTTATAAATCTGACCAGTAACAATGGATACAACTCTCCGAAAGTTGATAATAACAAATATCAACAAATATAAAGGAGTGTACAAAAATCCGGAATTTGTTTCAGCGTGTCTTCAAGTCATTAATAAGTAAATAATCTGGTCTTTAAAATTTTCAATTACTACCTGATTACATATGAGTTTTATTTGCGCAAACTCGCGTCTATCCCAGCCAGAGAAATAAATTAATTCTGGGTAAAGATTTCGCAGTCAAGCGTTCGTTATTTATAGGTTAGAAATTATTCTCAGTTAAGTTCATGACGTATCTAATAACTATGAGGTAATTACCGGTACGTTTCACGACAGTATTATTTTACAGCCACTCTTACACAGTCCAATATTAACTTAGTAATCATATTACGCATATCGGGACTGTGTATGACCTAGTGTTTGTTAAAAGATTATTGCTCTTTTGTTGTAATGTAAAAATATAAGGGAAATTATAAACTTCTTATACTTCCTGGTTACACTATTTGCTGTCATTTGTGCTTAATGTGTTAGAACTGTTTTATTTCATCATTAAATGATGTATTACATATTTGTGGCGTTCCCGTTCAATAGAAAAGAAATTCTCTGTCTTGTTTAAAATGACATTAATTTAAGTCTTTCGTATACATCTCATATAATGCTGCAGTAATCGTTCTGTGGATATAAGTAGACGTTAGGGGAGAACATTATAATGCTTAATCTCAAATTACCTCTTGTGCAGGTAACCGTATAAAAAGTTTAAACTTAACATGAATATAAGCCATGTTAAAAAGGAATTCCTTTATATTTCTTTAAACAAATTTGTTATGACTTTAACAGCTGTATACAACTTATACATTTTGGACCTATGCGGGATATCATATTTCAATCCCTTTCTTTAACCATGGCTAAGCTGTAACTTTTAAATCGAAAAAATTAATGCATAATATAGATAATCAAGAAATATTATAAGCATATAACTCTCTTGACCCATACTACATTTGTGAATAAATAGTAAATTAAATTAACTGTTTATATGTAGGAATTGGTTACAACCGCCATAAAATGTGTAAAAGGTTGCCAGCAAGGTGATATGCATCTTAACCTAGCCCCTGTGCCCACGTGAAGGTTTCATTAGATCAGCGTTGGACACTTCGAATACTCAGTTCCCAAATGTCTTCCACGGGTGTCCATTTCTTGTCAATCGTACTTTTGCTCTAGGTTACGATTCTTAAATGCTGTTCACGATAAAGTAAGCACATTTGAAATCAACGTTATAAAAATGTCACAGCTCCTACCTGCATATATTTTAATAGGCGCACTGAGTGACATGCGCCCAGTAAAGGGAGGGGAACTAGTTCCATGTAACTACGTGGAATAAAAAGTGTTAGGTAACCATTTGTGACGACTTACATTATTCATTTTCCTTTCTGTTTTTTTTTTAATGGTACATTTTAAAAATATTTTCTTTCCTAACAATTTCACAATTTCACTGGACCGATGAATGAATAGAGCGATGAGACCCATAACAATGTTAATTTTACATAAAACGTAAGACTACACAACGTACATACAAGTATGTCTTAAGAAGGGCTTTCAAAAGTGCTAGTTTTACCGTGAACAGCCTATACTAAAATAAAATCCACATCTGACTGATTGTGGTAACGAAGCAATTATTGCGTATGCTTAAGTAACGCACGCATAGAAATTATCTTATTAGTAACATGGGAAATCTCATATCAACGTGGTTAGCTAATCCAGACTAGCATTAAAATATCGCTACCCAACACTTTCCTTGTAAAGTGGGGTTGCGATAGATGAAATCTTAAATTTATTCAACATGCTCTCTAGCATCCGGAGTGTGCTAGAGAGATTCGGGAGTCTCTTAACATCGAGTTCTTGAGAGCCGATGAGGGTGAAGCGAGGTGGGAATGGATAAGCCCTGGAATGCAAGGACGAGGGCAAATGGGAGATCCCCGAGAAAACCTGCTAACCAGTGGCATCGCCCGGCACGATTCTCACGTGTGAAAGCCAGAACTGACCCACCCAAGTGACCATACCGGGAATTCAACCCAGTTCTCGTTGGAGAGAGGCGAGCGCTCTAGCCACTGAGTCACCGCGACTCCTCAAAGAACCTGAGTTTTTAAAATAAATTGGTCTCGGAAATTCCATTTCGAGATTTTAATCTTTTCTCTGCTACAGCTCAACAAAGTTAGTACGGCCGAACTGCGAAACCATATCAAAAGGAGGAACTCCAACGAACTAATTCCGACGTACGGACATGCCAATACAAATGATGTTTCCACAAATACAATAATGACGGATTCGTTTATTTTATTTGTTTCCCACACTTCAGCCCCCGGCATTATACTGTACGTCACACACTCTTGTGCAAACAAATACGCAGATATGACAAGCTCAAATTATTCATGAAGCGGGGGCAGGAAATGGCGCAGTTAAAAACGGTAATATTTCCCATTTCACAGGCGTGTAATTAAAACATTTATTTCGGCGGGATTTAATCAGCGGTTGAATTAAAGAGGCTCTTTGTATTTCCTGAGCACCGTGCTGTGTCGGCTGTTGACGTAACAATAATGACGGCCGCATCTCACAACATAAAACAAAACAATTGAGTCTACTTGTCCCATAACCCATAACGCATGTTCCGCGAAAATAAATCGATGCACGTTCTGGCTGAATGCTGTTTGGTAATCCTTATCCATGTGGTTTTCCGTGTTTAAGTTACACTCGATCTTAATGCGAAATCGGTAATTAAACTCCCTTCCCCCCCAACACAACTGATTAAATATATCTGCCTAGCATTTAATGACATGAATGTTTATCATAAAATCTGTAGTTATCAAGATATTTAAAATAAAAGCTTTGGTTATCATTTAAAACCAACGTGATCTGATCGAAGTACATAACGCACTCTTCGTAATTCTGACATGCGAGATGCTCATCTAAGTACTATCTATCTTCCCGCTATGAGTTTCTAATTCTAAGCACATCATCATTAACGTGTACGTTAAGATTATTTTGGAGACTACACCGGAGTATCTCTCAGCATTGTTTACAGGACGAAATATCTGTAAAAAATTAGCGACAAAACATTTTTTTTTCCATGCTGCACTTTCAATTGACCGCGAAGATAAAATATTTTAAATAATAAATAAATGTTAAATTTATTTCAGGTTATGTGTGCATGGAGAGATGACAGAAGATTCTTCTCCTTACATGATACACCAACACAATTTCCTAAAAGATTCTCACGCAACTGCATCTTAAGCAGTGTCTGAGTTCATGATTTCTTTATTAATTATCTTTATAAATATCGTTTTTTATGTTCTAAAAGCTTTCGATTGTTAAAGTATTTTTTTTATCTCAGTTGATGATGGACATATCTATAGGACAACTATTTCACGTAAATTATTACTGCTCGGATTATTAAGGAGGGGTTCAAAAGTCATCCGTATTAAAAATTTCAAGTTAATATAAACAGGTGGAAAACAGAATAGAAGGCTATACATTATATATGCGATTTGCTAGATATGGAACATACGGATGGTGGCTAACCAAGAAATTGTATAACTCTAATTTGCTAATTCTCCACGCATTAATTACAAAACGGTTAACAGGGGATGATTTGGTAAAATAACTCTGCTTTGCCATATTTCAAGATGATATTCCAAATCCATCATGAACTCTTCGCTGGCAAACAAGTGCTTTGACTCTACACCAGCGTTGTGCATATTGCTGTAACATTTAATTTCATTTTCCCTCCTAACGTTGACGTTAACGTATCTAGCTTTTAGGACAGTTTCTTCCAGTTTTTCTGCACAATAATAAAAAAACATGGTTCCTCCTACCCATCTGCCTCCTGTTGTGTTTTATGGTGCCTATGCTGGTATTGCCCTCTCCCTTCTTAGTTAAAGGTTTAACTATATGTACAGTTAGGGAGGTAGTCATAACCCCAATCGCAGCCAGAGCTGCTCAATCGCTCCAGGCTCTCGTAACTCGAATAACGAAAACGAAACCTTTCCGAAGATACCCGAAGTCTGCCCGAAGTCAAGGTTTTACGGTCTTAGAACATCGGCATTTAATGTAATTATTACATATTTAAACAAATTATACACTCTATTCACATAGCATAAATATACAATAAACAATCAAGTATTTTCTATTTGAGATATCGTATAAACTCATGATTAGTTTCTTATTTTATTTTTGATGGTGGTACCACAGACTGTTTTGTGTAAGCACCATTCACGTCTGTTTATTCGTGTCACGTGTAAGATTTCATAAATATAAACATATTACAATGGGCTTAAATGCACTTTCTAACCCTCATGGTTACAATTTATACTCTCTGAGGTGTATTTGTGATATGAAATAACTGTGGTTAAAAGAAGCATCAATAATATTGCCCAAAAAACATAGGTCAACCATAATATGTGAAAAAAAAACAACAGATCGCGAGATCTCTGCAATACCACTAACTTAACAAAGTGAGAATTTGTCTTTTACGCTGTGTTCTCAATTTGGCAGTACCGTAGAACCATCTTTGGCAAACAAATATCACAATGATCACTCGTTATACCCTTGAGTTACATCTCTCTACTTGTACGCTCCCTGAATCCCTATCTGAGCGATGCATGCCTCCTTATAGGGTATGGAGCTTAACACTAAGGCGCACTTAGGTCGGTCCCTACCTTGGATTATCTCTCAACATGTCGGGTGCTGCCAACGTAGTGTAACGTCACCTGAATCCAACTAAGTTGTATGGAGTTTGCTGTAACATTACATCTGCATTGTTTGAAGACACTGGCAATGAAATATTACTTCGCCAGAAGTGCTCATGAGGTTGTCTGCCGCGTAATTTCACACCAGCAACACTCTAAGTGTCCATTACTTAAATAAACAGCATTTTAAATTAGAATCAGCGGAAAACCTCTGATTCGCAGTGAAATTCAACTACTCTAATCAGTGAAAATGGCTCCACTTAGAATCAGTGGGAAACCTCTGATTGTTTCAGTGAAAAAATTTCACTGATGAATGAGTGACGGCCAATTGCAGTGGCGAATTAAATATTGCTTTGATTGAATGTAGGCAAATAATTATGCGAAATAAACATATTTACGATCGTTTACAATTTATATTGTGCAATTTACTGAAATTTAAATAAATTTAAAAAAGTTTCGCATGTGGCTGGGATTGAACTCGCGCTCCCTACAACTCTAGGCCATGGCTTTGCCCACCTTTTTTTTTTAATGAAAACCTTAATGAGAATAATATTACGACCAATATTTTCAACAAGGAATAACTATACTTTCCCACAGAATAGTCTTGATTTAAAAAAAAAATGAAAAATGCGTAGAACTTGTGACACCGGGAATAGAACCCGGGCCTCCTGGGTGAGAGCCAGGTATCCTGAGCTACCACGCCAAGTTGAAATTACGTGATAAAAATCGATTTCTAATGGTTCCGCTGCGAAATGGTGTATTTTGAAGTTGTACGCTCATACTTTTCGTGTTTGGTTTGATTGGTATCGTTAGGATTGTTACCACGAATAGTATATATGAGTGCACTCTCTACGCCGCATTAAATGTAGTTTAAACCTTCAAACAGAGCGCTGTGACGATTACATGGAATTGACATGAAAGAAGTGAAAACGGAATGAAAGGCTGTGTGTTCATATTACCTCGTAAAATGGCGGTTTGAAAGACGAAACACATTTTAGAAAGTATTTGGTATTAGTTTTATTCGTTTATTCGTTCTTACTTCACTTGATACACGTTGTTTAGCGGCCATTTTTAAACGATGTTCGACGGCTATTTTTGCACGCAGTTACACTGATACATCAGTCAAAAATAATTAGAGACGGAGCAGTTGCTCAAATGTTTCGCTGGTCCATCAGTCAAAAAATTAACCACTGAGAAAACAGTGGAAAAAATTATTGAAGAATCAGTTGGAAATGTCACCGAATCAATCAGTGAATGAAATATGGAATTTTTTCACTGGTTCATCAGTTAAATTCACTGAAGTGACTGTTTTATCAGTCAGATACGTTTGACTGATTGAAACAGTGAAATTCTCACTGATTGAGATTTAGAATGAGGTTGGATGGCATATTATTAGATGTAGGAAATAACATTTGATTAAGACACTTTCAACTCGATATTATACTGGTCGAGAGCCAGTAAGTAATGAGCGATACTCAGTGTTGTCTGAACCAATACGACTATTCTAAGCGGAGAGACAAACAGAACTGATGGTCACTCAATCGTGCATATACGTGACTTTCTTCTAGCATGTGTTATTCGTCCGACAATCTGTACCGCCCTCAAAGTGTTAACACTTATAGGCTGTTCACGGTAAAGTGAGAACTATTTAAGGCCCTTCTAAATTTTTCCTTTCATCCTATTTCCATCTTCCTGGTGCTTTTTAATATAAACATTGCTTTGTGGTGAATGAACACAGTGTATACATTTCACCGCCCTCAAAATTTAATGCCCGATGCTGCAATAAAATATATTTATTAGTGGTTAAAGCCTGTTGGAAGGGCCTTAAAAAGTGCTCAGTTTACCGTGAACAGCATATAGACGATTGTAGGTTAAGAAACAAGATGTGAGACAAACGATGAGCGCGCGTCTGTCTGTGTGTTCCAGGTCGAGTCGGTAACGGAGGCAGCGGTGAAGGTATCCGAACTCGTGTATCTGCGATGATGTCGCTCCTCGAAAGAAGCCGGCTGCTTCCAGGCGTCTGGATCGAGCTTCCGAGTCGGGAGGGAGAAAACTAACTTCGCTACGAGTGTGAACAAGTCATCGAGTACGAGGAAGTCCATCTGCGCCTGCGCGAATTTCTCGCAAGACGCGCGAACACACAGGCTGCGAAGCATTCCTGAGCTTGAAAAAAATTTCTCCTCATCACCCCACGCGTAAACATATCCCCACAGCTTCTCCAGGGTGCTCCAAGCGGAATGGCAACGTGCGATTGGCCGCGCTTGTAATTTGAAATGTGGACTCGTGTTTCGTACCGACTGGGAACTGTTCTTAACGAGAGCAGGTCGAGTGGACGTGTGCCTATGGCGGTGGATAGCACCCATATCTAAACTGAAATTTTGGAAGTTTTGATTTTGATGCTGGGTATTATCGCGTACGCCATTTCACTGTTCAACGCCCGAGCTTACCCACTTTAGAAAAATACATTTCATGTTGCGGAAGATCGAAGATAATATTCACAGTAAGAAGTAAACAGTGTATAGAGTGTTATAGTGCGTTCGCGGTTTCTTCGCACTTTTTGAATCAAGCCTTTGACAAATCAAGCCATGTATGACGTTTTTAGTTATTTCCTCAATATACCATGTATCACAAGCGTTTTATACTTGTGTTCATAAAAGTGACATTTTTCTTTTGGTTAAACTGAAATGTTATTTCTGTTCACTATATCAATTATAATATTTAATTTATAATTAATATTAATTTAAAACAGCGAGAAAACACGTGTGTTGGTAACTTCTAGTAAGAAATAGTTCTCGCGCAAAATATCAATACAACTGAATGCACACGAATGCGGTAAGTTATCCTTGGGTATAATTTTCCAGAGTAAGTTATGCTCAGTTTGCATGAGACGGAGGAATATCCTGGAAGTAGAACTTTAGCAGGGCCTCATAAAAGTGTGAAGTAACAGTGAATGGATTTTATACACTCGTAATAGACTTAACTTCCGCAGACTTGTCCATGAACTGATGCACGAAGTTATACTGCGAATGTATGACACTGTAAATATGATCCTCAAAAACAGTAGCTAGGTTATGAACTACATTGATGTGTTATTGCATTTAAATTTTAAACAAATGCTTATGAATTAAATTTTACAACAATTTTAGCGTCTTTTAAACTACGAAAATACAAGGTTATTTAATTAGTTTGTTTTTAAGTTAACATTGTTTCTGCAGCAATAAATACAACGTTACGTTACGTTACAAAATTTGGTTTATTATTTTGAAAATACACAACAATCAGTATTAAATCGACTATAAATTTATATTTGCTTGTTCTGACATATAACTACAATTGTCCCTATTAGATTATTAGATTTCATTGGAAATATTAAATCTTCACTAACAAATGTACATCGTTTACATATTTTTTTAAACTTGAAAACGACGCACTAAATGGATAAGTACCGTAGTCTACATTCACTTCTTACTTGGTTTTAGACGTACATGAGTGCCTTACCATAGCTTCATATGAAGTGAGTAAATTACCTAAATGTAAGTGTTGGATGTTTAATGTTAAATCTGAAATATGTAAGCTGAGGTAAATTTTGAAATCCTCATAAGCTGACAGGTGTTGAGAGTATAAAGCGGTGTTATTCATAAGATAAAAATTGTAAGATACTGTTCTTTTTATCAAATTGTATTAAGGCAATGTTGTAAAGTACGGCATAAAATGCTTTAATAATTGACGCCAATAAATGCGCTAATAATTCAATTCAATTTTTTAGTCATATTTATTACTTTTATGGGAAAAACAAATTAACTTACAAAAATGATATATATCCAAATGTGTTACCATTACTTTTAAGCTTTGTTTTTAATTGTTTAATTGTTACTCGTTGGATCACATCTGCTAACGTCAAAATTACGTTAATTATGTCCGAATGTCTTTGAAATGTATAATTTTTAATGTAACTATTTGGTTTAGTGATAGATACCTGGCTCAGTGCCACCCGTCTAATTCTTTTCCATACAAACTTTAACAAAGAAATCGCACTATTCGGCTCCCACTACAGCTGACCGGTATCAAATCTTGGTGGGCTCAAACCAGGATTTTCGCATGTGGGAAAATGTAGTGGACATTTCTGCTGGCCAGTGTTATAATACTCGTCACGCGCCAAGGTGAACCGGGTTTAATCCCCGACCGGGTCACTCCCTGATTTTTGCATGTAGGGAATTGTGCCTGATGATGTCGCTGGTCGACGGGTTTTCTCGGTGAGTTCCCGTTTTGCCCGCCCTTTTCTTCTGGTGCTGATCCATACTCTCCTCACTTCACTCTCACTGGCTCTCAAGAACTCGCTGTTAAGGAGCAGTCCTAATCCCTTCAGTCACTCACTCCATCCTTGCTCCATCTTCATCTTATTTCACACTCACCAGCGTTTTACACCTTTCTTTTTAACCATGGCCACAAACTCTCATCTCTACAACTGTCAACCATTTACGATTTACACTACTCGGACAGTTAGTAAATCTTGAGTGTCTAAACTCATCCAGAAAGATCTGCTGATGGCTGTGACTTCAGTCGCCAACTGCCGGCCTCTGAGGTGTCTGCTGCTATCTCAAGTCCTGGCGAGGGAAGGATTTTTTTTTTTAACAATGTTAGGGTGCTGTAAAGGGTTTTCTCACGTTACTTCCGCTTACTCACCTTATTCATTCCGCTTATGTTACACCGCCATCTCACCTCATCCGATCTTCGAGTCGGCCGGAGCGATATGCATGCGCCTTGGCTGAGGCAAGCTGCTCCATTCACACATACCTTCTCTAGTTAATATTACAGACTCCTCCTGAAGGCGGAAATAACATGCAGATTCTATTAGCACTCACTCAACTCTGATAAACAGGTAAACAACTGATAAACGGGCTTTCGCTTTCTTGTTCTGATGTGGCTCATCATTAGAGACCTGCAAAATTCGCGTTATATTTCTGCGTCAAGCTAAAATTCACAGTACTGTATATACAGTATGTATAGGAAACATGTGTGCATACTTGGGCACGTGATTCATGACCGGAAAAGAGGAAGATTGATATAGGACACCCATGGTCCATCTCAAATAATAAGAGCTGTAACAGCCCCTAAAGATGGTGGGCGACAAGAACATTACGTGGGATATTAGGCAAAGTACTTGCTTTAGAAGAACACAAATTGATATACGGAGCAAGAAACCCAAGATCTTGGATACACTGTGGGTATGGTCCGTCGTACACACTCGATAATGAAAATAATAGGGGTTGACACCCTCTGATTGCATGCAACACGTACACTGTGATGTTAAATTGATTGTGGAGACCATGGGATGAAGCAGGACGACGTAAGTAGCAAGAGAATAAGCCCCTCTTGATGCAACTCTCTAGGACTCACCGTTTCCGGTTAAATCGCAAACGAAGGGTACAGTGGTAGCGATAGCATTGTCTAGTGAGTAGAAAACTCTTCCCGCACCAAGAGGAATTCAGCGGGGAGTCCCCGCCGAGTGCGTGAAGAGTGTGTGGCGGCACGTAACAGCGAGGTCTTGAGAGCCGATGAGGGTGATTGGGGGGCGAGTATGGAGCTTCGCCGGAAAGGGCGGTGTAAACGGGAGATCCCCGAGGAGAACCGGGTTCAATTCCCGGCCGGGTCACCCCCGGATGTTCGTATGTGGGCTTTATTATCTGAGATGGACCACGAGTGTCCTACATCAATCTTCCTTCTTTTTTCCTGTCACGAATCACGTGCCAGAGTTTGTACACATGTTTCCCAAACACGCTGTATTCGAGGCGGCCTAGTTTCTCCATTAGCTGCTACCTTGACGTTAAGTCACTCCCTTTCTGAGTAAACTGCACGTGATACGGTTGTGGGACGTCTATTTATTGGCGCAGAGTTACCAGTGGCGGATCAAATAAGGACTGGTCCAATGACAAACGTATTGCAAAGGAAACGTGTTTCAAGTTTAACATGCCCTCAAATAATAAAGCGAATTTCGTAGGTCTCTACTCATCATGTGCCCACCCATGTACTTTCCTGGCAACTATAATTTTCATCATAATTGAATCAATTGCTCCCCATAACAAGTAAAAAATTTCTGTTACTCCTCTACAGGGAACAAAACAGTATAAAAATGATTTTATTTTGACCAAAAACATCAACATGTTTATATCATAAAAACTATATATTATAATTTCAATGAAAATGAAAATAAAAAATGTATTTTTTTCTTAACAGCTAATGGCCTTCACACAATTCATACAGATACATATACTGAAATGATAATGCGTATTAATCGAGAGTGAAGGTTGTGTTTTGTCTTAACTTTATGAGCCTCATTTTGTACCACTCGATAAGGAACAACATGACAAAATTTTTCGCGAGTTGCTGATAGTGAAAAGGCTTTTTATACGTGCGTGAAACAATCCGCGGCACCCTAGGTGGTGATTCTTGGTGCTGGAAGGTGCCGAAGGCCACTTGTTGAAAGCCAGTGCCTTAGATAATTAAACAACCGCACGTCGGTCCCACGTGAGACAAAATCAGAATGTCGGTGGGAGCTGAGCAGAGCTGCGGTTACGTGTCGCAACTAACATCAGTGAAATTATGGCGAGAGAGTAAAGGCTCTTCCGTAATTGTCGTCTGGGTTGTATTATAAGCAGCTGTGTCTGGTCTTATAAAAAAAAACTTTGGAATATTTCAACGTAAAGCTTTTTTCGGGATAGAGTTGAAAGTCGATATTTTGTCGCCAATATATGATGTCGTTGAAAAATCTCTGTAAGAAGTATTCTGTTACCGGTACTTATTCTTCAATAAAACAGTGTTTTAAATTATAGGGACAATGCTGTATCATTATTGAACAGATTGCTGTATTAAAACCTTGTAGACATTGCTTAAAATACTGAGGAAACAGAACATACGCGAAGCTTGTTTATGTTTTTTTTTTTATCGCAGTCGCAACGTTTGCTTACGACCGGGCGTTATAACGAGGCGTTTAAAATTAGTTTGCTATTGATTCCTCTTAAACAGATAACCTTTATAAATCTCCCACAGCACAATACCCACGTCAGTATTACAGCCTGGTCAACCCTCTGACTGGCGGCGCCACGTATCAAACCTGAGATTTCGACTGAGATGCCTATATCTTCATACCTGACTTTTTACAAAGGCACACAAACTATAGCTCAAAATCTGATGCTATTAAACTTAAATAGCACATAATTTTACGATCGCACTGAAGAACGAGAGAGAGAGAGAGAGAGAGAGAGCGAGAGTGCGTGTGTGTGTGTGCGTGTGCAGTGGAGTGCCACCTGGCGGCTACGATTAAAGTTAGATGGCATGACGAGTGCTTCGAAGTGTATTTGCAGCATGTGCGATTGCAATATTTAAAATTACTATCAGACACTTCTACTGATATATAATACACTATTAGTTTTATGGAGGGAGGCGGAACGTTGGTAATAAACAGTTATACCAACAACAAACACTATTATTATTTCGAATTATGATATGATGACACGTGTATATTAAAAAGTCTAAGACTGTTGTTAAATATTTCATAAATGTTTCGAGACTTATAGTTTTTATTTTATTTTGGTAATTCCTATACCACGGATATTTAAATCATAGTGAAAATAGTTTACGGGCATGGCAGTAAATTTCATGTTTGTTGTTTTAATATTTTCCCAAAGCTGGAGGGTAATGGTCAATATCGCTGGTACTTGAGACGAGAACTAAATATATCACAACATACCAGATATGTTCTGGTACACGAGCTCTTTGCGAACACAAGTGATGGACTCAATGTTTGCCCTACGACCAAGTGAATGATGTGGCAATGTTTTACTTTATTGTAGAAATCTTGGCTACCTCTCTCTCTCTCTCTCTCTCTTTCTCTCTCTCTCTATCTATCTCTCTCTCTCCACTTTGCAATACGTGGCCAATTTACACTGATACTTGTGATTCCACGAAATCGAGGTGTGCTGTGATACGAAGTTGCAGAACGAATTACCGCAAAACTCCTCTCCAGGGATTCACAGAAACATGCTATCTCACACATCCAGAACCAGCTGAAAACGCTGCAACCTCTCCCTCCCCCCAAAAAAAGTTTAAGTATAAAGAAATATAAACAAATTTTGTAAATTTAACTGAAAGTTATTACTGAAAATTGCAATAAACAACTGCACTAAGTTTCCCTTGTATGTGCACTTCAAGTTAAAATATATTTTACAATAGGAAAATATGTATTTCTTACTGTGCAAAGTGCTAGAAGTTTAGCGACTTCGCCAAATAAAATCCTGTGCACCCAATTCCCGAGAAGGAAACTTACATTGTGGCTCTAAACTCTCAACGCGTCATCACTTAACACAGTGTCACTTGAAATACAATAATTCTCTATTGTGTTCAACTTCTAAGCCTACATAGTTGTGTTTGTCACCAGCCTTCAAGAACTGAAGGTGTTCCTCCTAATGTCCGAGTGGCTGGTCATGTCTAGATGGGAGGTTTATTAGAAGCTTCTACAGTCAAAACTGAATAATATGGAAAAAGTTTTATAGCTCACCTGAGTCATTTCTAACATTGAAATTATTTAACCGTTAATTTCCGTAATTGATTTAGACTAATCCTGGACCTGTGAATGTAAAATTTTCATCTACCAAATTTTCTCAGTTGTCTTCAATTGAAATTAGAGTAAATAAACAACTGATACAGGTTTACTGCACTCACTTGATTAGGGCAAGATTTCACAAGATAACGACACTAACTATCTTCATTAGTCAACACACTGATAAAGGGGAATTTCATATTGTGGACTCTGTACAGAATAGCGGGCTGTCGTCAGGTTCGTATCAGAGAAACAGTCAATATTTATTATATCTACTCATTTTAATCTTTTCATACCAAAAACTAAACTGTTATACTTGCGTTCTCTCACCGTCAGCGTTAACAAGCGCTATAACAAATATGGCAGCTGAAAAAATAATGAAAAATTACACAGAGTAAATTTTAACTTATACACAACTGGCAGAACCAGCAGCAGCCTAGGTATCAAGGACATGGTGAGGGCCGGCTTTCCAATAACCAGAATGGTGGAAGAAGTAACCGAGGAGGTTATAGAGGCAGAGGAAGGGAGGGCCGTGCAGCAAGACCGTGGACGAGGTAGGAATTTCGACTCAAGGGAAGTTCGAAGTCCGAAGGGGCAGACCGTAAGCAGCCAGGCCTGGGGCAGGGTAGTCCGCCTGACCAAACTCCTTTGTATACGGCCTACTTGCAGGGGTAGACCAGATCAAACAACAGAGGAACTCAGCAGGCAAGCACGCACTTCCAGTACGACCAGAGGCAGGAACCAACACAATATAGCCTAATGGTTATGTAGTTCTCAACTTCTTTCGAAACCCACCTTAGAGAAGTTATATTTTATATTATACACATAAAGTACTTGCTATCCGTTCATTTTAATTAATCAGGGAACTTGAATAAGTAAGTATAAGGTAAGTAATAATCATATGTTTTAAATATCTCATTATACATTATAAGTAAGTCATAATTTTCGCTTATATTAGTTTTAAAATTTGCGTTTATGTACATTTACCAGCCTTGTATTTAGCAGCAGCGTGTAGTGAACTGTTGCAAGGTAAGCCGATATTTTCTGGGTTCTATACCTAATCGTTTGTTAGTTTATACATCGGTCACATAAACGCAGCAGTGCAGATGACGTCACAGACCGTGCGTAATTGGCGCCTCGCCGCTCTCTCGTAAGTGGCCGCAGTGCATTCAGTTTATACCGGCTCCACTCTGGTTACTGGTTCCTGCTGCGTGCGCCGTGTGTGTGTGTGTGTGTGTGTACAGCACTGAGCAAGCACCAGCTTACCTAGCAACACTTCACCACACGCCATTCGTATTAGATTGCCCGAAGTAAACTATTGTCAGATATGACCACGTGATATTAATTCTATTGTATTCTTTATTTTTTCGAGCTCAAAATCTCTGTGATTTCATGCTGAAGTGGATTACTTATTCTGTGCCAATAATAAACGCCTCTCGCGTTCTTTAACTAGAGAGCATTGAAAAATAAAGAAAAAAGTCATCAAACACCGTATCCATGTACTCATGGTATTTCGAAAAAGTATTATAACTATTGTTCTCTATAACATAGCAAAAATGTGAACCGATGAGGCATTGTAACTACCACACAAGACCAGTCGTAAATTCTCCAACACAGAAAGCCATATTTTAATTCCCTTGTACTGTGTGAGGCAATGACCAAGCTACCAATCATCGTTTGCAATTCATCAACATTCAAATTGTGAAATTTTAAACCAAAGATGTTACAGATTGTTGTGCACAGTAACCGCAACTGTTAGCAAACTCAGTTTCAAAATCATGTTGCTATTAATTTTTTAAGTTAACACTAGCGGACCCGACAGACGTTGTCCTGTACATATATCTTAAATCCGAAAATTTCAAACTTATTTTAATAAGTTGTAACAATCTGGACCGTTTTGATGAGAATTTTTATAAAAAAAGTTATTATAATAACCTGACGTCATCACATGTACAGTTACCACAATTCGACCTATCGATTGCGTGTGAATATGTATATACTATGAGATAAGTTGAATATAGAAGCTATGTTGAATAGAAACTTAAATTTGCACAATGTATAGTTTTTATCTACACTTCAAAACCCTTCACACACTAATTACATCTGAATGTAATATTTCAATTAGCACGCGATTTATTTTAACACAATAACAACACAAAGTTACGAAATTCTCCTGAATCTGAACGCAGCGCCACTATCGGGACAAACTGGAAGTAAAATGAAATATTTTTGGATATTCGACACCGCGATCGCTGCGCTGTCTGCCGGATACAATGTAAAACATTCCAAGATCAACACTAACTTATAAATAAAAAATTTATTAAAAAAACATTTTGTAGTGGACCGAATTGTGAATCTAAACCATTCTCGAATCCACTTGAACACACACAAAAAATTTCATCAAAATCGGTCCAGCCGTTTAGGAGGAGTTCAGTGACATACACACGCACAGAAGAATTATATATATAAAGATTATCATTATTGGACCCTGCAGTAAAAAGTGTCATTTCCAAATTAAAGTCTGATAAGTACGGTAAAAATACCTTGTGTGGATTTCATAATTTTTTTTAATTTTATTATTTTTGTTTTGTGCAGTTTAATAGTTCACATATTTTCTCTGATATTCTGAGCATTTATTTTAAGCTATAACCGGAAATTTAATCTGTGTTTTACTGGCAGAACCGAATTCGTGATTGCTATACCAACTTGTGTTGTTCACAGCGCGTGACTCTGTCCTTGCCTAAGAAAAGCGGCGATTTCGAATTTTCGATGTTAATAAAATTGTTATATTTTGTGAATTTCTAGAAAGAGTTTTTTTATCTTGGAACTGACGCTAAGAGCATGTATAAGATGTGGCTTCCCTCAGTTAAATATTAAAAAAAGATAGTGGTTTGATAAATCTGAAGTAATGTCTAAACAGGCTAATCAAGGAACCAAGGCGGACAGCCTATTTTAAGAAAAGAGAACTTGCCGGATGACGCACGCGTTTTATATTTTAAAATATACGTGCAATTTTCAAGTCGCATATACCGTTTGAATACTAAATACTGTAGGATCTTGTGCCCAATAAGGAAAGAACCTCATTAGCAGAAGATTTTTTCTGAGGCACAGCGGGAGATCGAGACTAAACAAGTCTACGTTTAAGAAAAGAAGACTACAGAGAAGTTCTCGAACCTTTACCTCAGATATAGAAAATCCCATGTACTTTTGGCTAATTTTTCTTTTTAATGGAACAACAACTCAGAGTATTTATACCCAAATTTTTGCCCTGAGAGTACTTATCATGGTTTAATTAGCTCAATCGCTGAATGAAATGTCACGTAATCATTTTGTATTTGAATCATTTTCGACAGTAGCCATCTTGAGTATGGCTTTTCGTACACCAGGTTAGTATCCCATTCAAATCCTTAACGAGTAATATATTTGCACAGTTCAGTTATTTTCTTTCTTTGTGTTAAGATACACGTTTTTCCTTGTCACTTAAAACATTTCCTATAACTAATCATTTCGCTGGTTCTCCGCTGGTTTCTTTATTTTTGCTATCGATCTGGGGTACGGGAGGCTCTGGGTTCGAATCCCGGGCAAGGCATATATGTTAATTTAAGTTAGGTTATAAGTTAGTCTGTAAGTCGTCCCCATATAAGCTTTCAATTATAAAACTGGGGGACGTTAAAAAGCCCTCTACAATACAATAAAATTATTTTTTGTGGAGATGATCTAGTTTTTTTGTGATTTTTTTATTGCTAGCGTATCGTGTCTAAGTTAAAATATTGGCAAGTAAATTATAGGGGACAGTGTGTGTCACTCGAATGCCAGCTACTACACAGCTATGCACTAATGAGCCGGGAGAGTACACAACTTAGTCCATTCCTTTTGTTAACCAATATCACAAGAATAATAATTATGTACACTCCACAATACTAGAATTCAAATCTGAGTGGCGGTGCAGAGTGTTAAAAGATACAGCATGAACTACTGAATCCTTTGTGCCGAGATGGTATTGTTTCATGACGCCTGAGAGGCGTATCAGAATTCGTGAGGGGTGGAGGTCTTAATAATAATAATAAAAGAATTTATTTTGTAAATATATTTTTATACTGCTATAAATACTTACACAGCTATTATTTATAGCATCGAATTTCCTAACTCCACTATTACTCTGTATTATTCTCAGTGACCGCAAAATTTGATGTGCATCAATTTTAATGTAAGTTCTGATTACTGTCTCTAGATTGGTTACAGTCAATTCAAACTCGTTACTTCCACATATGCAGTCTGTCTAATGTCATAATTCCAGATGTCTGACACTCACGTAGTCATTTCAGTAGTCGCGCCCGTCAGTCGCTCTCTTCATTGTAGCGATGCTCGTAGTCGCAGACTTCACTGTTGCTTGTCGCTCTCGACGCTACACGTCGCGTCGCTTTGCTGGTTCGTCATTTCGCTGTCTACGCACAGAGTGGCATGGAGCACCTCCACCTCCCCCCCCCCCCGTCTCCAAGGTCTAGAAGCGAGGGAGCGCGATATGGGCGACACTAACACGCACGCCTAGCGCCTCATCGCTCCTACACGCAAGGCGTGCAGTGTTTCCGTCGTGACGCTGTACTGTGCAAAGCAGATCTGTAACAGTGGCTTTTTTTCCACGCGATCAAGGACCACAGACTGAACTACTCCCGAATATCTGTACTTTTCTCTTGCCGCTTAAGGAAACTGCATAGGCAAGCTTTAAAAATGCGATATTCAACCATTTTCACGATTTTTTCTCCAATAATACACTTTATATGACAAAAAACAGGAGCATAGATAATTGTTATCTTTTATGACAAAATGCCGTATTTGCAGGACATTTATTAACCGAGATACGCGTATTAGCGCAAAAAACTATTTCACAAAAAACGCGGGGGTCCATCCCACTCTTCAGGTCGCACAACCCTCAAGAGTATAGACTGTCGACTCGGACACCTGTTGCAGCACACATAGTCTCGTTGATTCCATCTGTAAGATTCCTCGCACTCCGGGTCTGGCTGAGAGAGGCAAGGGCAATGAGCAGAATATTCTTGCAACGATAACCCCAGAAATTTAATCTGCTCGAGTACGGGAGCCCGCGAGATCCAAAGGGGCTTCTCTGGCACACGCAGTGGCAAACCTTTGTAAATCTCCACCCTGTCATCGTGTTACTGCTATGTACTTGACACACTGTTCTTCTTTCTTTCGTGCGATTGGGCGAGGAGATCAATGCAGAGCAGCAAACATGTAACGGTATTATTGGATTAGTGTTGGCTTTCATTAAGAATGGAAGTGAAATATCAGTAGGTTGTTCGCACAAAATGAGCACTTTTGAAAGCCCTGCTTAAGATCTACTTGTGTGCATGTTGTTTGTACTTCCTCCTTATGTAAGAATAACATTGTCATGGCCTTCATCACTTTATGCATGCGCCGCTCAAGTGAAACTGAGTAATTATTAGAGATGTCAGTATTTTACAAATTTGCTCATTTTTACACTTCGATGCATAAAGAAGAACCGAAAGTGGCAGAAATTAGTTAAGTTATCACAGATGGTTACCTAAGCACTTTTATTCGACGTTAAGATATGGACTTTCCATCCATTATTAGATCTATCGACTTTACTGGACGCATGCCACTCAGTGCGCCTGTTAAAATATATGCAGGCAGGGGCAGTGACATTTTCGTAAGGTTGATTTCAAAAGTGCTCACTTTATAGAGAACATCCTTTAGGTAATGAAATTACCAAGCACTTAAAGGAGGTAACTAGCGAATTCGACCATTATTTACTATTTACTTTCTACAAAGAAATAATATAGTATAGCCATTACTTAGCGAAGGTTTACTGTATATATTATTTGTGTGTTACAAGCACGATTTCTATTTATGTAAAGGGACTTTTTTTTTTCCAAAATAAAACGATAGGATCGATTGTTTTTCAACAAAAAAATCACAACGGAAGATTTTCGGCTTTATTAAAGATATTTGTAAAGATATTTTACAAACACTGTAGGCGTGATTTCATAAGTAGTGATCAATTTACTTTTAAAGGGCTTCTTAACGGTATCGTTACTTCGAATAAAAATGTTCATAACTTTGTGATATATTCTAAACGTCACGATAAGATACTGACTGATAAAATTTTATCTTATCCTGTCCGTTTGGGTCACCCATTAAAATTGATTAAAAACGTAATATTAACGATTGAGCCATGGCTGAAAGTGCATTTTTTTTCATATGTTAAGCAATGACAAGTCAAATCTCGAAGTTCAAACTACAGGCACATATGTCAACACATTGTGCTAGCATTTTTGTTTTCGCCAAATTGCTTCTAGGACTAATGGTTTGGTGACGGACGAGTTCACCAGCCAGAACAGCGTTTCTTCGTCCGAATTTGTAGAACGTTGTATTTGGACAAGATAAACATTAATGGGTATAGTTTTAATCTCTGGCGTTCCGTAGGTTATTGAAGTTGAGCGGGAAATATGTAACTGAATTACATTATGAATTTAAATAGACATTCTATAGTGTTCAAACTACAAAATCTAGCAACGCAACAAACAATCTAGTACAAAAAGAATATATATTGTTACATACTTTCTGCTGTGCATCGCTTCCCCTATACCCTGTCCTGCTCGCGAGATCAAAGGTATGTGTGAAAATGAGGCGAGCAGTAATCTAAGAAGCGCGGGGAGATCCACAAAGGAAGGCCTGTCGTGACTCGTGCTCTCCTGACCTTAAGTGGTTTAAATTTCTGGGGTTATCTATTCAAGAATGTTTTGGTCATCGTCCTAGCCTCTTCCAGTGTTTTACTCGAGGTGCGGGGAACCTTCTAGATCGGGCCAGTGAGACCACTTAAGCCACGATGGGCCTCCGGGTGGACAGTTGGGAGTTTGGAGGGATGCGTGACCCTAAGCGATAGGTTTGCGAATACAGCGAGGCGTCGAGCCAATAGAGCGAGAAGTACAGACGATAGTGACAAGCGAGAGTGAAGTCTGCGGACTGCAAGCATCGCTACAGTGAAGCGTGTGAATTGGGGGGGAGGGGAACTACTCAACTGGATGCGTGAGTGATATACATCTGGAATGATGGTAGTAGATATGATTGAATATGTTTAAATAATGAGTGAGAACTGAATGACTGTAACCAACGTACAGATACTGATAAGGTCATAAGTAGAACCGAGATCGACATTAAATACTGCGCTCACAGGTTATAACACGAGTAATAGTGGAGGAGGTAAGTTTGAAGTTGTAAATATTGGCTGTTTGAATAAGTTAGCAATTAAATTAATTTTTTATTTTTATTTAGTCCTTAACTTCTCACGAATCCGAATATCACCCTTTGGCCCCATTTTCCAACGCAAAGCAAATAAACCGTTACTATTTTTTTTTATTGGAAGATGCCAAAGAGTAAATTCCTGGATTTGAGTATTCAATGTGCATTAACCAAAACATACAATCAAAA
Organism: Dryococelus australis; assembly: GCA_029891345.1. Taxonomy (NCBI): domain Eukaryota; kingdom Metazoa; phylum Arthropoda; class Insecta; order Phasmatodea; family Phasmatidae; genus Dryococelus; species Dryococelus australis. Next base: position 115,943,990 of record CM056996.1, read on the forward strand.
AATAGAGCAAATGGAAGAGAAAATTAACATTTTTACTAAACAGCAAAACCAAATTCAAATCGTATGGTAACCACTGACACAGCGACAAAAATTCGATCATATAAAAAATTTTTTACATAAATTATGAGGACCTAATATTTATTAGTCAATCTGAAAACTGAAGGCATAAAATAAAAATAAAAGAACATTCAGAAAGGAGACAAAGTTACAGTATATCGTCACTGGCTGATCGTTTAATTGTTTTCTTCCATTTGTTGCTGCTGTCTGGTTTGTATTGTGCCATTCGTTGCGAACTGTATGATAAATATTTATTTCTACCTACGTTTTCGCATTTTTTTAATGTATTACTGTGTTCTATAAGATATTTTATACAGGTTTTCCCATGTTTGTTGAACTTGTATCAGAGTCAAACAGAAGATTAAAAAATTTGTATTTGTATTTTTTCTCTTCTCTTACGTATTGTTAATGTTTGTTGATTTTTTAAATGCTCTGCCGATATTATGATATTTGGTATTGATACGAAAATAAAAGGAATTTTTATATCGAGTGGTTGCCCAATCAACGGAGTAGGTTTTTATTATATATATATATATTTTCCACTTTGGAATTATTTTTTTCGATTTCATATTTATCGCAGACAATGAAGAAATTTATATCAAATGTTCTGTGTAATTAAAGCATTTTATTTGAGATGCAATTTTTAGTTCTTTTAGAGTTATTTTTTCTCTTCCCATTTTCTCAGTTATTCTTATGTTCCGTAATGTCTCCTATACCGAACATAACTCAAGTTTGCATTCGCAACATTTACACGTGTCGAGGAGCGTGTCTCTGTCCAGCTGTTGTGCGCACACTACCGCCCTCCAGCTGCTGGTGATGGTCTGGCCGCCGACTGGAGCCAGCCGCAGACGGCGTGGCGGCGTGTAGTCGAGGCTGCCTGGTCGCAAGCAGGCGGTGCAGGAGCCACTCCCCTACTTCGCAACTTGTTACGGCTCCTCTCGAACAAGCACCACTTGTCAGTTCTAATGGAACACTCCCTCTGTCGGCGGGCTGGCGAGAGCAGGCACTCGGAACTCGAGTAGGGAACACGAAGCATTATCGGAGATACCCGAAGTAGAGATTCTACGCTCTTACAACTTCGGCATTTGAAATAGTTATTACATATTTAAACAAAGTATATGTTTTATTCACTTAGCTTAAATATACAATAAACAATCATGCAGTTCCTCTCTTTAGACATTGTACAAATTCATGATTGATTTGTATATTTTAATTTTGATGGTGGTAGCATAGACTGCTTTGTATAACCCATAGACTACACATGAGGTAGACCGATCTCGCTGGCTGCGCACAACCAATCTCCGTGTCCCAACGTTGAACTGATTTTCTGCCTACATGTCTAGCAAAAATGGTGTGGATTGGGTTTGAGGTCAGAACACTGTTTATTAAACAAGTACTTTTGAGATGCTTTTGTATTTCCTCTAGCCATTTTGTAATGCTTTTTGATTACATTCAAACTGGTAAATGTATTTTATTAATATAATAGTGCTTGTCATTTAAAAATTAAGATTTAAACAAACACGTTCATCACTGTTGACCATGTGACTTTGACAGTTGTGTAGGATTGGGGTACGTCAGTGTTGGGTACATGCGCAGAAGACAAATACGCAGTCTACCTCATCTTTAGTCTATGGTATAACTAACATTCACGTCTGTTCATTCGTGTCATGTGCATTTTCGTGAATATAAGCATACGATGGGTTGTACTGTAGTGTTTCACCTTCATTGTTACAATTTATATTCGCTCAAATGTATGTTAAAAAAACTGCAGATAAGAGAAGTCCAGAAAACGTAGGCCAATTACAATATATAAAAAAACAACAGATGATGAGGTCTCTACAGTACGACAAATACAACTAAGTGCGAATGTGTCGTTTCCTCTGTGTTCTGTGTTGTCTTTACTGTAGAACAAACTTCGGCTTGCTTAGGCAAACAAATGAATCAGACAAGGATCTCTTGTTAGTGCCTTGAGATACAACTCTTTACTTGTACGTTCCCTGGACGAGAGCCACTCACTTTAAAACATTGCTCTGTGCCCACGCCGAGCGGAGGTTGTCGCCGCTGCAGCCTCTTCCAGCGGGCTCTTGTAACCCCCCACCCCCTTCCCCCAAACACATCCTTGCCGTGTTTTCCCTAAGATACAGTAGTGGCACTGCCTCAAGGGGATAGCTCGACAAATGCGCCCATCCACCCAGGAATACTTAATCCGCAACATCAGCTCCGCTCTTGACAAAGTCCCGCCGATGTTCCATCCTTCATTCCGAATTGCGCCACTCCAGTTGATTGCAAAACCACGCCTACGGCAAAATAAATCCGGCTAACCGTCATTTCTTTGTATTTATCATCTCGACGAAACCCCCAGGAATCTGCTTTTCACGCCGCATTTTTCATAAGCAGAAAAGTGGGTAGGTAGAAAGGGCTTAACGTCTCGTCGACAGCGAGGTAATTAGAAACGGAATAAAGTTGTTAAGAGAAAGAGGAGTGGGTAAGGAATCAGACGTATCATGCATTGACGAACCGTCCCAGCGTTCGATTGGACAGATCTCGGGAAGCCATGGAAAACTGAAATCAGGATGGCCGGGCCGGGAATCGAACAGAGGTATTTCCGAATGATAGTCCTAATGTTAACTACTGTACCACATCGCTAGGTGAATCAGAAAGTCTGAAGGCGAAAAGAACTATTGCTCTTTCATGGTTACTTCTCGCTTTCCTGACTCCCTCTTTAAGTTCTACTTACAGTTATCCATTACGTATCTTTCCACCAATTGTAAACAAAACTTACACATGACTACAAAAAACCTCGATGAGAAAACAACCCACCATATGCATGCGCAGGACAGCAAGTCAAAAATAATATTTTATGCATAGTAACTTAAATCTTCGCACTAGTTTTACCTGAAAACATATGCACATATTATACGCATGCACAGTTACATTTTTTCAAAGGCTCTGGGCATAGGGAGCCATGGTGAGGGAGGGGATAGGCCACTCACCTCATACCAAGGCGAACAGGGTTCGATTCCAAGCTGGGTCGCACCCGGTTTTCGCACGTGGGAATCGTGCCGGACGATGCCTCTAGTCAGCGTATTTTCTCGGGGTTCTCCCTTCCACACACACAGTAACCCTCTAATCGTTGGATATATAGCAGTCACAGCACTCGCGTACTCACGTTCGTAGCAGCAGCACACACACACACGCGCGCGCGTCCGTCGAAGTCTCTCACACTCGTTCGCCGCTGGTACTGTTTCATTCGAATTCCCGGATCTTCGCGAGACATTTGCCGCACTCAAGCCAGACGGCTACCACAGACTGCCGACTGTCCATCTGCGACACTTCCAGTTCAGGATCCCAGCGGGGGGAGGGGGATAAAAAAGGGGTCCACAGGCCTTCCTCCCGACTGCTGCCTGACGAAGGAAGAAGCCAGGACAAAAAGGGGAATGAGCTACCGAAGTCCAGGTCTATAACGCGAGCTATAGACCTGGAAGAACGAGACCATGGCCAGGGAAAATTAGAAAAGGTAGAAGATGGGTGGCCATGTGCCTGGAGCACAGTGGTATTCGTTCGAAAGGGCTTTGCCCGCTTCTTCCAAAACATGAGAGACAACAGACGAAGAACAGTCTGCGCCATGAACCGTGCCAGAGAGGTACGGGAAACGGGGGCATAGGCTGTTCACGATAAAGTGAACACTTTTGAAAGCCCTCTCCTTTGGAATAATACTCAATAAACATACTTTGTTTTACCCTTAGACATTAATTTCCGAGTGCGGTGGAATATGCACACTGTCATTATTACTTACATAGCAATATTTATTTAAAAGAGATGGTTAAAGAATATAAAATGGCTCAAAAGAAAAAGTAACTAGGGCCTCAAAAGTGCTCACTTAACCGTGAATGGTCTATACCTATGGAGGAGGTCAGAACTGTGCAGCCGAGGGAAAACGAGGTGTACAGGGAAGTATTCCTCCATAGGCAAATTGGAGAAGGAACGAAGTAGTCCTTGCTACTGAGAAAACAGTGACTATCAACTGGCCAGACGAACGAAACATGGTGCATGCGGCCGCGTAGGCTTGGCCTGTAGGAGTGCACCCGGACGAGCCACTGTGGTTGCACGATGAAAACGTACGAGGAACGTACCTGTCGATGTTGGAAGTACCCAATACTCTGATGGAAGTCCTGGCCACAGTAATCAGGCAGATGGAGGGGGAGACAGGATTCTCTTCCCCCGAATGGCGGCAGTTGACAGACTCGTCGTCGCCCAGGCGGGCCTACCAACCGAAAGAGACGCATGCCTGAGCTTGTGCAGAGAGTGCTACTGGAGAAGAGGTGAACGATTCTCAGAGTCAGAGATCTTCAAGGATACCGTCCCTACATACGGGAGGCGTGCCTTTGACTACATTAAGCTCTTCTTGCGGTACACTGTGGTTCGGTATTAGTACTTCTTCCCGCTCGGCATCCTATCCTAATTAACCAGAGCCAGTCCCGACAAGAACAGCAGTTTTACCCTGTGGGAAACCAGTCCGTGTGAGGGATTCTGCGAGGGGAGGGGGATCGAAAAGGGTTCCACAGGTCCCCCTCCCGGCTGCACCTGACTAAGGATTGGAAGAACAAGAAAGGGGAGGGTTACCACCAAAACAAGATCCCCCTCCCCCTCCCTCCCCCTCCCTCAGACACGGATCACGACAACATCCGGATGTGTCCCCTTTCTCTGGATGGGACTTAGTCTCGTTCAGGGAATTACCGATGACGACCAGGCAGACGGCAACGGAACGTGAGAACGGAATGAAGGACTGGACCTCAACGAGCTCACCAGCAGATTGTATTGAATGGATGTGTGTGTAAAGGAGAACCGTAACGAATGACTGCATTGTGGTTTGACTACGCCGTTTGCGCTCGGGGGCGAGGTGGCGGGGAATGATTCTGATTACCGGCCATTCCCCAAAACTAAGTCCATACACACACGAGCGCACTGGGCCGGAATGCAGGCAATAGGGGTGCCATCATTATTCATTTTAATGTGAAAGAAGGAGAAGCGTTGACGCGGTAGTTAGTTGTGAGTAGTTTTATGTAGTGTTTCTTTAAATTTTCCGGACAGCATGACGGTTTCAAAAATTGCAAAGTTCCCGGTGGACCCTGAATATGAAAGAGCCGATTTAGCTATTGCTTTGCAGGGGTTAAATTAAAGATTAGAAAGTAGTGCTCTAGGTATGACCTTTTAATAGGTATCGGCCACCTGGAGGGGAGGATGGAGATACGAGATATAATCGCTCAGCCCCGTGGCTCCTAGTATGTTAGTAATAAATCATAACTTCTCAAATAATTTATCAAAAATTATTTATTAAAATATTTTACATTAAAACTATTTTAACTCTAGCTACTGCCAACGTGCTTCCTATTTTTCTCTCTATTTTTAATGTGTTTTAATATGAATACTATACTTAAAAAAATTAAAACCAAGTATACATTAAAAATATATATATTTATTGGTTAACTAGAGTGGAGAATGCTTCTGAAAGATGGGTTATTTAGGAAACAATCAAGCATGTTACTGAGGTGGTGTTTTTTTTTTTTTTTTCAAAAGTATGGTTTAAAAATTGTGAAGATGCCATGAGTAGACTATAACTCGTTAGAGTAAGGGCTGCTATAAATTATGGATCATGACGTATTTTGAGTTCTAACAGTCGCCAGTTTGGCCTCATTTGCAACCGCAGCCATCGATGTAAAAAAGTATTATGGAAGACACGATGGTGATTCGGATGATTCGGCTCTGGTGCTCGCTGCCCTCATGACGTCAGGAAACCTTGACAACTTCTTTCGCTGGCAAAAGTTTTGTTATACACGCTGCCCCAAACCAAATATTGGAATTTCGTGCAAGATATGGAAATTAAACAATAATATTAATAAATTACAGCAGAGGTGTGTCGATTAGTAACATTTATAATACGAATAACATATTTATTCAACCACTGCGCTTGAAGTATTATAATTACATCCACTATAAAACATTAAATTTTAGAAAACACGAAGAATATTCTTGTTCTAGATTTATCGAATAAAACTTTATTCGCAAAGCAATGGCTTCTGTGCTCACGGAATTCGAAAGTTATAAAAAATCCGTTGCCAGAGAAATTGACATCGTTTATTTTTAGCTCAACACATTTTGATTACAAGACCATACTAAACACGAACGATTTCATTTAGGCAAGGCTGATACGACAAACCAGCAGCAGTCAAGTAATATTACGTCCTTAATGTTATTTAAATAAAGTTGTCCATTTAATTATAAAGCACCTATTGTGACGGGTTCTCAATACCACCACAACTTCCCTCCCAACCTCCACCTACCTACCACTAGCACTGTTCAGGAAGAGCCCGGGAATGGGAAAAATATATCACCAAAACTTTCACTGTAAGAAATTATTCGGAAATTTACCAAACCAGTTTATATGCTTAGTGAGAAAGCAGGAATGGTAATGTTTCTCCTCATACATTCATTGTAACGTTCCTACATTTGCTCAGGAAACAGTCAAATGCCTAGCGAAGTTCCCAACTTTGTATAGTAGCGCTGCTAAACTTTTCCATATTTGCAGCTTGATGTGTGGTATTATTAACACACCGTGTATACGTTAAAAACTTCCACTACAGTTTAGGAAGTTTACCAGATTTTTTTTTACAGTGTTTCAAAGGCATAGTAATTGATAGTTACTTTATCTTGCTGACCGGAGTGGGTGGATGTACACACAAATGTCCAAAACACTGTTTAGTTTTTTGTTTAGTTTGATTTTGGGCTAATTATTTTCCTTCTTGTCCTTCCTTTCAATTTACAATATTTAGATAACAATTTTATTTAATGTATAAAACCATTGGATTTTCAAAATCATTCACAAGTTACTTGTAAGTTTCCATAAAACATATTTAAAACATACAATAATTCTCTCAGAAGGAAAACAATCATTACTGAACGCATATAATATGTAAAAAAAAGTATTCTTTCTGAAACAATCACCAAGACCTTTGGTTTACAGAAGAAAAGGATTCCAACCGCAATCCAAAATTATTCCCTTTTCCATACACAATCACCATCACACCAGTCCACAAACATCTGAGCCTTAGGGTATTGCCCTCACCAGTACACCCATAAGGGGTAGGTAGTGCTCACTCACAACACAATAATGTGCATGACCCGAGGTATTGACCTCACCAATATACCATAGGTGCAGGCCGTGATCATACACATGTACTTGCAAACCCACACAACCAAAACTCTCACACGCAACCATATGAATAAGCCTGAGGGTATTACCCTCACTGATACACCCATATGGTGTAAGTAGTGCTCTTGCATGTCCACAACAAATAAACAGTCATACAAACAACCTCATTTATACTCTTGAATATTCCCGACATCCCAGATCGCCCAACTACGTCCGCAAGTCCAAGTCTCGATGCCTTTATTCTCAGCATTAAAGTCCCACATTCGTCAGTTTTTAGGCTAAGTTCCACAACATTCATCCAAAACCTAAGTCCACTATCCCCTCAAACGAATGCAAAGTCCCCACGTGCTTCCGCCAGAAACAAAGTTCATTACATCAGTCGGCCTAATATGTTCTAAGTCCAACTCGCCACTACCAAAGGCTAAGTCCTTCACTATACTCTACAGAAATAATCTAAATCCCGAAACATCACTGCCAGAGACTAATGGCCGTAATTATAAACAATATCCAGCGGTCAGCCGGCAAGCTGTTGGCAGACATTCGTTCAGCGGCTTGGTGGCGGTCCTCCGCCCTTTATACATTATAGTTGCCAACCAGCAGACTGCTGGACGAATGGGATGTAGATGCCACTCCGCTACAAAATTTTGCAACGTGGCCAAGATTTTTATGGTCGAACCACGGTTCAACTATTCTCAAGGTATGTTAGGAAAATACCCATGAAAATCGTGTCTGTTTTGTCGCATGTTTGCATTAAAATTTTATAAGTGTGTTATGTTTGAACTTTAAATTTGTTATTAAAAAGCATGTTGGGAACAGTTTTGCTGTAATTTGTTTTGAGATGGCGAGTAAAAAATTAGTGATACCCTACAGTCCGAAACAGAAGGCGATTCTGTTTGATTTGAGAGAACACTTAGTATTTTAATTACTCTCAGCTAACTAATAAATATATGCGGAATTGCCATTTTATTAACCTTTCTATATTTTATGAATTAATGTGTATATATTTAAATAATTACATATACATACTACAACAAACAACAATCTCTAGAAATGGATATAATTTATTAACTGTGGTTCTATATAGTGAGTAAAATGTAACTATTACTGTTGTATACGAATTACATGTTATATTAGAGAAAAAAATTGAATGAAAAATTAAAATATCATATATGTAGTGTTTCAGTTAGATAAATCCATTCTCTTAATAGGAATGTGTGAATATGCAGCCCCATTCAAATTAAAATATTTAACTTCTTCATGAAAAACTAATTACTTCATCTATATGCCGTCTAAATTCGTCTGGATCCCGCGCCATTTTGACTCAATTGGATACTGGTTGACTGCTGGCTGGCCGCGAGACCTCGTCCACCAGAAAGGTGGAGAACAGTTGTTTGCCGGCGGTTAACCATCCTCCGGAAGAGGATGACTATAATCCACAAAAACATCAATTTTGGTGGAGGGAGGTTGGTTGACATTCGAAAATCGTTTATAATCACGGCTCTAAGTTCGACACACTCTTCTGCAGAATATTCTAAGTCCTGCCTCACCAGTGAGTAATTGACACTAGACCCAAATCGTACTTAACAGCTGCATCGTAGGACATTGTTCGCGTAGCACCTCATCAACTGCAAACCCAAGTCCCAGAGCTGGTAACTATCTCCTCCTCCTGCCCAGCCGAGTCTCCCAGCAGCCACCCTACGATGATCTCATCGATCCACCGCCGATCTCTCATATGTCCCCGAAAGGCCGTGCTGTCATGAGACCAGGAATCGGAGTTCCCATAACTTGTTAAGTGGGTTTGCAAATCTGGTTACAACCCGATAAATTTGCATCAAATCATTGAGCCGGCAGCAGGCTGCCGGCTCAATGAGTCTTCCCGCTGCAACCAGCCAAACAGTCTTGCACTGCGGGTAGACGCGATGACAGGAGTCGAACGTCGGATATGACATACGACGCAGCTGTAATGTATTACCTTTTCACTTCAAAATACAAACTCACATATGTGATGGAGCACACTCCGCCACACTATATGAAACACACAACGCCAAGTTAAAGTTCCCGTACTGAGTGTTTACCTCCCGCTTTGGCATACACTGAAATATCTAAGTGCACTTCCACCAAATTAAAAAAAAAAAAAAAAAAAAAAAAAGCGACAACCAAGACTGATTTCGGGACTTGTGGGTAACAGATTCGAATTCCGGATCAGCAAAGCTCGTTAACTTCATTGTATTATATTGTAAAGTGCTTATTAACGTGCCCCGGTGTTATGCCTGAAGGCTTATCAAGGGACGGCTTACAAACTAACATATTACCTAACTTAACCTAGCATCCATGCCTTACCTAGAATTCGAACCTCTTGGACCTCATACCGGCGGCGCACCAACTGACTGTGCCACGGGAAGTCAGTTTAAGTACGGATTTTGCAATATTTGACGAGCTTAAATACTTGTGTCTAAATTTTCAACTCTTAATATCAGCATATCGAAATATTCCAGTAGGCTAACTATTCAGTTTAATTATAATAAAAGCGATATTTGCCTCACGCAGGGCGGAAGTTCGAGAACTCTGCAATACATTTGTGAAACTAGCTCTTACGATAAACCAGTTTACCGAAGCTAGTCATCTTGGAGCAGAAAGTTAACCTTGCAACACAATGCGTAAGCTCGGTGTTAAAAGTCTTGTTTTCTTACCTAGCCTAATAGTTGTACAAGAGTCTAAGAGTGATTGAGAGCAAAGTATATATTCTAAATACTGGGATATCTCTCTTTAATTTAACTATCAAGAGATGTTAATACTTCACAATAGTTTCAAGTACGTCAGTTCAGAAATTGAAGTGGGGGGTGTGGGGGGTGTCTACGGAAGCCTCTACGCTCGAAGCCAATAATCCAGACGTTGCTTAGAGGCTATTCAAGGTTATTTGAGCACTTTTGTAATAACACTTTGAGAAATGTCATTGTCCCTACCCGTACACATGTTAAAGGGCTCACTGACTGGTAAATACCAGTAAAGTTTCTACCGAAGGAGGGAAATTGGTTTCATGTTTTAACATTGACTGAAAATGGTTCGATAAACAGTTATGAATAGTGAAACTGTTTCTTTTACTAATTTCTGTTTTTTGGTCAATTTGTGAAAGATTTACTTTCCTAACAATTCCACAGTTTCATTTCACTGAGGCACGAATAATGCGATCAGGTCTGGGGCAATGTTAATTTTACACCCGGTGGGAGAATATTGGCGGTTCACAGTAAAGCTCGAGCACTTTTGAGGCCTGAGTTACTTATTACTATATTACTATATTTTAACCTTCCATCACTTTTAAAAATAAACATATATATATAATACAGTGTCTTTATTTTTCTGGACTCAAAACATAACGTCCAAGGCTACAGTAAAATAAATTCACCAATTATTATTCCAAATGAGAGGGCTTCAAAAAGTGCTCACTTTACTGTGAACAGTCTGTGCTACTGGTAGCTCACTCAAATACACCAAACTGTCGTACGAGGGCTCAAACCAACTCGGTTCGATGTATCGTCCCTCAATACGGAGACGCTCTGCAGCTCAATATGAAACCTTGAACGGCCTGGTAAGGCCTGGCAGTACAACGACGCTCCCGCGCCTTTATAGTTTATAGTTGTAGTTTCCGCAGCCCTCATTCTTCTGGCAAGGGTTCGGCTGTTGTCATGTTTAGCGTTGATCGCTTGCTCGCCTTCCTAGTGCCCTCGTTTGCTATATGTTTTCTGTACGGGTCGGTATCTTAACATTTCCCGTTCAATAAAGTCGGGCGTACGGGTCCCAAACGGCTGAAGGGGTTTGGAAAGGGCAGCCTGGAGACTGTGCCATATGGAATGTTACATTGTTTATAACCTCGCCCCCTTCTTTACCTGCGTTGAAACCAGCCTCTTCCTCCCAGCAAAATGCTTGTTCTGTTGAGTTCGGTCCGCAAAAATGAATAGGTACTATTTTCACAATGGGCAGCATGAAACTCATTGGGCAAACGAACTGAAGTTTGGAGATTTTAGTTGCGTTGTAGTAAAACTTGCAAACTAGTTAAGCCCATGCGTTCGGGCGTCAAAATATGTGGAGTTGCTCTCTGTTAGTTCATTATGGGAAAATAAAATGTGTATCTCTGTGTGGTGAGTAAAGAATAATAATTTTTTATGTGTAGTTAGGTATGTTTTGTCGACGAGCGAATGACATCAAATTTCCTATTGTGCCACTTTTCTCTATGTACGTGGCTGGCGTCTAGCTGAAATGAAATAACGCCACGCGAGTCGGCGTCTCTTTGACTGGCAAACAGCGTGAGGAAATACTTAAACTTTCAATTGTAATGAAATTATGTCTGATTTTTACTTGAAACCACAGGTAAGTAGAGAAAATAATAGCTCTGTCACATTAAAAGAAACACTCAATAAATTTGGAAATTCGTGAGAAACATACACGAAAGCAAGACAAATATTCATGAAATTTGTATGAATACGGGAACAAAAAACATGAAATCACTTGAAATAATATGCTAACTAATTCAAAATCTACACAAAAAATTTATATTCATATGGTCCAAAAGATAGAAATTTTATTACAAATAATTACGTCAAGGCTAAGAATTCATGGACAATTGCAATATGTAATTAATTAATATTTAATAAAAATTTCTGTCATTCAAATTGTAATTCGGTTGTGAAGAGCTCACTGAATCTAAATCACCTCTCAAAATATTAGCAAAAAATTTGGTAATTTACGTGAGAAAAAAATGTAACGGGCTCATTTATTACTAAGCGTTTAATATTAGCAAAATGTTCGTGGTTTTGCATAGCTTTAGAGCAAGATAGGTGGAGATGGCAGCAGACGTGGATGAAGTAATTCAAAATCTAATTACCATGCGGTTTTGGGCTTCTTCCGATCGTGTCCCGCATATTTAATGCAACTAGGTGCCTCTCGAACATCAGTCCTATCATTACGATGGGCGGTTATTAAAGTATTAGAATAAATAATGTAGACTAACTGAGAGTGTAATTAGAAACCTGGTTCACACGGGGGCACTAATTAAAACGGGAAATTTTAAAACGACGTCACTTCCTAATACGCCACAGTCTTATCAGTCCAGAAATTTCATGCAATCCTCCGTGGCCAAAACTGCTTGATTAAACCCGGTAAATTCAAATAGCAAAACGACGACAAACTAAATAACACTGCCAAAGATATTTGAGCTCAGTTTCCATAACCAATAAAATAAATAAGTATAACTGTCAAAATACGTGAGAATGTAAATAAACCAAGAATCCTTACTACTATATAAATGCGAAAGTGTGTGTGTTTGTTTGTTCATCTTTCACGTCAAAATGGAGCACCGGATCGACGTGAATTTTTGCACTGATATAGTTGGAGGTCTAGAGAGTGACATAGGCTACTTTTTATCCAAGGAAAATATCTCAAACGGTTCTAAAAAAATGATGATTAGGGATGTAGTACATAGGTACTGGATTAACCTTTCCTTAGGATTACTGCATTAAAAAGCATTGTTAAAAATGTCTCCTTTTTTTTGTCTATGGCCTATCTTACATTCCTTCCCAAGAACCGCAGTAGCTCAGTGGGCAGAGAACAGAATAGTGGGGCCACAGTAGCTCAGTGGGTAGAGAACCCGATAGTGGGCCACGATAGCTCAGTGGATAGAGAATCCTATAGTGGGGCCACAGTAACTCAGTGGGTAGAGAATCCGATAGTGAGGCCGCAGTGGTTAGAGCACCCGATAGTGAGGCCGCAGTAGCCCAGTGGCTAGAGAACCTGATAGTGGGGCCGCAGTAGCTCAGTGGGTAGAGAACCTGATAGTGGGGCCACAGTAGTTCAGTGGGTAGAGAACCCTATAGTGGGGCCACAGTAGCCCAGTGGGTAGAGCACACATAAGTGAGGCCGCACGCGGAGCAGTGGGTAAAAGCTAGTATATAAATAAAATTTAGGGGTGATATCCTGAATTACAAATCTAAGTATGCCTTAGGGTAGGGGTTTCAAAAATTACTTTTCTAAATAAATAAACATTCAACTCAAATTAAATTAAGACAAGCAATAGCTTCAAATAATGCTTTTATTATAACTAATAGTGGAATAATAACTCATGTTGATCAGGTTTATATATATATATATATATATATATATATAGGTGAAATGCTTGGCTTTTGCAGATGACTTGGCTATATTAACAAACGACAAAGAAGAAGCCAAACGCACACTAGAAAAACTGCATGAAATCTCCTACAAAACCGGACTCCAAATTTCATATGAAAAGACTCAATATATGGACACCAAATCAACAGGAAAACTCCCAGTGAAAACACAGTATGGAAAAATCTCACAAGTCACTCACTTCGAGTATTTGGGAGAAACCATCCAACCGACGGGCTTGAACATAATCTCCAACACAAGAAGACCTAGAACGATTGAAAATCTCAGAAGAAGAAATTAAGAACAGGAAGGAATTCAGAAATATAATTTGAAACAAGATAATTGAACAAGAACAAAAAAAAAATGATAGGGAGAAGATGGACAGAGGAAAGGAAGAAAAAAACATAGTGACTTAATGAAGAGGTTTTGGGGAGAAAGGATAAGAGAAAAAGGAAGAGAAGCAGTGATTGGCTCAAGTTCACACGCTCTCCTAAAGGGGAATAATTGGGAAATAATAATAATATACATATATATATAATAATGTGTCTGGCGAATATCCCACTAATAACGTGAAAAGGTTAAGCGGAAAACGCCAAGTTTGCAATATCCTGATGAAAATAGCAAACATATATTTTAGAGAGAGATATAAAGATCAGAATTAGAGAGCGAACTTAATTAGCCGCGATTTCATTGCTATGATTTCTTTAAAATGCTAATTTATTTATAGTACTGAAAAATAATATGAACCTGGACTGGAGGCTGGCTGATAGCCCAAAATAGAAAACGCAAAAATTAAGTGTTTGGCTACTAGAGGAAGTGTTTGTAATGCGGGATCCGTTCCGAGGATGAGTGCTGATCACGCTAGTGGAACAACTGCTGAGAAACAATCACGTGGTTTTTGTGTGGGTGTTCGAGTTGACTTGGGAGGTTTATGTCGGTGCTTGACAGCGGATTCCTGAACACAAGTAAGGGTGAAACCAGGTAGATATATGGAGCAGAGGTGGAATACAAGGCCAGGCGTAACGGAAGTACCCGGAGAAAACCCGCCGGCCTATGGCAACGTTCCCTACGTTTCCAAAACGTGGCAATCCCGGTTACCTTGACAGGAATCGAACCCTGTTCCTCTCTATGGGAGGCGAGTAAGGATAGAGGTACAAAACTTTCGAAGATACGTAAGAAACCTTATATTTCCTAAGTGTCGATTAGCCAAAAATAACTATTGTTACTCGACATGCTTTGATTAAAGTCCGAACTAACCTTTACTTGAATGAAATGGTTTTATCCCCCGCTTGGTGTTGGGGCAGGTTTTAAAGTTTTCAAAGTTAGCAGTGCTTTCAATATAAGCCTCAATTAATGTTTGTAATAAGGATGCGCATTTAATAGTGGTTTCTATATTTGAACGTATTAGTGCACTTTCATAAAGCATTTCTTCTTTAACGCGTGACTTAATGTGGTTTATACAAACATATCTTAAGCAGGACTTTCAAAAGTGCTCATTTTATCGTGAACAGCCTATAGGACGTTTTTTAAACCATATTGGACGACTACGTGATGCAGAGACACATACTTAAACTGCCATTTCTTCCTCGTCTACAATATGATATATTTTCGTAGGTAAACACAGTGAGAACTCGTTTAATAGTTCAGTCAAAAGTTCATGATTTCATACAAGCTCCGGATATGCCAAACCCTTAAGATCTTTTCTACCCAGTTTCTATCATTGCACCAAACCTAAACTAAAATTTAAGTAGCCTTAGACTTTACAGCTTTATTTATGCGTAAGTCAAGAGTACACTTGTAATTTTCGGGAACCTAAATGTGTTATGAATATGCCATTTCGCACTTAAATATGTAAAAATTAAAAATTTATTGATCTCGCCACAAATTGTAACTTTACATTCCCAATTAAATGCCAAAATTTCACACTGCAATACTTAATTCGCAGCCAAAGTTACTAGCAGCCGGCATGCCAAGTTGTACGATAGCATGTAGCTACACAATGGAAGTTAAAAGCCTATACTACGGGAGGCGATTCCTTATGAAAAATAAATTCGAAAATATACAAGACTCCGTATACCTAAACGGAATATTACAGGATATATCAGCCTGTGAATAGTGGGTTTTGAAATATTTTTTTTGTTTCGCCTAACGCCTTGTAAACCGCCTACAAAATCCGCAGCAGAAAGGCAACTTATGCTTTTCAATGTTGCAGAGACACATTCTTAATGCTAGCTCTCATTGGTCGTGTGGACTGTTCTGCTTGAGGAAGTGATACGTCAGAACATCGACATACCCGCCACTAGTATATACTTCAAAGCGCGCCAAATGGATGTGTCCCATTCGACTGTGTGGGACGTACTGTGGGTAAATCGCTGCCATCCCTACCGCTGGTAGAAAGTACAAGGCATACGCCGTAAGTACATTTTCAAAATCCAATTATTAGAAGCTCATATCTTCTTTATGGTAGCCACCTGGTTGAAGGAATTTTGTACGTCTCAGGCCTAAAATGTACGTGGGAGCGCTAATGGCGACCGAAAAATGCGCATCACATCTCTCATCGCCTCTACACACAAAGGACTGAACAGGCGTACAGTCTTGCCGTCGAAAACGCGCCTCTATGAGTCTTTCAGCGGAGACTATCAGTTTATGAAGTATTAATGAAATTAAATTTTCGGCGCACGTCCCTATTCCTTTCTTAATGTTTTGCACCGGAATGTCCGTACCTAAATATGACCTTGAAAACGCCCGTTGGAGCCAGTTTCACTATCACAAAATTGTGCTTTAGAGAGAAATGGAGGAACTGCAAAAAGTATACAGACGCGTAACGTTTTTTAAATGATATTCATTAGCAGACATCAATCAGAAACGTTGGACGGTTTTTTAACCCATTCAGACCCAGTGTACACAATTATGTATATTACGCATGTGTAGGTAATTTTTGGTCTCTACTGCACACTGCGAAGCTCAATTACTAATGATCCTACCTGTGAGTAAATTATTCGCAAACCGTCTTTCTGATCTATGTCATAATTGGTTCATATAATTGCAGCCGAAATCATAGCCTACAGCTCACTGGCTGTGACAACGAAACAAGCGTTGTGTCGACTTAAGTAAAGCGCACATCGCAATTTTTTTTATTTGCAACACCTGAAACACTAAATTAAAGTGGATCTGAAAGGGTTAATAAAACGGCATCTGCTGGAGCTCTGCACACCGTTCGGTGGCCTACACAGGAGGCCACCTTAACATTCCGTTTAAGTAAAGTTGCCTTATATTTGCGACATTATTTTCTATAAGGATTCACTGCTCGTAGTTTGTGCGTTTAATTTCCGAACATCCTGCTTGCATTTAATAAGCAGTGATTTTTTAATTTCACGTTAATTTCTAAAGTACTTATTTTATCGCTAACAGCGTACAATATTGTCGTATTCTGCCCGCCCCACATTAGCGCGACGGGAAAGTTGAAGTGTTGGAGCAGATATCTTGTACTGGGCTAAGATACCATACCCACGAACGAGAAGAAGAAATTCTATGGCTTCATGTCTGTGATATTATTTAATTGAATGATACATCTCCTTGAAAAAAAAAGCTGGGATCGTCAATCGAGGCACGGAAAGCACAGCTAACTCGAAACCGAACAAAAACCTCATCCGATTTCCATAAAGAATATTTTTCTCTTCTTTTATAATTCGGACGAGGCCGTGTGTGTATGGACGCAAGAAGACCCTTCATAGAAACAAACAACAGGATAGTATTTCAGGAAGTGACGAGCCTGAAGATAGCTTGTCTTCCCAATCTACCGACTGTACTGAAATTCCTATCTTTGAGTATTTGGTGAATATTAAAGAAGCCGTAGTTGTCTTTTTCCTGCGAAATAAAACTCTTCGAATCCAATGTCATGTTACTTTTCGCAGTGCCCCTAATTTTTTTTTTTAACAAATAGTGAATGGATTTGGGCATAAAGTGTTTATGTATGTTTTTTTTTTCTTATGAAACGCAATGGTAGTATGTGAGCTTACTAATTTTTCTGTAGAAAAGATTATTTGTTAATATAAATTATTTATACAATTAATTAAGCATTTGTAATTTTTTTCGCGTTTATGACAGAAACAGAATGGATCCTTATTACGAACATAGCCCGTTAATAAGCACATATGTCCCATCGGGAATATAAATAATGACATAGAAAGTTTTTTTTTTTAATATCTGTCATCTACAATATATGCACTAAGTCAATGAAGGCAGCTTTGGGCAGCAAACTAAAATACAGGATAATTTTCAACGCAATTTGTTTATCTAGCGATTAATTTTTTCCTCATGAGAAGGTAAGTAATAAATGTGAATATTGGAAGTTAGCACCCCTGAAAGTCGAATTTACATTCTTGCTTCTTTCAAAATATCATGAACTTACTTGAAATTAAACTATTACTAGCTCAACAGTATTCTAAAAAAGGAATGCATTAAAGCTGCGAGAATTTTGTTGGCAATGCCACCCCTTCTTCATTACTTAAATGTGGGTTAACTCGCTCTTTTCGTTTTTAATTTAGAAATAATGTTCTGTAATATATGCATCAGTAATATTTGTTAGCCTACATGAGAAATGAAACAAAACTAATGAAGATAGTTTCGTTGTAAGTGTCCCGGTAAGAGTTTTCGAGGCAACAAAATATATACTGTGTAAATATTGGGACTAACACGTGACACATATGCAGCCTGTTTTGCTGTCTTGCATGGCGATGTAGTCTAGGAACCAGGCTTTCCCAGATACAGCAAATGCAATGGCCTGAATATTTCGTAAGTGATATTAAGCGTATTGTAACGTGTCAACAATTTTCCACGTAAGTGGAAGGCCTTATTTGGGAATTGTGTTGTTTAGATAGGGATCATTGCCGATTCTTGACAAATTGCTACTGACAACCGCCTAGCAGAAAGAAGTATCAACTCGAATGATTATTATCATCCAAAAGTCTATAAGTTAAGTTAAGTCAAGTTATCTATCTGCAGTTACGGTCAAATTGGCTGAGTGGGAAGAAAATATAAAATGATTAGGTTTCTGAATATTTGGAAGTAAGTAATATCACTTAAGAAAAACGTAGAAACGCTTAAAAGTTTCGGAAAGTACCTTATAAGAGAATTATGAGTAAGTAAAGAGAGTTGGGCGGCTCTTAACAGCGAGGTCTTGAGAGCCGATGAGGGAGATTGAAGCCAATATGGAGCAGCGCCGGAATGCAGGAGTGGGAGAAATGGGAGATCCCCGAGAAAACCCGTCGACCAACGGCATCGTCCGGCATAATTCCCACTTGCGAAAATCCAGTGACCCGGCCGGGATTGAGCCTGGTTCGCCTTGGTGGGAGGCGAGTGTTCTAATCACTCAGCCACCGTGGCTCCTAAGAGAATGATGACCTTTGTTTTACTAACATGATATTTTAATTGCGAGGCAACTTTCGTTAAAGATTATTAATTACAATGTTTAAAATAACAAGAACTTTTTGCCGAATACATATAACAACTTTAGTTATTGATCTACGTTGTGTTTGTAACTAAAACGTGTAATATACATTCCTAGAAGGTAGGCAATGTGGTAGCACACGTTCCGGTTAAATTGCAGTATGGAGCACACGTGACCGATACTAACATGAGCATTATTCCGTGATATTGTTAGTGAACAATCGGTTATGGCCGCTACAGTGCCACGCGATATGTTATGCAATTCAGCGGTGATAAGCAGTAACAGTTCTTGGCGTGATGGTCACCTAATGATACGGACATACATCACAGTGATCCATCGCTTGCGTTAAGACGTATGTGTGCAAGTAAACAGAATTACTCTGCAGGGGTTCTCGGATAGGCATTCAGTTAGCATGATGGTTTGTGATCCGTTGTTGACAAGCGGTGCATCAGTATGCGATCGGCTAAACGTTTTGCAATCCACACCTATAGGATGTTCACTGTTAAACAGGAACTTTTGTAAGCTCTGTCTAGGATATACTTGTATGCACGGAATGTATTCTTCCACATCATGTAAAATTAACATTGCCTTGGGCCTCGTCACTTTAATCATGCGTCGGTCAAGTTAAACTGTGAAATTTTTAGGAAAGTAAATATTACACAAAAATCTTCTCATTTTCGCACTTCGGTGCATTAAAAAAAACGAAAGCGAAAGAAATAATTTATGTTATCACAAATGGTTTCCCATCACTTCTTATTCGACGTTAAGATATAGAACTATTTCCCTTCCTTGTTACCAACTTTACTGGGTAAATGTCACTCAGTGTGCCTATTAAAACATAAGCTGGTAGGGGTAATGATATTTTTCAAAAGTTGATTTCAAAAGTGCTCACTTTATCGTGAACAGCCTTTAGTCGCACATTGCTGTTACATGTTGCTTTTTTGAATGTCTCGCTCTATTGTGCAAAGCAGTATGTGAAGAACGTTACCAGTAATCCGAGAAGAGCACAGAGGTTTATAAGGCGCAACTGCCACAAAAGTCTGTCGGGACTTCAGCGCTTCCGTCCTTGAACGGATTGGAATTTAAGGTTATCGCTGTAAAAACTTTCTCGTCATCGCCCCAGCATCTCTCTGCGAGACTCGGGGTGCGGGAAAGCTTCTGGACCAAGCCAGCTTGTTTATTCAAGCCACGACGAGCCTCCGAGTTGACAGTTTAGAGTCTGGAGCATTCCACGCCGTTAAGAGCAAGGTGTGCGAAGACAGCAAAGCGACGAACGGCTACGACAGTGACCAGCGGGGGGTGAAGTCTGCGGACTACGAGCATCGGTACAGTGAAGAGAGCGACTGGCGAGCGGGACTACTGAACTGACTACGTGAGTGACGGACATTTGGAATCACGGCAATAGACGGATTGAAAATTGTAAATAATAAAAGTGAATTAAATTATTGCAGTCAATAAAGAAACAGTCACAAAGACTTTCATTAGGACTAAGAGAGACATTAAACGTTGCGCTCAGTGAGATTAACAACAGTAATAGTGTAGATAGGTAGACTGTTCACGGTAAAGTGAGCACTTTGGGGACCCTAGTTACTTTTTCCTTTGAGCCAAATTGAATCCTTTAGCCACCTTTTGTAAATAAATCTTGCCATGAAAGTAATAAAAACAGTGTGTATGTTCCACTGCACTCGGTAGTTAAAGTCTAAGGCTAAAATAATACATATCTATTGCTTATTATTCCAAATGAAATGGTATTAAAAATAGCTCACTTAATGTAGTAAATAATAGCTGTGAATATGTATAGCATTATAACTGAATTAAAAATCAAATTTATTAATTTTATTTTTATTAATACCTCCATCCCTCACGTACTCGAATATGCCCATTGCGTCTTGTCACACTACATCTAAAGAGACTGCACTCTTGATTGCTGGAAATGCTGATTCCTGTAGTACCATCCTCGTTTCAGTCGAGGAATCGTTGACGAAATGTAGCATATCACTAAGTCTCAGACGTCTGCTCCGACCCGGGACAGATCTACAGAATGTCGAAGGCTGTGAACCTACTTGTCTTAGGAGATGATGCAGCGCGTGCACAACTCCCTAACCGAAACGGAACGTATATTCATGATCGAGGGAATGCTACATCATACTGGCACTGGACCAGCAGTATGCCCGTATTGCCAACGATTGTGCCCGCCTGATCTTATACTGTAATCGATGCAACAAAGAAACGAAATCTTTCAACTCGTGCCGTTTTATTTCATTCTCAATACTTTTTCTGGGTGTTTAATACTTTTGCCATGAGTGTATTTATACCTAATTCAAGGTCAACTATATTGTTTGGAATAAACCCTTTAGAATCTCGCATCCCAGATACGCAAATATTTGAACATAGGAGCGTTCAGTAATATTGGGAATGGATTAGCAGAGAAGCAGGTTATTGTCATCAAACGTCTAATAAAATGTATATTTCAATAAGTGTCAATCGAAACCAGTTTCATCGTGTTTGATAATAATCAGCATAATTATGTCGGTAAATTTCTCCTGAAGGAAGGCTGTCCACTGAAAGAAATTTGAACAAAATATTTATTTGTATAGGGCCAGATATTTATTTAGTTGCCCTAACAAAATCTATTGTTGAGCAAACAAAATTTGAAAAGTCACAAAATTGCTTTTGTTAGTCTAACAAAATATATGTTTGAATAAACAAAATCTCTCTGTTGGGCAAAAAAATTAGACTGCCAACTAAATATTTCGTTGAATCAACTGTATAATTTATATTTGTTTGGCCACTCATTTGACTGTCTTCGTTCAAAAATACAGTTCAAGAGTTTGTTTGTACTTTTGTGACAATTAGGATAGTAACCGTGTTTGTTAAATCATCTACTGACGCTTAACAATAGTATAAACACATTAATAAAACAATGCAATAAGAAACTGACAAGTAAAGCTGTAAAATTTGAAATATTTATTTCCGTGCGTTTCCCAATATTTGGACTATGTCTATTTAAAAGTTTTCTAACATCGTCAGTTGTCACAATAGTTGAGATTACTAAGGCCTAGCGCTCGTACCCAGGTCATCTAGGTTAGATACTCGGTTGAACTTCTACAATTTTTATATTGTCCCAAACTCTTCAATGTACGTGAAGGCAAACATATATTTAGATGCACCAACCAAATCTCAGAGTTCGGGGCAACCAAATGAGAACAACAAAATACTTTTGGTTTCTGCAACAAAATATTTCATTGCCCCTATACAAACAAATAATTTGGTTGCACCAAACAAATCTTATTTGATCAAACAAAACCTTTTGTCAGTGTGTACATACACTGTCTGCGTCGTATTTTCATAGCAAGCACAGGACTTCCCCAGTTATGTGTTGATGTCTCCTTCCCCCACGTGAAATGAGGCAACGTAAATTTTTGCCAAGGGAATGAGCGAAGAGATTTGGGTGGCTCTTAACAGCGAGGTCTTGAGAGCCGATGAGGGTGATTGAAGTGAATATGGAGCTGCGCCGGAATGAAAGGGCGGGGGAAACGGGAGATTCCCGAGGGAAACCCGCCGACCAATGGCATCGTACGGTACGATTCCCACTTGCGAAAATCCGGTGACCCGGCCGGGTATTGAGCACGGTTCACCGTGGTGGGAGGCGAGGGTGCTAATCACCCACTTTTCCAGGGCAGATGGTTGCGATATTCGTGAGGTATCCGTGAACGACTCTTCGCCCCGCGCTGCAGGCGGGGTATGCAGAAATGAATCATTCACGTGCTACGGCAAGCACGCCCCAACGCGACGCCGCGACGCTCGCAGGCCAGACGAGATCCGGCGACATGTCGCCCAAACGTTTCGACGCCCACCTTCAGCAATAATTCCCCTGGCACACGGCGGAGGGGGGCCCGCGCGAGCCATCTGCCCCATCACCGCATCACTGCATTACCGCCCGTTCCGTATTCAAGCCGCATCGCAATATTCCCCCCGACTCGAGGAGGGGCGACAAATCTCCGCGATTGTCGCCGCGCGGCCGTCGATCCAGGGATTTCGATCAACGCCGGCCAATCATCGGTCCAGCGCATGCAAAGAGTCCTCTCTCTACCCCCCTTCCTCTCTCTCTCTCTCTCAAACTACCTGTGAGCGTGAGCTGACCGTCGAGACGGACAGTAAAACGATCTGAATCCAATCATCGCGATGCGGACGTCGCAATATACACCTGGGCAGTCAAATACCGATAGGTGTTTTCCAGGCTATCAGCGCTGAATATTCATGCTGCATGCGAGATTGGCAACCTAATGGGAAATAACGTGATCCTGAAATAACGTTTTCTATGCATCCTGAAAATGAAAAGAATTGCCCAAAGAGTAAAAATGAATTACTCATACAAGAAGTTAAATATGATTTTTAGGACAAACTCACATATACATAGCAAGACTATTTTCTTTACGAGCTAAGATAACTAAATCAAACACACATCTCCTTTTGTATTCTTAGACGTAAATCATATAAAATTTGTTAACACTCACGCTGTAAATTTAAGGGTTCAGCTACTTCTGATGTTCATTTGTCTATATGTCAGGAATATTTCTCTTAGTTGGAGTTGCCTTAGCGACATGAATTTTGCTCTGTGGACTGCGTACGGCTTGGTTTTCTAATTAAACTTCAAATTATTTATTATATATTCAAATTACTGCAGGACACGTCAAAATCTTGCCCTGTCCCGAAAAAATCCAGAATGTCTAGTTTTTGAAGTTTATAAGAAAAAAATATTCATAGTTATCTATATGATAGTTAACGTGAATAATTTTTTTAAACTAGAAAAATAATGATATTAATAATATTATCATCAGTCCTTATTTATAGACCTCCTGGCATTTCCCAAATATAAGAAGACAATGAGATACATGATCCCGTTTTAAGGGTTTTGGGTTTTGGGGCTTTCGGGCAATTTTGGCTTACATAGCATTTTAAGTTAGGTACTGAAGGGCATCAAACCAAAATTTAGTCTAGATCCGCCGAATAGAGTAGAATTGCATTGAAAAAAAAAATTCGTACGAATATATATGAACTTTGGCACACACACATTCATACATACACACATATAAATAACAATTAATTTCTCAAATACAAGCTTCCGGGGAAAATTTTAAATTCCTAGTAATAATGCAATTAACTTCTAAAATAATTATAAATTTACTTTCTGATTAAATCGCCTGACGAAAAAAATCTAAGATGTAAAATAATTCTCATAAAATTGGTTGAATGGTTAAAATTTACTAATGTGTGTTGAGAAATAAATTCAAAATTTCTAAACGAAAAAAATTATAGCCAAAAACGATAGCCTTAAAATTTTTCAAGATGATCTTGTTTTATGTAGTGTTACTTTCAGCCTACTAACCTGAATCAGTATTATTACGGGAAATAAACATTGAAAGATTTGATATGGAACACTTAAATCAAATAAAATACTAAACTCTTTTATTTTGTTTTATGTGTTTTTGAAAACTGTAATAATTACTGAGTATCTTAACACTAAACTACTCCATTATCCTAAAACGTGATACTAATATTAAATCATGATTATGGGGTACCGCAATCTGCAAAACATAACTAATTTTTAGAGATATAGCCCCACTAGATGTAGCAGTGGCCATTAGTATGAAAATATTTGAAAATATGTGTCAACCTGTGTATGACTGTTGGGTTATGGATGTAAAGACGTATCACAGTCTTTGTGAAATGTATACTTTTCCTGCTTCGTTGTTATTACTGTCAACAATCCTTCAGAAATTTCAGACATATTTATTAAATGTGGTTTTGACACAAAGAAAGGACATGTTACTGTAGTGTTATGAAGGCTAATCATTTTTAACATACCTTCAGATATACGCAATCATAAAACATCGTTGTACATTCTAAATGCTTTTTGAACACAAACTTCCACAAAATTATTATTAAACATTCCTTTCAACAGTTCAAAAACCTTTTTTAAATTTCAGCGGTCAGTTTATGTTAGGTTAGATTAGGTTAGGTCAGGCTCGGTTAGATTAGGGTGGGATTATGTTAGGTTAGACTAGTGTAGGTCACATTATATTGGGTTTGTTTAGGTTAGTAAAGTAGCTATAATAAAAAAAAAACCCAGCATTATTTAATCATTAGTCACTACTGCATAATAACTCATTAACGCCATTCACAGATGTTTGGGTAGTTTCACAACACTCCATGAATTAATTATATAGTTCCAAAAAACTGGGGTGCAAGCAGTCTAACCGCTCAGCTATCGCAGCCCCTATGGTGTGTAGGGGAGCCGAAGGAGAATGTTTTCAATCTCAGAGTATGGTTCAGTGAGTTAGGCATACGATGCCAAAACTCGATTAAAACAATGTTTGTCGATGAGATAAGTAAACAATTAGTTTATTGTATTTTGTGTGGCAAATTTAGTCTGATTCGGGTAACATGTTTTGTAAACATTACTTTTAAAGAAAATGTTGGCGAAACAATTACAAACCGCTTTGATTTCGCAAAAATATATATATTTTTTAACAACATCGGGCCACTTCAAAGCTGTTTTCGGGAAAATTTAAGCCTATTTCACATGCTGTATTTAATCAAAATCGGATCATATAATTTAGAGGCATGCTATTTTGCCTAAAATATTTACCCCTGAACCACTAAAAGAACATTGCAAACTGTTAGCAGAAATTGAAAATGTTAGGGGCATTAAATGCCGTGAAAATACTACCATTGTCTTGCCCTGTTAGACAGTTCAAAACGCGTAAAAATAAATAAATAACTGTCACCTGCACTTCCGCAAGTAGAGCTTAAATTATAAATACAGACAGAACGGGTTATTTCAAAAGTGTAAGCCAAATACCGCATAGAGAAAGAAAATCTACTCTTGGGACGTGTCATCTAAGTTCGTCACATCACGATGCAGTATAGTTTCAAAGTGAAAATTGACATTTTCCTGCCTTTATTGACATCTTGCCTACCCTTGAAGTGTCATGGCGCTGTAGAGAGAGGTTAGAATTGGGCTGCTGAATTCGGCCGGCCCGACTGACGTCGCTTCGCCTAAAGGCTGTTCACGGTGAAGTGATCACTTTTTGTAAGCCCTGGTTAAGATCTACTTTCAGGCACATTGCGTATTCTTCCATCGCATGTACAATTAACATTGCCAGTAGTATAGAAATGCCGATTCGAGCCCAACTGCAAAAAGGTGGCTCAAAAAGTTACACTTGGGACCAGTTGCAAAAAAGTGACTCAAAAAATTGCATTTGAGTGTATCTGCAAAAATTCGTGTAAAAAGTTGCGTTTGGGAGCAGTTGGGAAAAAGTGACTCAAAAAAATGCGTTTGAGCGCAACCGCAAAAAAGTAGCTAAAAAAGTTGCGTTTGGTTAGATCGTAGTCTTTACAAAAAAAAGTTGCATCAAACTTTGCGTTTGAGTGCATCTGCAAAAATTCGTATAAAAAGTTGCGTTTGGGTGCGGATGCAAAAACAAAAGTGGCTCAAAAAATTTGAATAAATAAAAAATAAAATATTGTAATAAATGGACGCAAATAAAAATCAACTGATGTCTAATATGATGACGACTATGACAATGAATAAGGCTAACGGAACTGGTAATGTTTGGAAAGAATATAAATTTAAGAAAGATGTTTTTGCGAAAGAAAAGAAAAAGAAATCTCAAGAGAAGTATGTCAAGTGTGAAACTTATCACTTTTACAAACCATATCTCATAAGACGTCATCTTAAAAGTATATTGCACAAAGGCCTTACACCAGTACATAATAAATCACATGAACCAACAATTGCATGGGAAATTTTTAAAGTATCACAACATTTAATATCAAAACAGAAGTTCCCACGAGAGAAATAAGTGAAATGTGAAATGTGTAGTCACTATTACAAACCATCTCTCATAAGAAGTAACTTGAGAAGTAAAATTCATAAGTAGACACTCAGATTCAGTGTAGAAGAAATCGAAACAGCACTTCAAAGTAGGATCACGACTTATGCTGTAAAGAATGTAAATGTATACAAAGACCCAAATCATTTCCCAAACGATGTAAAAGAAACTGTCACGGGACTAATTAATAAACATTTAAAATCATTTAAGTGAACATGAAATACTTTACTGAGTACAAAAGGGGAATTGGTGGGAATATTGAATATGTAAAAAGCTCCTTTAAAACAAAGAACGAAATCATATTGAAATCAACAAATCTGGAAGAATATTATGCCAACAGCATATCGAAAATCATAGCTGAAATGGGGGCTTTCGAAGCAAAGGGTTCTCAGTGGGTACTTAACTGAATATTTAAACTAGAAGTGCGAATAAATAAATATGCACCCTTCGAGGGCAGTACTTATGTTGACCTCCCAGAAAAAAATCAAAACTAAGCAGGCAGTAATTAATGTTAAGAACAATGATCAAAAATATTTTTTTGGTTTTTTTCTATCTGCATTGCATCAAGTGCAAAAAAAACCTAAAAGAGTGAACAAATACATCGCTTACGAACATGAGTTTGATGATGCATTTAAGGGTTTGGAATTTCCAATGAAATTGGATAGCATACCAACTTTTCAGAAAAGACGTGGAATTTCTATTAATGTATATGCATACGAAGAAGAAGATGGTGGTAAGAAATATATAATCTGGCCATTAAAAACAACAAAAAATAAGATGGATAAGCATATAAACCTACTCTATATCAAAGACGAAATAACGACCACTACTGCTGGATAAAAAGTCTTTAGAGACTTATCACATCTCAAGTAACAAATAATGGTTACAAAATATTTATATGAGATAGATGATAGCAACATTTCTACTCTGTAAATAAACTAAAAGATCACGAACAAGACTGTCGAGATCACGATGGTGTTAGAATTGAGCTACCACCTAAAGGAAAAAAATGACATATTAAGATTTAAAAACCAAAATCATTCTTTAAGAGTTCCGTTTGTGATATATGCTGGTTTCGAATGTTTGTTGACTAAAAATGAAAGTTGCCAACCAAACCCCGACGAATCCTACATGAAATCATACCAAAAACAAGAGCCTATTAGCTTCTGTTACTATGTAAAATACGAACATGGATAGTATAAACCACCAGTAACTTATGAAGGATCTGCTGCATCTAGTGTATTCGTTAAAATGCTAATGGAAGAAGCAAAGTCTATTGGTGATGTATACACAAATGAAAAACCAATGCTTCCACTAATTCAGAAAGAACAAATTGTTTATGATACAGCTACCCATTATCATATATGTGAAAAGCCTTTGAATGGTGATTCTGTGAGAGATCATGATCATCTTACGGGGAAATTTAGGGGAGCTGAACACAGAGATAGTAACTTATCATATAGAAATCCATGTTATGTCCCAGTGTTTATACACAATCTATCTGGTTAAGACACACATTTATTCATAAGAGATCTTGGCATCGATGCAAATAAAATTTATCTAATTCCCAACAAAAAGAAAAATATATTTCTTTTACGAAACATGTATGTAAAAGTGTAAATCTTAGATTTATTGACTCATTTAAATTTATGGCTAGTAGTATAAATTTTTAAAGTATCACAACATTTAATATCAAAACAGAAGTTCCCACGAGAGAAATAAGTGAAATGTGAAACGTGTAGTCACTATTACAAACCATCTCTCATAAGAAGTCACTTGAGAAGTAAAATTCATAAGTAGACACTCAGATTCAGTGTAGAAGAAATCGAAACAGCACTTCAAAGTAGGATCACGACTTATGCTGTAAAGAATGTAAATGTATACAAAGACCCAAATCATTTCCCAAACGATGTAAAAGAAACTGTCACGGGACTAATTAATAAACATTTAAAATCATTTAAGTGAACATGAAATACTTTACTGAGTACAAAAGGGGAATTGGTGGGAATATTGAATATAAACTATCTAGCAACCTTTCCAGAAGCCAATTCCGAGAAACATGTAAGAGTTTTTCCAATGAACTTCTTGACTTTGTTATAAGAAAAGGTAAACACCTTTTCTTATAACAAAGTGAAGAAGTTTATTGGAAAATCCATATGACTACATGGATAGTGCTGAAAAATTTTGTGAGACATCACTTCCATCCAAAGATGCATTTTACAACAAACTAAATAAATGTGACATTACAGATGAATATTACGAATTTTCGAGAAAGGTGTGGGGAAAAATTCAACATAAAATCTCTAAGAGGGTACACAGAACTCGATAACAAATCTGATGTATTTATATTTTCTGATATAATGGAAAATTTTAGAGATGTATGTCTCAAAACATATAAGCTAGATCCAGCATGGTATTTCACAGCCCCAGGGTTAGCATGGGATGGTATGCTCAAACATACTAAAATAGAACTAGAATTATTAACAGATTACGACATGATTTTGATGACAGAAATAGGTGTTCGTGGTGGAATTTCACAGTGTTGTAACCGATATGCTAAAGCAAATAATAAATATATGAATGCTTATGATAGTACAAAGGAAATCTTCTATCTTACATATCTGGATGCCAATAACTTATATGGATTGGCTATGAGTCAGTATTTACCCTATGGTGGGTTTAAGTGGGGAAATACAAATATGGATGTAACAAAAATAGAAGATGATTTTAGTAAAGGCTATATATTGGAAGTTGATTTGGAATATCCACATGAACTACACGATCTCCACAAAGATCTGCCATTGGCACCAGAAAATAAAATACCAGAAGGTTAAAAAAATCCCACACTCTTGATTACTCTGGATGATAAAGAAAAATATGTATTACACTATGTAAATCTTAAGCAATATCGATCTCTCGGAATTAAGTTGTAAAAGATCCATAGAGTTCTGGAGTTTGATCAATCTATATTGATCTGAACACAAATATGCGAAGAAAGTCTACAAATGACGCTGAAAAAAATTTCTACAATTAATGAACCATTCTGTTTTTGGAAAAACAATGGAAAATATTAGAAACAGAGTGGATATGCGGTTGTGCACAAGTTCTAAGCAAATTGATAAACTAGTGGCTAAACCAAACTTTAAAGATAGAACAATATTTACTAACTCTTTGGTTGCAGTTCATATGATTAAAACAAAACTGTGCTTTAACAAATCCATTTATGTTGGAATGAGTATACTGGATCCATCGAAAGTTTTAATGTACGATTTTCACTATAATATAATGAAACCAATGTATGGGAAAAATATTGAACTATGCTAACAAGATACTGATTCGTACATCTATTATATATAAACATCATACTTCTGCAATGACATGAAAGAAATGGTCGATCATTTTGATGCTTCTGACTATAAAAAATAATCCACATGATATACCGTTAGTTAACAAAAAGATTAATGGCAAAATGAAAGATGAATGTAATGGAAAAATAATGGAAGAAGTTATTGGATTGAAATCGAAAATGTATGCAATAAATGTGGAAGGTGACGTAAAGAAAATGGCAAAGGTTGTGAAAAACACTGTAGTTAAAAATGGGATTAGTTTTGGGACTACAAAAAGTGTTTGTTTGGTAAAAAAGTGTTGTACAAAAGTATGAATCTTATTAAAAGTAAGAAACATGAACTCTATACGATTGAGTTGAGAAAAAAAGCATTACGTTCCAAAGATTATAAAATATTTATTCTTTAAGACAGTATTAATACACTACCATGAGGGCACTACAAATTTGAAAAAGAGTGATACTATGAAAAATTATTTAACAGTAAATGTTTTTAATGGATAACCATCCATTAAAAACTAATTACCATACATGTTTGCGCACTATTGGAATTCGGTGATTCTTTCACTTTTAACATCATAAATTAGGTTTCTTTGGCTTACTGGTACCAAATTACAAATAGTTGAAGCCGATATTGGTTAATTAAAATCAACTGTAAGTTTCAGATTAGTTCGATCTTTTACAATAGCGGTGTTTCTGTAAGAACAATCAATAACATACATGGTCGTCTCCCAATTAATGACCCAGGGTTAAAGCACAGTTCATTATTACGATAAGGGGTAACAAGTTTAGTATTTGAATTTCTAAAATCAGTGTAAGCAATATACATCTTATCCAAAATTTTATCATCAATGTTTAAATTCCAATTCTCTTTGGGAAACACTTCATTCCGCCCATTCTTAATAGAAATATTTTTGACAAAACAAGAGTCAAACATTGAACCGTGTGTGAATTGTCCAGGATCTTCTTTTCTGTTTTGCTTAAAACCAACAATGACAAAGTATGGCATATGGAATTGGATTGAATTTAACTGATCTTTTATATCAAAATGAAATGAGTTTGCATTAGTAGGTACTGGTTTTTCAAGACATTGCCAACAATTTAAACCAATTGGAATTTTGGGGTGTTTGTAAAATTTTGCTTTAATTTTGTATCCATAAATAGTATCGTATTCAACAATTGGCCACAGAATTTCCATTTTCTCAATAACAATTTTAGCAGCATCTGGTCTATTATCTTCATCATCAGATCCACCTGGCTTCTTTGGGGGTCTTCTGTAATAAGAAGCATCATCATTAGAATTTCGAATGAATGTGATCTCGAACCCACCTTACCAGAATATTTCATCACAATTTCTCATAAACCCAAACAAATATCTTAATGGATAGGTAATTTCGTTACGCTTATCTTTCCTCAAATATTTACCTAGTTCTATCCTGTCTTTTGGAAGTATGCTGATTCTGATTCCGAACCTAGCAAGGTATGCATCATTGTTGAAGTGATTCCAGGGTTGTCAATACTTTCGATTATACAACCATTTTTAGAGATCCCTAATCTTGAGAACTGGAATGGGAAGACATTCTCACAAAGATCAATAGTTGAAGTTTTTCATAATCTGCATTTGTATCTCTTTTAGTTAGCATATACTGTTGGTATACATAAGCTTCATTCGAATGTGAAAATACATCGCCAATAGGAATATTAAACTCAATGCGCTTGTTATATTCATTCAAATTATTTTTTGTTTGGCCGTTTGGTGGAAACGACTTATGCTCATAACTTTCAATTTTTTGTTGATAAATTTATTATATAGAAAAAAAATTTCTTTGACAACTACACTTTTCTTATCAACCCAAGAATTATGACTACTATCATAACCTAACCATTTAATTAGCAGCTTATTTCCTTTTCTTCGCAAAACATTTTCCACTAATTAGTCTTTATCATATTTAGTCTTAAGCAGGTCTGGATCATAAAAATAGCTTTAATAAGTTCATTTTCTAATCTTTTATTCTGTATGTAGTGGGGTTTGTGTGCAATACTTCACACCCCTCAAATACTTCAGTGGACCAATTTGGTATATATACTTTTTCAAACAAATTTCTACTTATACGAGCTTTATCTCCTATTGCAAACTTTGGTTTGGCCATTTTTCTTTCTCCTCCATACATGTTGATTCGAATATAACTTTCATTCTTTGCATTTACATTGGTGGGATTCATTCCAATTGTACTGCGAACAGTGTTATTGTATTCACTTATTAATTTAGGTAATCTAACCACCCATTTATAGTTTCCCTGCACAGAAAATATCTTCCACATTTTATCCTTCAATGTTCTATTAAGTCTTCCTACAACTCTAGCTTTCTTTTCACTGTATATTGAATAGTGTGTTATGTTGTTATCGGTCATTATTGTCTTAAATGATTTATTGTAAATGCATGGGTTTGCGATCATTCAAAATAGTTTTAAATGCTAATGTAACATTTTCACCAGTTTTATCTTTGATTGTTATTGCCCATGCATATTTGGAAAAAAACATCTATCACATTTAATATATATTTAAACCCTTTGTTATTTCTGTTTATACCTTTTAAAGATCCAGAATTCATCTCAACTAAATAAGCATGCCAATGATCATCGATGCCAAAAGATATAAAAGTTCTTCTGGGGAAGTTTTTTCGTATTCGTTTATGAATTTCATTTACAATATCGTTTTTTAAAAACCCACCAGTGAATATCGAGTTATTGGTAACACAACATCTACAAACACATTTTATTCTAACTTTGTTATTATTTGTAAGCTCATATGAACTTAGTGTATTTTTCATACATTTTAAAACAGTATACATTTTAGTTATCATTGTTAATTTTATTTATTTCTATAATAAATGAAACAACACAAAATTGCAAACAATATAGAGAAGAATATGGAGAGAAGAAGACAGCTAATTGAAAAGTTTAAAATTTTAGAAAATTTCGCCAAGATGAATATGATAAAAATAAAAAACACAATCAACCATTGATAGATGCGATAGAAGATTTGGGGCAAAAAATTGGACACATAACAAATGAGAATAAGAAAAGTACTTGTTCTATTTGCTGCTAAAACTGTAAACTAGCCACAGACACCAACAGAAACATCTTTTGAAGGAAAACTGTTTTGTAAAACAGGCATCGATGAATGCTATAATGATGGCATTAAACGAATTGGCAATGACGATGAACGCTATGACGATGGCATTAACGCATTGATGATGACGATAAACACTATAACGATGAATGCTATGGCGATGAACATTGACGATGGCGTTAAACACATTGATGATGACGATGAACGCTGTGACGAAGTGTTGGGACGTTTGAAAACTGATATCTCACAGTTAACTGACTACAAAAAAAATGTATTGATAAGAAAGTGGTCGATTTCTTAATTGACTGCAAAGACAATGTTTTTGGGCTAAAGCTGATAAAGTTATATAGTATATTGGTGATAACGAAGTAACATTCAACAATAATAAATTTTCTGTAAAAGGCAGAACACACACTGGAACTGATGGTTTGATGAAATTACTAACTATTAAGAAAGTAACTGAGAGCGACTACACTGCAACCGACTATGTACTCTATAGTCGTATCCTAGCAGATACAAACACAGTTGTCCAAAACAGTGATCCAAACTTGGGAACACCAAAATTGAGTAAAGGAAATTAATCTAAAATTATTGTTAAACCTATTTACTATTCGATTAAAAAGAAACGTCCCTCACCTAAAAAAGGGAAATGCATAAAGAAGTATACAGACTATCCCAAAGAATACATATGGATGGATGATGTTAAAATGCTTACTGATTGACTTCTAGTTATTTATGGCGAATAGAATGCTGGAAATGATAACTATTACAATGAAAACGTTGGCATAATGAATATGCTCAACAGCAAGTTTAATGACTTTGTTGTGAATAATCCAAACGGTATACCATATCTGATACGAGTGTTGAACACAATACCACATACGTTTTGGGAGTCGGAGCATCGTGGAAAAAAGGTTACTCAATGATATAATAAATTCACTATCTTTTGAGTTGCATGCACCCGGTTATCAATACTTAGGCCCGGGTTCTAGACTAAAAGAGAGAATTGAGCATGGTAATAAACCAATGGAACATGATATAGCTTATCATCATCATCAAGATATAGCTGAAAGACATTTAACTAACAAAGAACTAGAAGAGAAAGCATTCAAAAGATTGTTAAGACAGATGCTGATCTCAATGAGAGATTGTGGATCTGCGATGCATATTAAACGTAAGCTTGGCTTGGGAATTAAAATAAAAGGAAAAAAAAATTGTTATAATAAATGAAAGTAAAAAACATTGTATTTGAAGTTCCTAACAAGGAGTTGAAGGGCTTGAATATTTATTCTTCCCTAACGAAAGACCAACTGTAACAAGAAACTAAAGGAGAACAAAGGGATGGCTATCACAATTTCAGTTTCACAACTTAAGAAAATATCCAAAGAAATGAAAACTGTAAATGGTCTGACAGTTTACAAGGGTGGATTTTTACCCTTAATTTTTGCAACATTGGGAGCTCTAGGAGCATTAGCTGGTGGTGCATCATCTATCGCTACATCAGTAATTAAGGCTAAGAAGAAAAACCAAGAATTGAAAGAACAATGCAGACATAATTTAGCTATGGAGGATTACGGCAAGGGATTGAAGAATGTTTAAAAAAAGTTACTCCACTCAGTAACTTTGATATTGATAAAATGATTAAAAAATTAAACATTAAAAATTTTCGGGGTGTATTTATTATCGATGAGCTACTTAACACGCCACTCGATAATGAATGTGGGATTGTTAATAGAGATGTTTCAACATACTTTGGTACACACACTGGGTATGCTATTGGAAAAAAGCAAACAGCAAATATTATTTTGATTCATTTGGTGGAAATCTACCCCGACAATTAATAGCATATCTCGGAAGTAATATTTTTGTTACGATAACAGAATTCAAAATTTCAATCAAGTAACTTGTCATTTGTGTGTAATTGTGCTAAATCACTTTTCACATAATTTCAAATTTCCAAAAATTATTTCACTATTAATAAACAATGGATATATGTGGAAATGCATTAATGAGCTCTTGGATTGAAAATCAAATTAAAGAACACATGGACAATGATACAACTACTGAGAAGATCAATCCTAATGATTTTGTTTCCTACACACAGTTCAGCGACTATATAGCCACACTGACAAGAAATAAAAGATCATTGGATAAAGCCTATCTTACGTACTTGGAAGTAGATAATAATATAGATTTTGAACAAAAATGACTAAGACATGTGGGAGATCCCATTGCACCTATGGCTGCAATCAATTTAGAGTACTATCAGAAAAACCGAATTAACATTATTTGTTTAGTTGGAAAATACAGTTCAAAAGAACAAGTATTTTACTTTGATAATCAAATAGAATATTTTTTTATGAGAGATGGAACTATAGTTGAAATAATAATAAAACCAGAAAAATATATAGTGTTATCAACTTATACCATGAATGGAAAAAAATTGACATATATAAAACTTTTGAAGTATACCCTGATGATATGATATATTTTAAAATACCAAAAGCCCACATTGTACCCGAAGGTACAATTGTGTTTATTGAAATAGCTATGGTATATGAATACATTTAAAAAGATAAGATTATGTTAGTTTTTAATGGAAGTAGTTCCATTAAAAACAAAAGTTACGTAAAATCTAAGAATTTAAAAAGTCTTGAATTTTATTACAGTACTTACCATTATTTAACTTACAAGTCATATCTATTGTAACATAACCATATTCATTATTCCAACATTTTGAACAAGTCTCCCTAAATTTCTCAAATGACATATCACCACCAACAAAATCACTATGAATATGTTTAAGATTTGTATTGTCTTGTCTGAATATGCAAAGAAAATTGGCATTGTCTCGTATAAGCTGCTTAGGTACTTTTGAGTATGTCTGAGCTAAATATAAGCAATCAATATCTTTGTGTCTACCGCGAGTAAAGCAATCCATTACCATATTTTGATTTTCAAGTATGATATAATCAAAAACAACTACAGACTCTTTATGACATTAATTTACGTCAATCATTTCGTTATTTGATGGAAAGAAGTATGCTATCGGTTCATTAAATAATTTTGATGCTACATCTATATCTTTCTTTAAATTGATATATTTTGGTAGGTCCAGACTTTTTGAACACACAGAGAGTACCAAAATCCAACCATCCCTGAGCATATATAAAATTATCTATCAAAAGTGTGGTTTTTCCACAGTTAGTTGGACCCACTATCAAACATCTAATATTATTAGGTAATAATTCTCCATGACGTTTTGTCGATACAGTCTTGTCTGGTATTCTTATTTTAATATCCCAGTCTACATGTTTCATGTTTTTCTTGCTCATTTATTAACAGATTTTTTTTAATGATATAATAAATGAGTAAAGTATTCAAACTAACAGATAACAAATCAGTGTTAAAGAAAAGACTACATTACCCTTTATGGAGAGAGGGGCACTCATTGGCTTTGGTTCAGTTCTATACTACTTATCTAATGCATAACATTATCACTGGGAAAAATAAGCTATATTTTGTGGGCCAGAATGATATGGAATCAGCAATTGATATTCCAGTCGGCCAATATAGCTTAAAAGTTCTTTAAAAAACTATAAAAGCAATTTTTTCAATTAGTGTAGATTCAATGGATGGGAAAGAAAATGATATATCTTTCGAGCTGGATAAAATAACAAACAGAGTGAAAGTAAAATGTAGGCTTAAATTACAGTTTGGAAAACGGGGTTAAATAGGAAAACGTTTGGGTTTCGTAGAAAATAAAACTCTGAAAGCAAATGTGGGCCATTATGGTGATACAATTCCAAAATTTGCTCCATTTGAAACAATAAATATACACTGCAATTTAGTAAATGGTATGATATTAAAACATGATGAATATAATCATGAAACTAGCATAATTGCCACTTTTAAACCATGAACAACATTTGGATTTGGCGACACGATCTATTACGAACCAGCTAAATCATTATTTTTTCCATTGCAAACAAATAAAGTAAACGAAATAATAGTTGAAATTAAAGATGAAAAAGGTATGCTAATTAACTTTTATTTGTCCAAAAGAACATTGGTATTAGAGATGAGACCATAGATATATTTATGGGTTAGAAGTTGTCATATTCTATATATAATAACTTTAATAGTTTTTAAACTATTAAAATTTCATATGATAAAGATGAATAATATTTCTATAGAAAGTGCAATGAAATATTTAGAAAAAGATTTCAATGTTTCGGCTACTTTAATATGTCGAATTTGGAGATGTGTATCTAAATTTTTAATTAGACTATGTTGTAGCACATTGTCGAAGTCAGAGCGATAATTGTGTTTTATTGATTAGATAGCCATTAAAACTTTATAGAAATATGAGCATAAAATTAAATCAACTGATGTCTAATTATAAGACGACGATCGTTTACTCTTTAAAAAACCGAATAGAATGCATTTGTTTAGTACCACAATCAACCATTCCATAATATGCAAAACTTATACCTCCACAGTTAACATCATTTAAAACTTTTTCACTGAAAATCTGAATATATCTGTGTGGTAAGGTTACTTTAAAATTTCCAGAAGTTAGTACCACTTTAATCCATACCGTGTATAATTTATTTCAGCATGGTTTATGTGATCGGACTGTCCAATTGTAAGTTCGGAAAGTTTCTTAAATTGTTTTGTTCCATTTAATAACATTTAGCAACTGATCCATCTTTATTATGTACAATATTTTATTTTTTATGTATTCCAATATTTTGAGCCACTTTTTTTTTGCAACTGCACCCAAACGCAACTTTTTGGGCGTATTTTTTTTCAGATGCACTCAAACGCAAAGTTTAACACAACTTTTTTTTCTTAAGACTACGATCTAACCAGACGCTACTTTTTGAGCCACTTTTTTTGCGGTTGCGCTCGAATCGGCATTTCTATACTACTATTGCCATAGACATGATCACTTTATTCATGCGTCGGTTAAGTGAAACTAAGAAATTATTACCAAAGTAAATATTTTAGAAATTTGCTCATTTTTACTCTTTTATGCACTAAAAAAAAAGAACGTATAAGAAATAATTTTATAATTCACAGATTTTTACCTATTACGCTAATTAATTAATTAATTAATAATTGAACGCTAGGCTATGGAACTATTTCGCCTTAGTTATTGCCAACTTAACTGGACGTATTCCAATCAGTGAAGCGAGGTGAGTACGGTACAGCGCTGTAATACAGGGGCGAGTCCTTTAAAAGAGGCCCCGTGGGACATGTGTGTAACGGAGCGAGGGAACGAGAAAATACAGACCACGGGGCCTCTTTTGAATGACTCACCCTGCACGAGGGCGGGGGAAACGGCAAATCCCCGAGAAAAACCCGCCGACTAGAGGCGCCGTCCGGCACGATTCCCAAGAAAATCCGGAGGCGACCCCGCTGGGAATTCAACCCGGTTTGCCTTGGTGGAAAGCGAGTAGTCTGACCACTAAACCACCGTGGCCCCTATATTAGTCAGAGAAAACATTTTATGAGAAGGTGAATACCCTGACATCGCTCACCCCGCTCCCTATCCTAATCAGCAAAACAATTAATCAATTCGCACACATCGTGTCGCACAAATTTGCTTGACCATAAGCACAACTAGAACTGACGATCCGTCGAGGCGTCGTTCGCTACCTGAGCTCGCCAGGCTGTGACATCATCGAACTTCCGTGATAGCAGGTTGTGGAGTGATTGGAGCACTTACAGAATGCTGTAGAAGCCTAGAGCGCGCAGATCTACATCAACAGAAATCACTCTTACTGTTGAGAACATTATATTCTGTACCATTTCCAATGTATCACGTGTCCCAGTGTGTTGGCATGTGATTTCAAGCTAAGGGGAGGTGGAGTTGGTGACTCGTATTTAGAAAAGGAAACCGTACAAGCTATCGCAGATGATCCCTGCGACCGACAGAGATAAATGCTAATTTCTTGAAGTATCCCTATGAAGTCACAACATTGTGTTGGTATATTTAAGTGCTTTTAAATGTTGAAAAATTACTTATTTTACTCAACAATTAAAAAAAAACAAACAAAAAAAAGCAAATTAACTGCAAAATTCAGGAGAATTAGTTGTGGACGGTTTTCCACCCGAAGGCCTAAATTCACGTAAGTTAATATTTTGGAAGATAAGAAAGTTTTAATTGGGTACTTACGTATGTTAACTTTAAAATATATGCTTTGTCATGCCCCGTATGGGTGATGTACTGTGTACAGGCCTATATTGTTTATTGTGTTTAGGAAAAGGGGTTAAATGTATTAAATGTTAATGTAACAAAACGAAACTAACGAAAGTTATGCGTTATTAGCAAATCTTGTAGAATCTCAACGGTTTGTAGAGGGGTTTTATTTGAGTTTTTTTTAACACTGTGGAAAAATAAGTTTTAGTAACTGTAGAAAAAAAATATAACAGATGCATGCATTATGAAATGCCGCAAAACTGGCAAACATTTAAAGAATTAATTCATAAAAAGTGTACGACTGCTTGGCCGTTTGACCGTTTGACCGACTGCTTGGCGTCAGACCAACAGTCTCAGGACTCACCAACTAAAATGTTTTCTATAATATTTTTTGCAGTCAGGCTCTGTGTTAGGTGACAATGTGGGAGTTCTGGCTGTGGGATCGAGGCTTTCATGATTTTTAGACTCCTTTTATTTTTTGAATCCTGCGCATCTCATGTTGTTTGTTCAATTTGCCACGAACAGTTACGTGTGCTCTAGCACATTAAAAATACACTGTGCGAGATGAAGTGAGGTTTGACAGCAGATCATAAAGATCCGGTGTCCTCACCACATGAGGGTATTTTTTCCAATACTTTGAAACTAAGAAGAGATTCTGAGGTTCTGGGTACGGGTGGATCCTAACTGTACTGTGTCTCAGGGCTGAGTCTTATACTTCTAGGCATGTAGAGAAGATTATAGCTACAAAGACACATGATTGCGGTTTTACTAGGAATGGGAAAACATGACCACAATTTGGGCCATGGTTACCTCTCATGCTAACTTAAACTGAAGTACAAAAGAGTAGGGGGCGGCATAGACACTGTAAAAACCCCTCGACTCAAAAGAATTGCAAAATTGCATGCAAATTATGAAGTAGAAACGCATCTCTACTAGAACGGTGGATGGAAAAAGATAATCTATTGAAAGGGTGTTTGAAATATTAGAAGAGAAAGATTGGTCGGGAGGGCTGTCTTTGATTTGTTGGTCGCGCTGTGTGCCATATGAGATGTGTTCAGGGTCCATTCTCTCCCATGTGACGAGAAGTGCCGCTAGATGACAGTTCTAGTCAATGAAATTTACGAGCCCTTAGGAGATAACAAATCGTTCGGATTACACTATAAACGAGAAGGTCAGCCTTAGTGCGAGGGACAGTGTGAAAACAAGCCCGTAACTAAATTTTATATCGCGAGTTAGAGCATTACATTTTCTTACAGTATGTCGGGTGATACCTTAAATCAAATCATAAAAATATTTTAAAAATTCTACGAAACCCCCTGTTATGTAGGACCGAGTACCTAACGCACCTATAACTACGCCAAACTTTGTCCGCCCCTTCCAGAGAAACTTAGAAGGAGAAACTAAGCTCATTCAAGTACTTGTAAGGCGATTATACCAAAATATCGCGACCGTAGAAACAGGTTTACTGTGTGCAGCCATACCATAGGGAAAAGATAAAACCACGTTTACTTAGTCGCAAAAAATTCCGTTTGAAACTAAAACGTACACTGTGGTATTTTTTCCCTCAATGCGGCGATAAAGATTCCGACATTACTTACTTAGAATTACTGACGACTTTAGGATATACCTTCCACGATTCGTTCGAAATTATGAATACTGAATTATAATATTTTTAAAAGTTTTCTTGGCTGTCGTTTATAATGCCTTCGGGTTAGTTCGTCAACTCATGTTTACAAGGTGCTTAAATCTGTCGGGATAAACTAATTTACTCTACATATCACACCTGCCTTACATTAGGATCTTTAATTCGAAATTAGTAAATTTTGCAATAATTCAAACTAATGATGATAGAATAAAAACTAAGCAAATTGATGATAATAATTTTATATCTTCTCGGAAAAGATACTTCCATTGAGAAATAGGTACGCTAAGTGATCAGTGAAAATTTTAATGTTTTTCGAGTTATGAATTTCTAATCTACTGAAAATTTTTTAATTTAATCAGTGAAAATGTTAATGTTTTTCGAGCTATGAATTTCTAACCTACTGAAAATTTTTAATTTGCAATTAAATTAAAATAACTGACTGTCGCTGTATATATATATATATATACACATACATATCTACGAGGAAATTTTGTGCCCAGAGGCGATAAAAAGTAGGTCGTTTAGGATCCTTAATGTTGTGCATTATTTCGAAGGCATTAAATGTTGTGCAGAGTGAGACTATGCGTTGAACGTGAGTCCAGCCTCTACAACCTGCTTACACATTGCGAGCTGAAACTCTATTTTGCTGATAACTAGAAACTCTTAATTTGTTGGATTCATTACATGTAAAATATTATTTTGAATGAAACCGTCCAACTTAGTTACTACTTTCATTCACACCGGCAATGTTAGTCCAGAGGATTGATGTGTTTCGCACGTTGTAGCACATTGTTAACGCAATATTTCGTACCTGACACATGACTTAATGAAGGGTGCCACGCCGTGACAAGGGTCAGAACGCGGGCGATGAATGGCTGTTACGAGTGCCCGAGGGATTTTAGCCCTTGTCAAGCTCCGCGAGGCTTTCAAGCTCACACTCCTGTCCCAGGGGTGAAGGAGAGAACCCCTACCCGTAACTGTTGTAATTTCCGCTACCTAGCGGTGCCCGGAAATGTAATTCGGGTCACTTCTTGGAGACAGTGCCAATTAACGACTAGTTGTGGGCATGTCTTTTAATACCACGTGATATGTATTTCGAGTACGCATTTCACGATGAACATCACATACCATAATTTGCTTCAGCATTAAAAATCTTACTTTTTATTTAACCAAGACTGACAATATTGTTATCTTTATATATGGGAATAGGTAAGGTACTTCATATTGTAAAGGCACTTTTACTCACGCCCATGTCGACGTAGTTTTTATAGCGTTAAGAGACGGCTCGACTGATTTTTGTATACAAACGGTTAGATAATTATTTCGTCCATGATAGGGAACTATTTTGTGAGTCGACCGTGGCTAGGCTTCACTCCCTGTGCTGGGGGTGTAGCATCTTCTTTCTATAATGCAGTTGAAAGAGTAATGCTAAACTTTTTTTTTTTTTTTTTTTAGTGGAAGGGAGTGGCAAGAAATATGCGGACTATACATAGCTTTCCACGGTTATTTTTTTAGGCATTACTCCTTTTAATTGCGTATACGTAAAGAAGATCGTATATTTATTTCAGCTTTATGTAATTTATACATTGAAACAAGAGGATAAGCAATTTCTATACTTGCAGTCTGTCACAGCTTTAATTATGGAAAAACGTTCCTAAAGGCTGTTCACGATAAAGTGAGCACTTTTGAAATTAACCTCAGAAAAAAGTCACTGCTCCTACCTGCATATATTTTAATGTCGAATATGAAGTGTTAGGTAACAATTTGTCAATTTATTTCTTTCGCATAATATTTTTTACAATGCATCGAAGTGTAAAAATGGGCAGATTTGTTCAATATTTGCTTTTATAATAATTTCCAGTTTCACTTAACCAACGCAGGGATAAAGTGATGACGCTCATGACAATGTTATTTTTTCATAAGGCCGAAGAATACACAACGTGTATACAAGTAGATGCTAATCAGGGCTTTCACACGTGCTCATTTTACCGTGAACAGCCTATACCAACTGACCACAGAGCTGTGACATATTTGTATTTTACCAGAATTTTGACTCAGTAGTCCTGACTTTTTTTAAGCACTACATGATTAGATTTGGAAATACTTCAGTAGAAATATTATGGGGATTCAGAGGCATCGGGACCTGGAGCTCGGAGCTGTTCATGCTCTGTCATTCCGGTCCCTCGGTGGTGGCCATTATTTCCTTAAAATGTCTCTTTTTCCCTTAACATATCCCCTTTTCCCTCCAAATTTCCTATTTTTCCTTAAAAAAAACCACCTATTCCCCCAGCTGCAAATACTATCCCCCGAAAGGCAATTATGGATCCATTGAACGGATTTGGGAGGATTGTTTTTGAGGGCAGAGCAGTGGCGGCCATATTGGTTTTATAGGAAACAGTGTATGCCCAATCGATACAAGGGGTCCACGGTCTGGAGTCAGACATAATCATTAGCAATTATAGTTATGTCACCCATCTTGTCAGCCATATTGGATGCAGGTTACTTTGACCTTAATCTTTGACCTTGATCCTTAGTGTCCTTTTATCCTGAACTCAAAAATTTCCAAATAGTTCCGAAAAATTCCGAAACATTTAGAAAAAATCATAAAAATTTATTCAAAATTTAAAAATGATTATGATCTTTCTTAAAACTTACATTTACGCATTTCCCCCTTCCCAGCTCTATGTCAAGCAAACTGACCCTCCTTCAATTAATCACACTGTCTTAACATTCCCCTCCAATACCAACATTTATAGTTGGTTAATTATTCAGCAGGCCACCGCCCATGATCATTTCGTCATATGCAGCCATCTTGGTTTTTTTCATTTGTAATTTATCTATAATTTGCAAAAGGCCACCATCGTGGATTTCATATGTTTACTTTTACATCATCTAGGTGGTGCTAGTGTATTAATAATCAATATCTCCACCATACAAGCTGGCGATTTAGCCACCAGATGACAGTCATATTTGTTTATGTTTTCAAATTATTGGTTGTGCTGTCGGTGACCTACAATTGGCCTGCACCAAATGGTGATATTGACCATTCCTGCAAAATATGCAAATTGATATTTTAATTATTTTGCACATTTTAAATGAAATATTTTAAAAGAATTTTAGTACAAATCAGGGGTATTTTAAAATAAATAAAAAACATAATATAAAAAAAACGATTTTAATTCGTAATGTACAAAATGAGAAAAAAAAGTTCAGTAATTGCAATCTTACATGTTCACCAGTCGATACCCGCATTATCGGCCCAAGAATTGTAGCGGGCTGGGAAACCCCACCACTTGACATACGACCATCTATTTGCTGTCTGATCACCTTCTCAACTAGATACACATCTGGAAACTTTGTAGGCGGGATATCCTCTGTGTAAAAACCACTATGGATTGGAACATTATTCAGATCCTCAATAAAGTAGGTCCTCGGAGCATAGTTGCGCATAAGTCGCACATGAAAGAGTTCCTGGCTTCAATTCGCTGTGAACCCTTTCTCGAAGATGC
The DNA here is from genome assembly GCA_029891345.1 of Dryococelus australis. Classification (NCBI taxonomy): domain Eukaryota; kingdom Metazoa; phylum Arthropoda; class Insecta; order Phasmatodea; family Phasmatidae; genus Dryococelus; species Dryococelus australis. The sequence goes on from CM056996.1 coordinate 115,988,600, forward strand.
CTTTCTGTTTGGAGATGCACACCAGGTACCAAACCTAGACCTTAGGCATGTGTGGGTCACTCCTTTTTATGTCAGTGTACAAGGTTCGAAGCAGGAAGACGTCACTGACATCTTCGGTCTTCGTGCGAGTGGTAGAATGAATGGTAGAATTACACTCGTGGACGAGTTTGGGCAGTAGTGCCAGTTATTTGTGGCTCCCATTCACAGCGAAATGTCTCTACATCTCCCCCTTCAGAGTCCTATTGAACCTCTTGACGATAGAAACTTTGATATTGCTGTACATGGAATAATGATTTATGTTATGTTTCTTCATCATGGCCTTGAAATATGCATTGTAGAATTCCTCACCCTGGTCGGTTTGCAGATTAGTCGGGATACGTCCTTCGCACAATACATCTGCCATGACCTTGGTAACTTTGTGTACATTCTTCGACTTGACAAGCCTCACCCAGGTGATTTTGCTTTATGCATCGATGACTGGATACATGTATTTGTAGTCTTTGTTGACCCAAGCACATGGTATCATCTCGCCAAGGTCGGGTTGAAAAATGTCGTTCATCCCACATATCATGAACTTGCAGTGGTGGTGGTTAAGTCTCGCAAATGCGCGACGTTCATTGGCAATTCCCAATGACTCATTATATGTAGCATCCCTCTTTTAGTTCTTTGACAATTCAAATGATTTCATTAGCGTGGGAATAAATTCCAACCATTTGTGAAGTGAGAAGAAGCTGCAGCCTTTCAACCAGCTCGTTCGGGTTGTCTAAGAATATGTAGTCAGTGATCTTGTCGTCGTCTATCTTCTTTAATCCTTCGCTGCTTTTCAGTGCTAGGATACAGAAGAGGTCTGCAAGGATGTCAATTTTTTCATTATCTTCGTCCTTGTAAAAACCTGTCTCGGGTTCATTATCTTGGTAGAGTGCATTAATGATATCGAGGAATGTCTTGAATTCCAGCAAGTCGGATTCTGTAAACTCTCTGTACTCTTGCGAAATTGAAGTTCATGTAGCCCCAGGGGTTCCAAGTGTTTTGTATTTGCCAACTTGTATGATCCCACCTGGTAGAAACTCTATTTCATCAGCACTGAGGAACCATTTATCAATATGCCTGTATACACAGTATGTTGTATCCTTATTGCGAGATGTGTACGATTGTAGGTACCGGCGAACCAGAGAATAGGGTTTGAAGACTCTCTTTCATACTTTCTCTTTGTGTAGTAAATCTGCATCCAACCCATCGCCCCAATCTTTCTGTACATCATCATGTTTTCGCTCCTTCATAGACTCAGCATTATCGTCGATTTTGGTCTTTATGGCTAAAGGTGTTCCATCACTCTCCCTGAGTATATCGATACAATGAGTAATGGGCCTAAAAATCTCTTAACTTTTAAGGTTGTGTAGAAATTTGGCTCTTATTGCGAGCAAATACTTCAAGCAAACAGACTCTACTCTCCGATGCAGGTCGCTGGCAATATCTGACATTGCCCTGAATAAAAATTCTAACTCTTGCTATCTTTTAGAGGTTTAGTTTCTGGTCTATGCCAAAGTACTTTTAATCTTACCAAAGCATTCACTTCAGACATACAATATGCCCCTGCTATAATTCTGAATATCCATTTTCGTGGTGAGGTGGGAAATCGAGGTAGTGAATGTCTGTGTCATATCCTTCCAGGTTCTTAAGATTGTCTTCATTTTGCACAGATTCCACATTCAATCTGTCGATAATTCACTTTGAACACTCGTTACGTGATTTTCAATGGCCACCATATCGCAGACGATCTTTGTCTTTACATGCCCCATCATTTCACTGAACTAAGACAGGTATTTTCGAAATAATGTGTTTTGTTCTGTCAACATACTGCGCAGTTCCGAGATGATGCCATTACTAATTGCGAGGACGAAATGTTTAGTAGCAGTATCCTCGTATCGTTCGGTTTTGCCAACATTTAGAATCATTCTTCTACCAACATCCCAAGTTGCATTGTTGTTTGGTACGAAATTACCTCTATCTTCATCTTTGTAAAGTCTGCACACGCTCCATCCTCGCCCCGAGCTCGTACAGGTAGTTCTGAAAGAATGTGTTTTGTTCGGTCAACATACTGTACAGTTCCGAGAAGATACCATTACCAATTCCGAGGATGAAATTTTTAGTAGCAGCATCCTCGGATTGTTGGGGTTCTCCGACATTCCAAATTATTCTTCTACCAACATCATAAGTTCCATTGTTTCTTGGTACGAGACAACCTCCATCTTAATCTTTGTGAAGATGCAGCCTGAGGATATTTTGCCCGAATTTCGATATGCTGTAACTGATTCTCAATGGTCGGCTATGTACGGATCGAATCCCTCTCAGTACCTCCTGTTATATAGGAGCCAGTATTTACCGATCGTCAAAAATTCATGTTATTCTTTCCAGCACAATGTGAACAGACTCTTGTAATCTGATAGCATCATGTCCGAATTGACATGATCGTCGTAAACATGCCATAACTTCATATCATCCATGCGAAACAGTACCATCATATTTGCATTGCCTAGGGGCAGCTGTTTGGGTATGCGCGAATAAATCTGGCTGAGATACATACAGTCCACATTCGTGTACGATCCCATGCTAAAGTACTCTTGAATTCAAGTTTGTTTTCCACAGGCAATACCATCAAAGACAAAATATCGAGTTTGGCAGTGCTTCGCTCGGTGGTGTGATGGCTTCATTATCACTGAAAGGGAAATAACCCACACCATCCATGACCTGCAGTACTTATGCCTATAGTTGGTATTTCTATTGCTATAGCGATTTTGAATATAGCTACACATTATCGAACAAAATGCCTATGCATTCTTCCAGGATAATATGTATGTTACCACTACTATCGTGTGATGCATGAAGTTCTAACTGCGGTGCATATGGTGCTAACGGCAGTGAATGTGGTGCTAACTGCAATACATACAGTGCTAACAGCAGTACATTGATACTTACTGCGGTATATGCAGTGCTAACTGCAGTGAATTCAGTGCTAAGTGCAGTGTATTTGGTGCTAACTGTGGCGCATATGGTGCTAACTGTGATGCATGCATTGCTAACTCTAATACATGTGGTGTTCACTGCGGTGTTAATTTAAATTCTAACTGTGGTGCTAACATCAGTGCATGTGGTGCTGATTGCAGTTGCAGAGTACCAGTGCTACAAGTTTTAGAATGTCTCTTCAGAATACCACTTCAAGTGAACTCCTTCTAGCGGCTTTTGCATTCAAAAGTCAAACTTGAACTTTTTATTCTGCAGGTCGTTATTTCATTTCGACGCACACTGCACAGAGCTGTAAAGGCTTTACCGCAAAAGCGACAAAACAGATGCATCATTAGTATTTTTAATCCACTCTGTTCCAAGTCTAAAATGAAACTGAAACAAAGAAGTATAAAAGGAGCTTATTTATACTTTGCTCAGTGAGTTCACCGCGATGTCTCGAAGAGGTAAGACCATAGTTGGAAGTGGATTCGTCGATATGCTGATATCAGTCTACCATTCCTTCTACTCATTCCCGGATACAGGTTCTGCGGGTTGTGAACCAAGCTAGCTAAAAGGCTGTCACGTGATGACATGGGCATCAATGCACTAGAAGAGGTGTGAAAGCAGCACTACATCGCCTATTCCTAGCACAAGGGTCTACAAGCCAAGTACCAGGCGGACAAGATACTTGCACAGAAGGCCAATGACATAATAATAAAAAAAGCAGACACCGGACTCGGTGAAAAAATAACCTCGAGGGGCGTATCCAGTGTGATGAAAGCCAAGGTGAAGATGGGAATGGGAGGTAAAAGCAAGAAAAAGGCACAAGTTAAAATGGGAACAGGTACAAAGACCAAGAGAAAGGCCCAAGTGAAACGAAAAGCAGTGACAAAAGGCAGAAACGCATGTAAGGTCCAGAAAACACCTACTGGGTGAATTTTTCCATTGCTTTCGCACGCACTCAGGGCCCTCAGGGGCCTAATAGGAGCCACGAGTGGTTTCATCCGAGCCGTCAACACATCGTCGAACGAATGGAAGCAGTTGTCCGAGGCACAAAGAAACAATGCAAATATGGAAGCTATTGCCATGGATTAAAAAACACCCAAGGCGTCTACCTAAGGTGTTACCCAGTAGGAGGCGGAAGTGTGCAAAACCGACACAGCATGAAGAAGCATTGATGCAATTTCTACCAACATAACTGCTGACAAATGTGGATTTGGAAGTATTTATGCAACAAATTGGAAATACCGAATTTCATGGGAGTGTTTATGAGAGATGCTTTGCCCCCTTAACCCAAGAGAGACGAATGCGCCATAATAAATCTAGACACGACAGCTGGGCCCGGTACGCACTGGGTAGCTTACATTTAAAAGGATAAACATGCAGAATATTATGACAGTTTCGGGAATTTGCAACATCCACCCATACTGTGACGGTACCTGAAATATACGAAACTAACGTACAATTACGAAATGGAGCAGGTGCTTAATACATGTAACTGTAGACATTTGTGTCTTCGCTTCTTACTTCGCTCATACAATAATTGTATAAATGGATGTACATCGAAAGGAAACCCGCATTCATGTCGATAATGCCGGTCTTTGCATCGAGCTGTGTGCTATACACTTTCCGCCGCTCGACCTGGAGGGGGAATGATGCATAGTCCTTGTCGATTTTCAAACCTACAATGCGACACTGAACATTGATTTTAAAAAACTGCTAGCTGTACCTCGTAAAAGTGGTAATTTTTCCCTTTAGGTATCGCTGCCCATTGGCTCTTACGAATTAGACGTCACTGAAAAGTACATTGAAAATTCACTGCCCCCCCCCCCCCCCCCGCACAGAAAGAATTCCAACTATATGGGAATCCCGATAGTCTGAAGAGTGTTATAGAGTGTTATCAGAAGCAGCCCAGATATCGACTTTGTGAAAACCAGACACTATCGAACCGATGCTCACGTTCGAGCCTTGCATCTACGAAGTCAGCAAAACATACGTGTTGTCGCAGCCCGTAAACATATTGCCGGTCAATGTGACACGAATAAACTGCGATTTAGCGAGTGGCACATACCTCAATGGCAGGCCAAGTAATACGCTGCACGAATCTTCGCCTATGGTTCCTACATGTTTTTAACTGGTCGTAGCACCGCAAAGCATAATTTACATTCTGGTCGTCGCGAAGAGAGCACACGAGGTGGTCGTGACTGTCGTCGACTATAACAGAGAGTTGGTGAACGTTCGAAACGAATAAATCACCTAACGCCAGTATTTTAGAAGAAGGGATAAGATATGTGAAGACCAGAAGCAATAAAATTAAGTGTCGTGGAAAAACAATCAGTACGCTGCAGCTCTCCAAGGAGTTAACACGTGCTAGCGATATTTTCCTCCACAGTCTCGGCTTTAACCCTTGGAGGAGTATGCACGTATATACATAGGCCCACGTCTATACGGACATTCCTTTGCTCTTGAATACAAAACTCGCAATTTTATAGTTTCACTGTACCGCTGGATTTTATCGGAATATAATTAATAAACTATAACTAGTCAACGGTTCAGTTAATAAGAATAAAATTATTCTTCTTTTAAATCCTTTCTCAGATGAACAAGATATTGTATGAAACCATTTACATCTGTCACGACATAGTAATTGGCGCACAGTCAATGTGTGACTTCATTGACCGACGAGCAGCCAATGATAAACGTTGCAGAGTAGACTAAGCATGTGTGGTGTAGCCGGGACCAATAGTACTATGGTAAGTGGAAATGCAGAAACCAACATAACAGAAACAGCTGTAGTGGATGATGTATGCAGCTAACTTCAACCTCGTCTTCAGTGCCATGTAAGTTTTGCCGCCCTCAAAGAGTTAAATTCAAACGTCATGGAAGATTAAACATCGACGAGCCTGTCTTTTTTAAAGACAGCGTAACGAAATTAGAACTTCATGCGTACCAGCCTTTCCTGATCGGACCATACACACTACAATTGGAAGTTCGGATAGCAGTCCAACACCACTATATCTGCTCTCTTCCTTGCCAGCCTTTCTTGCTAATTAGGGGACTCTGACTAAAGAAGATGGAACCAATCCAGCATCCACGAAAATAAATAGCAATGGAATTCTTCACCTGATCGATCGCATCACTTATTTTCTCAACACTGTCGAGGTGGACCATTCGCGAGTTGTGAGCATAAACTCGGCAATCAAAAATTACATTTCGCTCACACCGAATGGGCTGTCCGCGGCCAAGATGGCAGGCTGTGGATTCGAAGATGACTATATTGTTCCTATATACCCTAGAGGCAACTTAGAAGTGTGCACCCCACTCTCCATGCTATTGGGATTTGCAGAAGTCTACAAAAGTATTATCTTCAATTCGAAGCAGGAACTGGCGTTGCTTCTAGCTAATATGCGTGCAGACACCATCGTGGGCACGGGAGAAAGTTTTGAGACAGTGGAACTGAAGCTAAAGTATATCGAATGGATGCTGCCATATCGAATGGATGCTGCCTTATGTGCTTTTGAGCACCGCTGAACATATAAATATTCTAGATAATATGGAAGACGGCGAAAACATAGATGTGGCTTTGAGGTCGTGGAGTCTCGAGACATACCCCGGATTGCGAGCAAGCCAGCGCCTCAACTGAATGGTGAACTCACAGAATAAACAATGGATATTAGCAGCGACACGGAGTGGCAGTTTCATTGTGTTCCGTGTACCAGCGCTCTGATTGGCTACTTGCTCTCGGGGCGTACAAGAATGTCAACAAACGCCATTTTATATATAGAATTGGCGGTGCTATGTTACATAATATAGCTATTATGGCAGTGAACACAGCAATTCGCTCCAATTCCACAGAAATGTTTCTATTCAGAGTATGTGAAGTAATCTGTGTTCGATATTCACCAACGTTCTTCCGTATAATAGAAGAAATAATGCGACTTTGCGAGAGAAAAATCTTGGTGCACATTCTGTGTTTTGATCTTTGCCATTTCGCGTGCTTTATTAAAATTCATATACCGTGCGTATTTGTGTGTCTAGCATACAGACATGAAGAACACATGGTTTTATATTTGTTAAATGTGTAACGTGAGTACGTGTCATTAAATTTAAAAAACACATTAATTATAAAATGTAAGATGTTTTAGCTCAAGAGAATTTTTTTTACTAGAATCAGTATTTAGTTAAATAATCATAAATCATAGCAACAGTTTATGATAGGAAAACATGTCAAAATTGCTGTATCTCACATGTGTAATAATCCCAACTTTAATAGCTCTCACAAGTAGGCAGAGATTGCCCTTATTTACATATTGAACATGACGGCTACAAACACTGGCTTTATCAGCTTATTTCCCGGACTACTGCAGGGAAAATACGTTTAACATGTCAACTGCGAATTTTATTGATGATGCATGTGTCACGAAAATGAAAGTAAACAAACGTGGGGTGAAGTAACTTATTCGGGAGTAAAAACTGTTTGCAAACACTACGTATTTGCAAAGGTGAAAATTAATACTACCAAGTGTTGCTTAAATATCTCGTTTCTCACCTATGACAGATATGTTTCTGGAAACGATTTCTACAGATAAAATACATGACTGCACAAAAGCAGCCGGATAAGGTAAACACAGCAGGCTAGTGACCGAAATCCACATAATATGTAGTTGAAAACAAATATAGTTATTATTATTTCATTGTAGTGTAAAAACCTTACACTTGTGTGGATTGTGATAGGCGATGGCTCAAGCGAAATACGAGAGTACGAAACTAACCTAGATGCAAATGATGTGGGCAAGTAGTTTTGAAATTTAAAGTTACTCATGAGTGCAAGCCATGTAATTTTTAAAGCATATGTAATAAATATTACAGTTCCACAACCACTTTCAGGATTATTTAATTATTCGGGTACTTAATTCAATTGGTAGCGTGGAGAATGAGAGCACCAAAGGAAGCTTAAATGACTTGTTTTCTCAGGGCCGGGCTACACTTGATGTATAACACATTAAGAGTTATAGCGATAAACACATCTTTCATCATTTTAGAGTGAAATATGACTAACTATTTACTCGTGGAACTTTAATTCACTGAAAATTACGATATAACTCAACTGAAATACATTCAACACGTGGTTAAAGCGCGCCCCGAAAAGATGGCGACCAAAAAGTAAACAAACACCAGCGAGTTCGGTGGAAACGCTGCCATGTAACTTCTGATGTACTGTTTATTCTGTGGCGAAGACCAGCTTTACTTCTGAGAAACCGCGGTACATCATCGTTGGGCCACAGACCGGAAGAAAATAAAATATGAGAGTGAGTCGTTCGCAGTTCGACACATGTCAAATAGAAAATGTGAAAATATTTTTGAATAGCGAAAGCTAACCCTATGTCGACATGAACATGAACTTTGAAAATGGCCAGTACCTGCTGGCATATCATATGTACGCTAAATTGTAAAACGAATATTATGGACATCCCCAATCCACGATATAGAGCGCTAATAGTTTCAAGAATTTGGCCCCGCTCATGGCATTCGATGTGAGTAAACAGGACGTGCATATCACCTCCAATGTAATTGACTGCAGGATCGAATTCACAACACATGGAAATATTCCTGCCAACACATACACATTCTACCTGATACTTGACGACCGGCTTGTATCGTACAATTACTGAGATAAGACTGTCAAAATACTCTCATGAGAGCAGCTGATAATTTATAAGTAAAACAAATTCTACACACTATAATTGTTTACACGTCTACTAGCAACGTCAATTTTGAGGTTCGCAAAGATGCTGAAACGGTATAATTGACGGTTATATGTTAAGTGGTGGGGTTTCCCAGCCTATTACAATTCCTGGGTCGACGATGCGAACATCGAGCGGTGAACACAGAAGATTGCAATTAATAAACCTGTTTTTTTTTCTCATTTTGTACATTACCAAATAAAATTAGTTTTTAAAATAAATATTTTATAATTTTTTAAATTTCATACTACCCCTGCTTTTTGTAAAAAAAAAAATCAAATGAAAATAATTACATCTTAAAAATAAATAAATAAACAAAAATGGCAATATACGAAATTTGCAGGAATGGTCAATGTCACCATTCGGTACAGGCCGATAGTAGACTGCATAATCGAGAAATAAGCACTGCCTAAACATTGGAAATAGAAAATAAAATGGAGGGTGCCGACAGCACAGCCTATATATTTAAAACGTAAACAAATATTGCCGTCACCTGATGGCTAAATCACCATCTTGCCTGTTGGCGATCTCGATTATTATTACACTATCGCCACCTAGGTTATGTAAATTTAAACATGTGAAACCCAAGATTGCGTCCTCCAGCAATGTATAAACGATTGACAAACGAAAGTATCCAAGATGGCTGCATACGACAGAATGAGTATGCGCAGTAGCCTGATGACTAATTAACCAGAAGTCCCGGAGGGCCTGGTGGCTATGACGATCATAGAAGACACTAATGTTATAACTAATTAACCAATGAGAAACATTGTTAGGGAAGGGTAATGCTAAGACAATGTGATTGATTGGAGGAGGGTCAGTTGTCAGCTTGACATGGAGCTGGGTAAGGAAACCTGAGGAAAAGTAAGTTTAAAAAATATATATTTTTTTTTAATTGTAATATAATTTTTTAAATATTTTTTCTATTTTTTAGAAAAGATATTTGGGGGTTTTTTTTTTTTAGGAAATTTGGGTTCAAGGTCAAAGATCACTGGTGTCATGGTCAAAGGTCAAGGTCACCTGGGTCCAGTATGGCCGAATCAGATGGCTGACAGAACCAAGATGGCTGATGGTTAGGTCTGACTCCGTACCCTTAACCCCTTGTATCGATTTGGCATACCCTATGTCTATAAAACCAATATGACCGCTACTAGTCTGCCCTCCAAAACGATCCCCCTTAATCCGTCCGTCGGATTAAAAATTGCTTTTCGGGGGATTCACTTTTTGCAGCTGGGGGGATCGCGGCTTTTTTGAGAGAAAAACGGGAAATGTTGGGGGGAAAAGGGAAATCCTGAGGGAGAAAGAGAAATTTTGAGGGAAATTTGGTCAATTTGAGGGGTCCTAGGTTCCGATGGCCCATACTCCCCATAATCACTCTACCAGAATACTACTACCAGAATATTTACAAACGTATACCTACACTCAGGAGGCTTAACATTAACACTAGTGGAGGTGTTTTGTCAATTCAGAGACATGTTACACATATAAGGCTTCTTAACGTAGCGATTTCTATTACAACGCTCCGATTAGGTACCTAGTGATTACAAGCTGAAAACGACCAAAATAAGAGACCGAAATATTTTTGAGTAGGGTCGTGTAGATGAAACACGAACCCCAATTATATCTAAAGGAATTTTAAAAAAAAACTATAATTTCTTTATATATATATATCACATATTATTGTCAGATTTAGACCCTAAACTGTCAAGCAAAGCAAAAACTAAGAACTGGCCAGAGAGATATGGAAAGAGCAATGCTTGGGTTTACAAGAAGAGACAGGAAGAGAGCTGATTACATTTGATCAGTAACTAAAGTCAGGGACATCCTAGAAAGAGTGAAGACTCTAAAGTGGCAGTGGGCTGGACATACTGCTCGAAGAAGTGATGACAGATGGACAACGGCGGTGATATATTGGCTACCAAGATACCTGAAAAGATCCAGAGGAAGACGTCCAGATCGCTGGGACAGAGACATTCGAGGAGTAGTAAGAGTGAACTGGAAGGACATTGCACAAGATCGATTAGCCTGGAAGGAATTAGAAACAACCTATGTGACGCTAAATTGTGAAGTGTAGCTCATCGGGCTTAAAGAGGCAGCATACTGAAAACGGAATTGATATAGCTGTTTAATAAATAATAATAATATATAATGTGTATGTGTGTTTGTGTATGTGTTAAAGAAATGTTGCAAGTCGTCCAAGTTTTAGAAAAAGTACGAAGCGGTGAAAAGTAAAAAGAAAAAAAAATTGTTGAAGTCTATTTAAGAGACGCGAACGAAATAATGCGACATTATGTTTCGCCACGTAACATGCTATCTATAGGCGGTTCACGGTAAAGTGAGCACTTTTGAGGCCCTAGTTATTTTTTCTTTCTGCCATATTTAATCTTTTAACCACCTTTTTAAATAAATATTACCATGCAAGTAGTAAACACAGTATGTATATTACACCGCACTCGGAAGTTAACGTCTAAGGCTAAAATAAAATATATTTATTGACTATCATTCCAAATGAGAGGGCTTTCAAAAGTGCTCACTTTACCGTAAATAGCCCATACAAAGAATACCTAACCGGATACAATCTTGCCGGGGGAAAATGAGTTCCCATTATTATCACGAAAACATGCTAGCTTCCACGTGAACAACGGCGCGACATCCACTCCCTACACGACGAATGAAAGTCTCCGTTATTAAATGCGCAGACACAGGAAGCGAATTTAACCCCCGAGTCGCCGACAGAAGAGGAACGAAACACAAATGAGTAGTCACCGGTAATTGCAAATTTCAATCCCACCTTCGCAGCGGTGTGTTCTCGAACTTATTTCATGCGTACTCGAAATTATCCGTTCATATTTTCTCCGAGTTGAGAACGTAATTATGAAAAGTAACCAGTATCACGAAACAATGGATTACAATCACGTGAACTATTTAGAAACTGTTTGATAAAACAACAAGGAGCAGTATACGCATGCGACTTCCGAACTGGATGTAGACAAGATGTGATACGTGCATACTGAATGTAGAGCACGAAGTTGTATATTCAAAACACCGGAAAGGCCATGAATATGTCATTTCAATATAAATGATATGTTAGTTTAGAGAACAATGGGGTGACCCGAATAATAAATCATTGAAAAACGTTCACACAAAAAATTTGAAGCCCTAGACAATTAATAAGCTTTATACGCCAAACAATCACGTCTTTGTTAAAGCCGCTAATTAAGGTTGAAGTAAAGCAACTCCCTATGGAGCACTGTACCTGACTGTACAATGTGAAGAACTCATAAAAAAAGTGGTACAGACACCATGAAAATTGTCTGGAAAGTGTGTTTTATGTTGTATATGAAAGAAGAATGTATAAAATTTGAAACATTATAAAATATATTACTAAATTTTACTTTTTAAATATAAAAATGTATCGATTAAAAGAGTCCGCATTTTTAACAAAATTTTTGTACATTTCCGTTTTGGTGCTTCGGAAAGCAGAATTTACAAGAAATCTTCAAGAAAGATCATCGTAATATTTGCTGTGATCAGATGTAATAAAATTACATTAATAATGTATCATTTAAATTTTATAATTAGCTTTATTTGCGTCAGTTTTAGCCATGAATGTTTCTGACAAATGGACGTAAATATAATCAATTATAAAAACTATTTCCTACATTATTATTACAATTTTCGTACACGCAATCATGGTAAAAATTATGACGATATTCCATGACGAAGATTTTCCTGCAAATTCTGCTTTCTGAAGTACCCATAATGGAAATATGATTAAATTTTGTTAAAAATACAGAATCTTTTAATTGATTATTTTTAACATTTAGAAAATATATTTTAGTAAAATATTTTATAATGTTGCAAAATATAGACATTCTTTTTTCATATACAGCATAAACCGCACTTTTCTGACAATTTTCATAGTGTGTCTACTACTTTTTTATGAGTTCTTGACGTTGTATAGTCGGGTGCAGTGTTCCATAGGCAGTTGTTTTACTTCAACCTTAAGGTTGAATGAATTTAAAGCAACTGATAGATAAAACATAATGGTAATTATTCTTTTATATTTTTCCAAGGCATTTGGCACTCTGGACAATGACATTTTACTGTCACGAATTGCTTAAGTTGGCTTCTCGCAGAGAACTCACAAATGGTTTCGAGCTTACCTGAGTAACCGCAAACAGGATGTCGAGTTATAAATAGGCACAGGTACGTACAAATATAAGGAAATCGGGTGTATCCTACTTCGAGGAATTATGTATACGAGCCACGATTTTTTTCTCAGTCTATATTGCAGAAATATCTATGCAGGTGTTTCAAACACGTATCACGTCATCAGAACACTAGTGATACGCAGATTGTAAATGAGCCCAGTGAGTTCCAAATACACTAGAAAAAATAAATTAAGATCTAGAACATTTACAAAGTCAGTGTACTAAAATAAATTGTAGTTTACAATGCAAATAAATGAAAATATACTACCATAGGCACGAAAAAATCGCTAAAAATACATAATAACTACTGCTAAAGACAAGTAAGTAGAAGTGTAATCCCCAAATGCGAAAAGTACCGAAACCTTGGAGTTATTTTCGATTCAAATCTCTTCTGGAACAAACACATGTCTCTTCTTCAAACCAAATACCAAAAATTCATATAACATCATAAATTTAAAGTTATTCTACCGCCTCGTCAGAAACTAAAGCTTTTCGACTACCTTGTTTCGTCCCCCTTCATCAACTACTGTTCATGTCTTATCTGTAACTATAGATAATTCGTTGCAATACAGGATGCAAAAACTACTAGACGCATCTATAAAGCGTATTTACAATTTTCGTCAGCTGGTTGTTATAAAAGTATAATTAATTTAAATTTGATTAATTTAATTAATCCAATTTGATTATTCAAATAAAATACATATGGGTGTAATGCATTTTAACAGGGAAGAATGCCAAGTTGTGTTAAAACTATAAAAACTCTATTTCAAAATCAAAGTATAGTTTAATCATTGTTTCTTCACACTTTCTAAATGAAACCTTTGAAAAATCACCCAATGTATCATGTAACACATATCCCATGTAACACAATCATTTTAAAACACTGCTAACATAAAAGTGTCCTATTTTTCGTTAAATTGAGGCGATACCAATAATCTATTTATAAATTATAATGTTACAATTATAATAAATATTTATAAAAAATGAGAACACATGTGTGTTGGTAGCACCTGGGAAAAAATAGTTCTCATATAAAATATTATTATAATTGATTCATCACGAAATCCGTGCGTTGTCCTTTGGTGTAATTTTTGAGGCTTATTTAAGTTTAGTTTGCACAAGTCGGAAGAATATCCTGGTAGTAGAACTTAAACAGTGCTTCAGAAAAGTGTTAAGTTTTCGTGAATGGAGTATATCAAGCAGTACACGATGGTGGCGGCACCGAATTAACATGTTAGTAACATTCCTCATGTCATTTTCATCCTGGTGATGTTTCATGATACAACTGTCAAGCGAGGACGTTAACAGAGCTGAGAAGATTTCGGCTGTTTTAGAGATAACACATAACTCTTCAACGATACAATAATCGAGGTTTAGTAATTTTAAACCAAATAATCTTTGTTGACTTTTATACAAAGAGAAACAAACATTTCGGAAAGGCACCGACATTTGTGGCAGTTTTACATATTAAACTATGTCTTTAAATGTTATCAAAGTACCAACGAACTATATTTTCGTACACCGCAGCGGAAATATATGTAAGTTACTGTACAAACAATTGTAAATTTTACGTCCATTAAAATATATTTTGTTATATATATATATATATATATATATATATATATATATATATATGCACCTTCATTTTTTAGCGTCTAATATTTTATGAACCTTTATTTCGAATAAAACGTGTATTCAATCAATTCTACATAATTTTTCCACGTGTCCGCCCAGTAATTTTTATTAAAATCATCTATAAGCCTTATGATATTTTTTACTTCATTAATTATACTGTCGATGTATTTAGTGATGACCCGTCACTAAAAACTTTCGGATATTAAAAAATAAACAAAGAGTTTTTTCGGCAGCTCAAAGGATTCCCTCGAGATTCGCAAGAGGAAAGGCGTGCAAATGACAGAGGAGAAGACAAACACTCCCGTGGATCAAAGGCACAGTCAAATACTTTGTCCAACTTCTCGGGATAACGAACCGTACTTCGCCTGTGAAGTTTGCGCAGGCCCCATTGCACGTGGATACCCTTCAGTCCGCTCTAAAACAAACCACCTCACCACTTCTCAACGTAAATCCTGAGGACGAACAAGTGAAAGAAATCCTCTCTGAAGACACAAACGTACTCGCTAATCAGCTGCTTGCTGTGTTCGTTTGGTAGATTTTCAGTCAACGTTCAACACCTCGGTAAAAATACGCTAATTACGAGTTTGAGAGAATAGAGCATTTCCCGTATATTATTGGCTTTGAACTGCATGTTCAGGTCCTCATTTGGTCTATACACATATGAAAAATGTGCCTGAGGACAGCGAAAGGGATCAATTGAGTAAATATCGAGATAAGCTTTTATTCGAGGAAAATAAGAAAGTTGCTAATTTACATACATTTAATAGAAAAAAAAAGCATTTACAGATGTCAAAATTCGAAATAATGTATATTTCACTCGTTTATCTCAAGCTGGTCTATAAAAATGAAACACTTATATGTTTGTAGTCACATAAATAAAACATCTTAGATACTTTTTGACAGCGTGTGATTCTTTAATGATGTCGTGCCACAAGACAATAAAACAATACTTTATACAAAAAGATAATAAATACTCTGCAGAATTTCTATTAAAAATAATATTATAAAATCCTATTACACTCTCAGTAATGGCTTTATGGGAGAACGAAAACATTTATTTGCCGAGTTCCATCATTTGACATAAAAGAGCGTTAATGGGCTTTTGCATATGTAGAGGCCCGCAGTATCTCAGCTACCACACATTTATTCAGGAACAAATTACCACGGCCCCATCCCGAGGGTCAAAGGCTGGCCACGCTAACTCGCGAGACGCCGCAGCAGCGACCAGGGCGGTACACTGTAGTGGGAGCATGTGGACGCTTGAGTGACAAGAAGAAGGGGACCCAGGCGAGGTGAACAGCTCAACGCTGAGGCGACGCCGAGAGACGCTGCGCTTGGACACCACGACGCTGAGAGTTCGGAGAAAGCCTCCTCCATACCTACGTCGTAGATCGTCAAATACTAAGTGGATGTAGGATAAGGCCGGCTAGGGAGTTATTAGGCCGCGATAAGCAATATAACTGATTCAACGTAAATGCTGTACGTTAACATTATAGATAAATTAGTATTTAATGTATCCGTACTTCAGTATCAGCTCTCAAAAACTAATCATAAATACACTATCTACCAAAAAGTAATTGGGCACCTGTCCACAATGTTTGCTCGGTGGTTGTCACCCCGTTAGAATCTCGTAGGACCACCTCTTGCGGCTATAACAGCAGCCATCCTGTCTGGCATACTCTCTACGAGTGTTTGCAGGACATCCACAGGGATTCGTCGCCATTCCTCTTGCAACCATTCCATGAGTTGAACAATGGATTTTGGCCGCGCCTGACAAGCCCTCGCCCGGCGATCCAATTCATCCCAAATATGTTCTATAGGGCTGAGGTCGGGGCTCTGGATGGGCCAATCTAATCGGCGAACATTATTGTCGGCGTACCACTGCATAGTAGCGCTTGAAACATGGCACCTGGCATCGTCATCCTGGAAGTAACACGGGTCCATTCCGTAAAAACGCCACAATGTTGGGAGCATTTCATTATCCAGAATGTTACAATAGGCCTATGTGTTCATGCTACCACGGACAAACACCAGCGATCCTACGCCGAAAGCCGTGAAACACAAGTCAACTGACGTACTGAATTACCTATCTTCACAGGTGCCCAATTACTTTTTGGTAGATAGTGTATATTGTTTTTCATGTAAAGATTGAGTTAAATATAAAGGCGAGTAGCAAACAGTGATTGAGAGTGTCTTTTATCTCCGACTACGTTTTCCCAACTGTATCAACTCAGCTAACTTCGACTATAGAAGTATAGGTATTAGCAAGCTTGATAAAAAAGACTCGGTGTCAGACCGATATTGACATCCGCTGGAAAGTTAATTTTTCCAGCAATTAGAGGGTGATCTCACTACTCCGCCACAATTTGCCCTGCCACAGCCTAACCCAACGTCCTATTTGTCTCTAGAGCTGATGCAATTTATAGGCTGTTCACGGTAAAGTGAGCACTTTTTAAGGCCATTCCAAATTTTTCCTTTCATCCAATTTCAATCTTCCTGTGGCTTTCTAATATAAACATTGCAATGTGACCAATAAACACAGTGTATATATTTCACCACCCTCAAAACGTAGTGCCTGAGGCTGCAATAAGATATAATTATTAGTGGCTAATGACTGTTGGGAGGGCCTTATAGAGTGCTCACTTTACCGTGAACAGCCTATACTAAGGATGTCCTCGACAACGTCTTAACCAACTCCCTAGAATTTGAGTAATACGCCCCTGCCCCTACTCAGAGCCTCAAGAAGGAGAGACGACCCAGACAACAGGGAGAGGCTGGAGACTTATCTCGAGCTGGAGCAGTTTCCCTTGAAGGAAGCCATTGCGTAGCCAGCTCATTAAGACTTTAGACATTAAGACATTAAGACATGATGGAGATTATTTTATAAATTCTATATTGAACTTAAATTTCTTTTCTTTATTTTGAACCCCACATTACTGTCTAGTGTCCCGCCTGGATGCTACATGCACAAACTACCTCGCAGTTTGAAAGAGCTACATTCGCGTTGCGTCTTTGAGGACGAAATTGAAATTCTCCCACTGGGGAAATAATCGAAGTGTTCTCAACAATCAAATTTATAGTATTTTATAAGTTAATACGCAGAAATAATGTTAAAATTTAGTAAACCCCAGTACATCAAAATATATTAATGAATGGGTTCTCAATAGGGAGGCAATATAATATTTAAAAAAACACGAGTCTATAAATAATTATGATCACTACGCATAACTAAATGTGCCTTTACGTGTCCGTGTATAATTTAATATGAGTCCTCCTTAAGAAAAATAAATACGATGGAAGCACCTTAGCACTGTTGCGCTAGTATTAGAGTTAGGACGAGAAGCATCCAGGACAATTAGAAGAAGGTATCCGAACTGTTTGTGATATCACGACACTCCTCAGTAGATACGGACTGTATCCTCCGGGAAAAGAGGAATTCAGTGCACGCTGATGGAGATAAAAGGGAACTATTGGAGAGAAACAGGATTGGTTTTCGATCGACCATGAAGCCCTCATGGCGCTACCCTGCATAGGGATACGCCACCCTTCGCTTTGGGGATTCCATACTAGCCTTGGCTTTCAGCATTTAGCTGCACTTCCTTTATTCGACATTAAAATACCCCTTTACGTTTGACCCCGCACATACAATTACAATAGTTTTAATATCTTGGCAGATTTCCACCGAGTGTTCCGCTATCTCATTGTACAGTATTAAATCCATTATCTCCATCCATCATTTTTGCAATATGTACACCTTATCTGCCACGTGATTCTAAATAAAAAAAACTTTCTTGTATCCACTTTTGAACCGTGTTATTTCAATCACGTTATGCCCTACGTTGCTACCTTTTCTTTGTGGTGCAAAACAACTTACGTGTTTAGAGTGAGCGAATGAGTGAAGAGATTTGGGTGGCTCTTAACAGCGAGGTCTTGAGAGCCGATGAGGGTGATTGAAGTGAATATGGAGTGATGCCGGAATGAAGGGGTGGGGGAAACGGGAGATCCCCAGGAAAACCCGCCGACTAACGGCATCGTCTGGCACGATTCCCACATGCGAAAATCCGGTGACCCGGCCGGGGATTGAACCTGGTTCGCCTTGGTGGGAGGCGAGCGTTGTAAGTGCTCAGCCCCTGCGGCTCCCTACATGTTTAGAGGGGATATTTGCGCCGTTTCTGAAATTGTTGTTTAAGTGATTAAAAGAACAAACATTTCATAAGACAAAGGTAGTTCTGTGAGTTAAAATTGCAACCTAACATAATATTTATACTTCTCCTTGCAGTGAAAAGCGACCCTGAAACCATCCCTTCCATATTTACTAGTTTTGAAGTCGACGTTAAAGAGAAGGGATTGGGTAGTGAGTGATAACGAAAGCGGGAACACCTGTTTGTGCTACTTAGATAAGACCCCTTATTTTCGTATGTGGGAATCGTGCCGGACGATGCCGCTGGTCGGCGGGCTTTCTCTGGGATCTCCCGTTTCCTCCACCCCTCGCATTTCAGAGCTGCTACATTCTCACCTCAGTTTACCTCTCACAGGCTCTCGAGACCTCTATGTTAAGTCCCGCACAAATATATTCACTCCACTCCAATGAACTCCAGGTAGTTAACAAACTCCGTGCAACGATTTATTACGGAAAATAAGGACGAAAGTAATTAAACCTAAAGTCTAAAGTGATTATTAAATGAAAGACCCGCCCTTAAAGATTGGGAATTAAAACTAGTTACTAGCAAAAGTTAGAAATTACCTGAGATATTCAACAATTTTTTTTTAATTTTAGCGCCATATTACTAACCAACAACATGGCACACCCTAATTTCGTAATGAAGGGTGATGCTATCAATCCGAAAAATTATCACTGATGGCAGATATAAACCCAAATCTTCATATAAAAACGACGTACACGCCCGTAGCGTAATCAAGGCGCCAACCAGGAACCTTGCCGTGCTATGGCGCCTTAGTTTCCTGGGCCATAAAGTCACCTGTCAAGTACATCATAAAACTAGCAATTTCATTTTACACACACGCAGTAATTATCGCTTCCCGTGGACACGTCACCAAACCTACACAAACCGCTTATATCACCGAACGTCACTCGCGCCCCTAATATCATACTTAATGGGCAGCCGATTGCTCTATCAAAGTCCGCAAAAAACCTAGGTGTAATATTAAGTGAAACTTTAACTTTGAGAGAGCATGTCACTTAATAGATGTATGTTGCCGATTCTAGTGCTGTACACTTTTCCCGGCAATTTTCACCAAAAGTACAAGAAAAAACTAACCCGAACTATTTCCCGCTATTTTTAACGAAAGTACAAGAAAAAATTAAAAACTCAAATTCTCAAATTTTGTGGAAAAACGATGAAAACCAAGCAAGTTGAAGCTAAAGTTAAGCAAATTTCTCGTTCTCAAGCTGCTTTTTCATATTTTTAGAAACGACAATTTTCAATTTAAAAAAAAGTAATTTCATGGAAAATCAAGCAATTTAAGCCCAAAATCAAGAAAATTGTCCAATATTTCACAAAATCGCCGTTCAGGATTTTTCGTAGTGTAAAAACAAGCAATTTTCATCGAAAATCAAGCAATTTTACAATTTTTCCAAAATAGGCATTTGGATATTTCGTTTTCAAAAACAAACCAATTTAAGCTAACAAGAAAATTTAAGCTAAAATCAAATGAAATATTATAAAAGATTAAAAATAATATTATATTTATATTTTTAAGAGAATTCTAAATCATGCATAGTTTTTACATCTTTCATTTCTTTTGAAACTTTGTACGTTATAAAAACTTTTTTCTCATTTAATAATTTTAAAGCATTTTTATCAAGTATATTTACATAACGATCTGGTGATGTAATTTTATATTTACCACCTAGAATACAATTAATTTTTTCCCCCAAAATTAGATTCGTATGATTGAAATTCGGTAGCAGCATACTTTTTATATTTTTCTAGGTCATGTCGTTTAGTCAATTCAAATGAATAGTTCAACTTGTTGAGCAGCGATTACATTTTTGTGTTTATGTAAAAGGAAAAAAATAATAATAAAATAATCTATTCTAATTTTAATTTTATGTGTATTTGTATTTTTATTTCACTATATTATTAATTTAATTTTAATTTTATTTTTATTTTCATTTTTATTAAAATTATTTTTTTATTATTTCAATTTTTTTTTCCTTTTAAATAAACACAAAAAAAAATGGAATCGCTGCTCAACAATGAAACGGAAAATAACATAATATCTAAGCAATTTAAAAAATGTGGTGAAGTATTAAACATAGAAAAATTTTTACTACTATAAAACAAATAAGGATTGACTTTATAACACCTGTAAAAAATGTATCATTGAAAACCCCAAAAATAAATTTCTCTTAAAAAGGGAGAAAGTATTGAGGGAATGTGGAAAATATGTTTGTGTTGCATCTCTAAAAGAGCGTAAAAATACTAATTCACACAATGTGTTAGTAGATATTCTAAATGATATTCAACATGATAATTACCTAACAAAAACATGTAGCATATGTAATGAGAATAAATATATAAAATTATTTTCAGTTCATACAACAAATAAGGACAAATTTAGAACCCATATATTTTTCTTCTTTATAAATTAACAATCAAAAATGGCAGCGAACAATCTTGCAGTTGAGTTGGTTGAGAAGACAGTGCGGGTATAGATAAAGATTTAAAAAAAGATATTGGCATACTCTTTGAGATGATTTAATTAAACGTTAGTATACTCTAATGGAAGAAGATTTAATCACAGCTATTATACCATTTATTATAAACGAGCAAAGAAAATTAAACTTAACAAATTTACCATTTTCATATTTCAAAATCGAACAACTATATTTAAAAGATTGAAATGAATTTTAAAAAATATTTCCATTCTCTAATAATCTATTTGTACAACCTAGAAATAAAAGTAAGGGGGAAACAGAATGGATAACAAAGAATATTTTTACAAATTTACCTTTATCAGATGCCTATATCAATGAATTATATAAGCAAGATAGACAAAAAATTAACAGAAATATTCCCCTATTCTACTAATGTATTCATAAGCAAAAGAAATAGACGAACCAATAAAAATTAATTAGTTAATAAAGGTTTTAAAAACAAGACATCAACTTAATACATTGAGAATTCTTTTAATTTAGTACCGTTTAATCATTTTTTGACTTCAGCAAATCATAAGGTATTTGAGATAATACACAATAATCTTAGAACATTTAGAGGGGTCAAAATCAGTATTAAATTATACACCAATTGTCGTAAGCAAGAGAATAATCGAGTAGAATGATTTACATTTCGATCACCCAATTATACAATATTGTATGAAGGAGATATTAAAAGGATTTAAAAATTCATAAAACAAGAATTTCAAAGAAGCAATTCAGGATGGACTTTAGATAGAGTAATTGGAATACAATTAGCTATAAATAAGTATAATCCATTAAATGGAGCATCATATATAGAACTACCATAAGTGATTAAGAATAAAAAAGCACGTATTAATGTGAAAAATGAAGATCAGAAATGTTTTTTTTTGGGCAATAAAGTCTGCATTGTTTCCAGTAGAAAAAGACCCACAGACAGTATCAAAATATATAAATGTGGGTCATAATATTGACAAAGTATTAGATAATTATGAATATCCTATTAAAATTGGTGATATACCAAAAATATAAAATCAAATTGATGTATCTATAAACACATACTCTTTTAAAATTAAATCCACAGTATATCCACTAAAACTCACAAACAATAAAAAGGATAAGCATATAAATTTACTTTATTTCAAAAATGATACAAATTCACATTAGTGTTGGATAAAAATGTTATCTGCATAAGTTTCAGCACAAAGAATAATCAACACATAAAACATTATATATGTGATATAAGCCTTCTATTTTTTTATTCTCAAGAAAAATTAAATCAGCATACAGAAGACTACTCTAAAAATGAATCAGTAAGAATCAATTTGCCTTCGAAAGAAGCGCAAATAGAATTTAAGAATTATAAAAATACAATGAAGTATGTTAAACGATGTTGTGTTTGAATGATTAGCCTTCATGATCATGATTCTGCACAACTGTGATCCTACATGTCTGTTTTATTAATACAAGAGTTATGCGAGTTATCAAAATCTAACCACTTAACTTAAATTTTATCACCATTCGTTTTAAAGACTTTTTCAACCAAATATTAATTTCGATAGTTGGTTTTCATAATTTCGTATTCATAAAAACTACCCTTTATTTCTTCTCCTGTGTCATCTTTCAGTTTGTAGGTTGTCTCGTCATTATTTAAAACCTCAAAAATGGTAAATAATTATGCTGTCCAATTAGCTGTACAACCCTTTTAAAAGATTAGTTTACTCTTGCTCGTGCGGACAATATCGGCATCTTTGTATTTCGGTTTAGTAATCGCGTCTACAAAATTTGTTTGCATTAATTTTTTTTATTGGTCTTGTAAACTTCAATTGGTTTCATACAAACGGTTCTATGCTTGGTATTGTTGTATTCTTTAAATAAATCATCCAATATATATTTACCCAATTTTAATTGCAACTTCAATCAAATTTCTTACACATTTTATTCTTCGTTGTACGATTATATATTTCTACAGCACTGGCTTTAAGTTCACTGAATGTAGAATAGTGATTGATGGTACATTTTTCCATAAGTTCATTATAAAATTTGGACCCATTATCGCTTTGAATATCACATAGTTTTCTTTTAACTAATATAGATTCTAAAGCAATTGTTACATTCTTGGCTGTTTTATCTTTAATTGGTATAGCGAATGCATATTTTGAGAAAACATCAACAATTGTCATAATATACTTGTATCCATTGTTTATGTGTGATATGCCCTTTAAATTTCCATTATCCATTTTAATAAGATCGATTTGCCATAAATCCTCAATACTATACGAAATTACTTTTCTTCTTGGAAAATTTTTTGTGCATGTTTATATAATTAATTGATTATTCCTTATCTTACATTGGACAATTTTTTTAAATGTTGATTTATTAGAATTACATATAGAACATTTACTTTTCTGAACTAATCGCTCATTTTTTGTATTTTCAACTTTTATATTATTTTTGGTGACTTTCTTACACTACCAGTACCAAGTATTTTCCATTTAATAAGAATAAAAAATAATTAATCTTTATATTTTACAAATATTCCTAATGTAGTCATCAAACCATCATCACATTCATATATTTTAGTTTTTTTTTTTTTTTAATTTTAAAAGTTAAAATATCACCTATACTAACATCAAAAGGCTTATTGTAAAGAAAATTTTATTATTATCAAAGAAAAATTATTATTACTTTTATTCCACTTTGCAGGTAAATAAAATATATGTGATTTATCACCTACATATATATCGAAATATCTTTTATTGACTGCATCTTAGGATCAGCCATATTATTAATTCTACGATTTTGAAGAGAACCATAATCTTTTGTGTAAACAAAAACTTTACTAAGTTGATATTGTAAAGCAGTAACAATTATATTGTACTTTGATTCTACACATGTTTTTAAATTAGAAACACTAGTATTGTATCTTGATTATACATATTTTTTTAAAGCATAGTTAAAAACAATAGTTTTATATTTTGAATCTACCTCCTTTTTTAGTGCCTGCTTTGCATTATTTATTCGTTTTATATAATCAGCAATATTATTACTGAATTGTAAATGTATACCTTCGTTTGAAGCATAATCAGCTATTTTTTTATTAAAAAATATTTTATTGACCTTGTCTTTATCGTCTCTAGGATCATCTATATTAACAATTCTATACCCTAAAAAATAAACATAAGATTTCGTATAATCAAAGCAAGTGCTTAGTTTACTTTGAAAATAAGAAACACCCGGATTGCATTGTGAATCTACAGACGTTTTTAAAGTGTAATCAGAAGCAATAGTTTTGTTTTTTAAATCAACATGTTTCTTTAAAGCATAAGCACTAGAGTCAAAGATTTTATTTAAAGATTCGATTAATGGTTTTCCAAAATTTATCTGTCATTTAATAACAAAGAAATTATATCATTAGTCTTAAAACCTTTAGAAAACATATGTAACACGATTAAACATAGAAGTCCAAAATAACTGAATTAAAATTATGAATTCGAACATCATTGTAATAAAAATTTCTGTTCTTGTAGTAATTAATTATATTAGAAGGAATATTTCCTCAAAATGAATCAAAATAGTAAATATTGTTATTATTTTTAAAATAACAAACCCAGTGAGTTCCGGGATTTGATGAAATGTCGAAATTAAGCACATTACATTCATTTTTGTGCATACTTTTTGGTAATTCATCAATCATATAAATACTTCTGAAATTTTTTATACTAAATAATTGAAATAATTTACATATTTTTCAATATCGATATTAGATAGTGGGTATATATTCAATTTTTGTTTGGTCTTCCCCTCTTTTTTGCAACTAAACCACCACTTCCAGATTTATTTTCCATTGCTAAATTGTGTCACAGTTGTTCTTCTAATTGTTTTTTTTTTCTAGTCCGTTCAACAGAATTATAAATTGCAGTAGCTCCTCCAGCTAAAGCGCCAAGTGCACCTAGAATTGGAAATATAATTGGTGTAATTCCTCTGTGATGTAATCCATTTCCTGTTTTTTTCTTTTAATATATATTTTTTTAAATATTGGAAGTGCCAGATTTAGTAAGAAACCTTTACCTTCTATTAATTTTTTTTTTTTCTCAAGTTAATGTTTTGTTAAAAAAATTATCTATACTCAAATCTCTTAATTGATCAATGGGTATATTGAAAGATAGGCTTTTTATATTCATTTATAAGTATATATAAATATATATACATATATATAATTAATAAAACATTTTAATTCCCCATCCTAATTTTCTTTTTGTAAACATAGTTGAAGCAACAGCAGCAGAAGCAATCTTTTTCACCAATTGGTATATTTTTATTTAACATCATTTATTTACCTTCCTTTTGTAAAATTTTATCAACATTATGTCTTGATTCTAAATCTTTATGGTCTTTATAAGCAATATCGTAATATTTGCATGCTTCATCTAATTTATTTATTCCTGTGTCTTCTCTTTCTAGTCTTTCGTTTAATTTTGTAAATGGTCCACAATAATTATAACCTGGCAAATGCATTTCGGGTAAATTTAAATTATTTAATGCCCGATTTATTATTCCTTTGCCGTGATGTTCAGAATTCCCAAATGATTGTGGAATTACCTTTTAAAACTCTTATTAGATATGGAATTCCTTTAGTATTATTAATAACATATATTGTTTAGCATATTCATTATGTTTACTTTTTCATTGTAGTAATTTTTATTTCCAGCGTTTTCTTCACCATGAATTACTAATAATCTCTCAACCAATTTTCTAACAGCATCCATCCAAACATATTCGTTTGGCAAATTATTATATTTTTATACCTTCTCCAGATCTAGGAGGATTCAGAGAAATCATTCTTTCAGGTGTGTGTGGTGCTGCTTTTGAATGTGAATTTTAATATATTTTTCATAAATTGGGCTTATTATATTAATATACTTCCAACCTCCACTCGAAGCTACATTTTTATTAGGATTATAATGTTGGAATGCAACATTGCTTGTTTTTACTATTTATGCATAATTTTCATAATTCTCATCACAAAATTTATCCTTTAGAACTTCTTGATATTTTTCTGTTAACAAATTACAATATCCTGCTGTTAATTTATATTCTTTATCCTTAACAAATAGTGAATGATTATTTATCAATAATTGTGTGTCACCGATGTAAAAATCTTGCCCAACGCCACGTAAACCAAATTTGTCATCAATAATATGAATTTTTTCAGAAATTTCTTTACCAAGATTTACAATAAAATCATACGTGTTACTCGTCGAATCAGACACTGCATGTGGTAAGTTTTTCAATGGTAGAATTCTCATTTGCTCTTCCAAATTAGGAGATTTTGAGAATAATTCTCTTTCAAACGATGTTTCTTCTGATGTTGGTGAATAATCTAAATGTTTTGCTGCTACAGGAACTAGCGTTATTATTAAATTTTTGCTTTCTTTACTTACTTTTTCTACTTTTTTTAAACCAATATTTTGCATTTTGTCAGTCTAATGGTTGCGCTTTCTCCTTATTATTTTTACATTCTTTTTCATGACGCTTTTGAAATTTGTTGTATGTTTCAATGAGTAATTTATCTCGAGAAACTTCCTTTCATTCAGTCATTTATATATAATTTTTTCTCATAAATGAGTTATAAAAGTATTGAGAGTTTTGAGAGACAAACTTTTCCCGCAACTGATCAAACTAGGGGAATTTAAATGTTTACAATAATAGAATTGCATTTGATATTTCTATAGGTGATGGGTTTTCTTTTCCAAATGGCTCTTATGTTTATGAACAATTTAGTTTACATGTATGGTAGCTTTCCTACGCTCCTTAAGGACAGCGTAAAATACGCACTAAAAGGTCCAAAGTTTACATGAATATAATTCCTAGAGTTGTAGCCTCAAGAATGGTGAAGTTTCCATATAGTGTATATTCCATTAAAGTTCAGGAAGTTAACTGGGATATGTTTACGTTGTAGGTGAGAAGGAAAGGCGATTACTTCGACAGTGGAGAGTGTAGAACTGAAACGGTGAGGAAAAAATGCACTCTGAGAAATAACGCAAAGGGCCATCTCTACGTTCACCACACTTGCCTGCCAAGTATTCTAAAGTCGGAAGCTCAAGATCGTACTGGTGGCTCTAATCTGTAACTTTCACTTGCTTTAATATTCTCACTGCGAACCTCTTTACGATAAGAGCAGCTAAAATGACTGCTATTCATAACTGTCTCCATGTGGTATTCTGTAAGACATATCTTGTTAATGCCTGCTTTGTGTGTAATGGGTTTCGCAAAGATGAGGGCTCTGTCCTGAAATAAACAACCTGCTTGTCTAAGTCTTGTGTCGCATAATACGTTATTATGCTCGAGTTACAATAACCCGACGGACATGACACGACAGACGGATATGACGTCAGAGCTCGATTAAATTTCATATTGAATTTTATTCAGTGTTCACAATACCCCGACGAAATCTGCGCGACAGGTATGTTAGTTGGCTGTTGGAAAATTCTGAAAAGGCAAGTTTTAAAACTTGCGATAAAGTGATGATTATTTTGCTTTTAAAAATATTTGAATTTATACAAGAGCTAAAAAGCATTTGGAAACAAACCGGAACGTTATTGTGGCGACAAGTTAGTTTATCATTTACTGCGGTAGGGAAATACGCACAAAATTAATTTTCTAATGTTGTATTTACATTATTGACCGCCCCGACGAGTCCGACAAGATGGAAAGTAGAACTATAATCTACTTTTTGGGGGTGTCGGGGCTGCGATTTGTTCGGACTGCCGTCACAGTGACCTTGCTTTTCATTGGCTGCTACTCAGATTTCGTTGTGTCGGTGTTGTCGTGTCGTGGCCGTCGCGGTATTGTGACTCTAGCTTCAGAGTATATTCTTAATTATACCGGATATTTACTTCGTACATAGTACCTGTATTTACACGAAGACAGAAAAATGTTAAGAACAGAGCTCCTGTGAAAAGCCAGCCCATTGACACGACAAACAACGACGATAAAGACAGTTCACGGAAACTGATAGCTTTTGAAAGCCCGGCTGAAGATATGCTTGCATGCACATTGTTTATTCTTCCGCCATATGTGAAATTAACATCGCCGCGGGCCTCGTCCCTTTATTCATGCATCGGCCAAGCGAAAGAGTCGAATTATTGGAAAAGTAAATAGTTTACAAATCTGTTAATTCCTACCCTTATAACTTAAAAAAATTTTGAAAGCAAAGGAAATAATTGCTGTATTTACAAATATTTAACCTAGCTACTTTATCTCCGTCGTTACCAACTTTACTGCCCTTACACCAGTCGACGGGTGCGTGAAATCATATGCAGGTAGGAGCAACGACATTTTTCAAAGGTTGCTTTCAGAAGTTCTCAAACAAGCGTGAACAGCTTTAATGTAAACGTCACAACTGCTGGCGGATAATGAGCTCGGCGCGGCGTGGGGAGAAGTAGCTGTGCGCGCAGCCTACCGCAGGTTGATGCCGCACTAAAAATGAGTGGCGCGTTTGCTGATGTGCGACTGATATTTTTGTGACAGTTTGTACAGAGCCGGGCCTTCACTAATATCGGCCACCTCCAGCGGAGCGCAGGCATCTAGGATGGCGAGCCACCAGGACTCGAGGTGCTTTATAATTGCGTTCAGTGGCGTGTTGTGAGTTTTTTTTTATAGGGTAAGCAATTTCTTCAAACAAACGCAACTCCTAACTTTGCTTACCCTCCACATGTATTTACCATTTTATAATACCTAACATTAGTTACAAAAACTGAAACGAAGTGAATGTAATAATAATTAAACTGAAAATAAATTAGAGCATATTACAAATGATAAGAAAACTCCCGTTTTCCTGAACACTTACATCCTCTTTCCAAGGAAAAATGTAGGACTGGAGGGCACAAACAGAACGACTGCTTACCCTGCATATGGAATGCGGTTGGTGAAGCAGGAGCTCGAACATGTAATGTGTTGTAGCTTGCGAGTTCGATTCATCACTAGTTGCTCTCGTTTGTGGAAATAAATACTAGATAGCAGCACTATGCGTGTACAGTATAGGAGGCACTGAAAACTTTGTTTCTCGAATCGGAAACGGGAAACTAAGGATTAAGTGTGCTTAAAGTTAGGCGAAAACCATAAAGGTTCAAACATTTCCAATATGTATAGGGTAAGCATTTCTCTCCTTGCCTCTATGGAATAAACGCCACTGCCTGTGTTCCTGTTGGGAAGGCAACTTCTGTAGATGTGCCGAGTAAAACGACTACATGGTCTTGGAGTAAGTTTAGCTGTAACGTAGCACATGCTCTTTCTTTGTCCGGGAAAACCTGGAAGAGAATTTCCTTCCCACGATGATAAGACAACACCTGTACACAAGTCCAGAAATAAAAATGAAAGGCTGTTTTAAACAGCTTTGAGTTCTTCGCAGCCAAACACACGTTTTTGGTCATACATTCATACAACGGCACTCACGATAGACAATAGCTGCACTTCTCGACAAATAAACACTTGTTGAGGCAAAAATTACTAACTTTTTAAAATAAAATATATGGACGTAAAATACTTCGTTATTAATCTACGGAATTTCGTAAGATATACACTATGATTTCATCTTAAAACTTTAAGGTGTAACATAAAACTTAGTAAAATGTTATGGCAGAAATTGTAACCGCCATACTGAAAAGGTTGGTAATGTCTATACCTCGTTTAATTTCCGCATCCGTTTGATACCGCTATAAAATAAAACTCAATATGCCACCTTAAAATTCCTGAAACATTAATTTGTACTTCACTCGATATTTTAACACAGTGCCTCGACTTCAGACGACCCCTACCTGCACCGTTCGTATTACGCAGATGGTTGGACAATTCGAGAAAAGGCGCGTAAATAAACTTGAAGTGCAAAGAGTCGTCAAATACAACCATTACATATGGTAATACACCAAGAACTACCCATTACACAGGCTGAGTGCCATCGCTGAAAGATAATACCAGACGCAGGCAGAATGATGCGACACGCAAGTGAACGTCAACCTCAACCACAAGACTTCATTTTGGGCACATTATCTTTACGAATGAAAGGAACTCAACATGGACAGGCATTCAAAAGTCCTTTCCAATATCCGAGGGAATGCTTGGATGGGGGGAGGTGAAGTATAAGGGCTTTGTAAAGTGCATTCCCCGCTGCTCTTATTGTTCCAGCATGCCAAGAGCTACGGATACTGGTGGAAGGGGGTGAAGGGGCGAGGATGCTAACCACCAGAGTGGGAAAGCAGATATTAATGAAGTTTCCAGCGCTGTTAAGTAGCAGATTTCGAACGTTGAACCCCTCTTAAGCGTTTTGGCTTCGGCTGCTCTCGGGCGCTGTATTGAGCGCAACATTACACGCGTCACAAGGTGCGTTTTCAGTTGCGGCTTAAGGCCCCCTCGAGCAACAACGGCTTATGTAATCTTCACACGTGCTACATATCAATTTGCCAGCTTTCAATTATTCTTCCTTGAAGTAAAATAAAAAGAAAAGGGAGTTCTTTATTTAAAAAAAAAAATACTGAAAAAATCTTTCGATTGTACCAGATTCTAAGAATTACATAACATCATTTTCGGTGTATTTTTGAAATGTATTAGTCTCGGGGGGAAAAAAAATTGTTATATTGATATATTACAAAATATTGCTTATATTATTACAAATATTACTATTCATTTATGCATTTATAGTAAGATATTGACTAAAATTCTCAACAAGAAAAATTATAAGACTTCGCTGGTTTAAATCATGCAGTATGTTCTTCAAATTAACCGAAGCTTATATTTTTGAATCTTTTGAGAGAGTGTATACTTGCACCAGTATCGCAAATCTATAGTAAAGGCGTCACCAAGTTAGCGCACTTTGAGTTTCCGTTATGTCCCGAAAAATTTGTAATTTAAAGTACGTGATTCGCCCCTTGTCGTCGTCTAGGGATTATGTCAACTACACGATAATCAAGTGTGCACTGCAGTCTAAACTATTTTCACTGAAAAAAATACATTGTGGCTACTACAAATTTTTTTTGGCATACATACATATAGTCAAATCATTTTGTGGTGAACAAAAATTTTTTTTGTTGCCATCACTAAACATGTTTGGCCTCTAGAAATGTATTTAGTGATGGCTACAAAATATGTTGTTCTCACTACAGAATTATTTGGCCGTGTCTATGCCAAAAAAAAATTGGTAGTAGCCACGAAGTATTTTTTTCAGCGTACGGTAATTGAGTCTTCCCTTATCGAATAACAAAATATTGAAGTGCCTTAGTTTCAACTCCGCTCCGCTCTGGAAATTACAATAGTTAGCGGCAACGATCATGATACAGAATTGAGGCCAAACACCTGAATGGACATCCTATATAATAAGTAGACGATCTCTGTCTGTCTGTCTGCCTGTCCGTCTTTAATACCTCTAGTCCCTTGAAACTCAACAGAAGTTCTTCAAATTTTGCAGAGCGAATCCTCACTTAG
Source organism: Dryococelus australis (assembly GCA_029891345.1). Lineage (NCBI taxonomy): Eukaryota > Metazoa > Arthropoda > Insecta > Phasmatodea > Phasmatidae > Dryococelus > Dryococelus australis. The sequence goes on from CM056996.1 coordinate 116,020,336, forward strand.
GGTAACATACAGGTCAAGTTCGAATTTCAGCAAGACTAGATTACGCAATCATTACCTTTTACCCTAAAAACTCGTACTTTAATTACTTTTTCCCTTTGAAAAGTTTTGTATTATTGCATAGAGAATATTTCATACAGATATGAAGGTAATGAAATATCAGTTTTGTTTACTTTAAATGTCTCGCTTCAATGTTGAGATAATTAAGTGGGGCCACAGTGGCTCAGTGGATAGAGCGATTCCAAGTGGGGCCTTAGTGGCTCAGTGGATATAACTATGTTAAGCGGGACCGCAGTGGCTTAGTGGATATAACTATAATAAGTGGGGCCACAGTGGACTAAGTGGATAGATATATATCAAATGGGGCCTTAGTAGCTCAGTGAATAGAGAGATTTCAAGTGGGGCCTCAGTGGCTCAGTAGATTAAACTATATCAAGTGGGGCCTTAGTGGCTCAGTGGATAGAACTATGTTAAGTGGGACTGCAGTGGCTTAGTGGATATAACTATAATAAGTGGGGCCACAGTGGACTAAGTGGATAGATATATATCAAATGGGGCATTAGTAGCTCAGTGAATAGAGAGATTTCAAGTGGGGCCTCAGTGGCTCAGTGGATAAAACTATACCAAGTGGGACCTTAGTGGCGCAGTGGATACAACTTTTTAAGTGGGGCCGCAGTGGCTAAGTGGATAGAGAAACATTAAATGAGACTGCAGTCACTTCAACGTTGAGTGAATTTAACATCATTTCATTATTACCTATATATATATATATATATGCAATATTATTGCCAGTCTTTGTATGATAACCAAATTTTTTAACCTAGTAACTATTCTAGCCCCGTGACAATACAAAAAATAAAGGTCACGGGCTGGGTCCCCTAGTAGAATAATACTGCGTTATTACGGTATTTTACTATTGCAGAATTAATTAATTTTCTACGTGTTTAGAGATTGTTCGTCCCATTCTTCTGAAACGTTCCTGGAATATGATGTATCACAATTTCACTGTTAAAAAGGAATTTTTTTCGATGTTTCAGTTTTGAGTAACTTTTCATATTTGTATGTGGTTTGCCTATATATTTTTTATATGTCTACGTCAAACCATCAAACTTATGTTAGAGTGCCAGGTATAGTTCTCAAAAGGTATTTTATTTGTATTATTTACATTGCCTTAAATGAAAAGCGTTCTTTTATGAATATTTTATGTCAGTTTAGACGAAAAATAAAAATTTTCACATGAATTTACTCAGTCACTAAATAATTGAGAAGGTAATCAACGATTACGTTAACCCAATTTAAGTGAGCCATTTCATAATCAGCTATCGGGGCTGCTTTTCTAATTTTGTATGTTGTAAACTTTGTAGTCTGTTTTCTATTGGCGTACAGCATGTACCTGGATGGATTTTCCCATGCAAATACTATCAAAGGAAATCACTGGTTAATAACATTCCCACTCTACATTCTAATCAGTGGAAAACCACTGACACTGATTCGCAGGCAAAGGCAACTATTCGAATCACTGAAATTGCTCCACTTACAATAGGTGAAAAATTACTAAATGTTTTCCTTTTCCCCACATTCAACGCAGTTTAAACTTCCAAACCGAGTGCTTTGACGATTACGTGAAAAGGAAATGAAAGACGTATAAACGAAATGAAAGACAGAATATTAATGCTACCTTGTAAAATGGTGTTATAAAAGACGAGCCCCCATTTTAAAACATATATTTTATGAAATTTATTAAGGTTATTTAATTGGATACACCTCGTTTAACTGATCCGTCAGTCAAAACGCAAATTATTGAGAAACAGGGAATGAAATGGTTGCTGAATCAGTGGAAATTGTTGCTTAATTAATAAGTAAGGGGAAATAGACTTTTTATATACAAATTTGTTATTTAATTAATTGAAGTAACTGTTGTATAAATCAGAAGCTGTTAACTGATTTAAAAAGTGAAAATCTCACTTATCCAGATTTAGAGTGCACTTAAAGATGTCAAGGAGATACTTGAATAATGTCACAAGCTGCGACAAGACGATGGCGCCGATCTATAAAAACATCTTACTGTCCAGCGTCCATAGTCAGTCTGTAGATGCTCCTTAGTCTGCTCGTGCACTTGAAGACGACAGCATATTTACATTTCTGAATCGTATAACTTTTTCGTCATAAAAATCTTGCTGTCTCTTCTTCCTGCAGTACAGTGTTTTTTGCATATATTTCTCTGTTTATAGCTATTGATTTTGATAAGGTTGTTTGTCCAGAGGAATTCCACTGGGTATATATACAATCCTCAGTTCTCTCTCTTTGTCTTATTTACTAGCGATTTATGTATCATTTTTTTTATATTTCTGACTTCATAGTTTATGTATGGTTCTTTGTAACTTACGTACTTTTATACCATCATTTAACCATAGCAGTTTTATGTTTGCGTATGTTTTTATGTCATATTTTGAGTTTTGTGGTAAGCAACAGCGTACGTCAGAAGTAATAAATTGTGCGATAACTAATCTATGTCATTACAATAATTTAAAGAACGCTATTATTCTTCGTTAAACATTGCGATGCGGAACTATAAATAAGGATTATTAATAAACATGTCAAAATGAGTTAGGGGCTACCATGTGTTAATTCTATAATCTCCTTAGTTTTCAAGCAGTTCGCACATAGATTTATATTTCAAAAAATATGGAATACCTGCATTTTGACGATACTTTATGACACCCAAAGCGCGTTTCTTGCATGGCCGCAGGAATCTTAAAGCGTTAAGCGTGTTGCTCATCAGAAGGAATTCCACATATGAACTAATACAAGATAGAATTTTTATAAGGTTTTAAATTCTGTTCAATAATTCGCCATTGAATATCAAGCATGGTTCCGCTTCACAATTTTCCCATGAATTGGTTTGGTAACATCGACTATTTTTGCAGTGTTTCCAGAGTTTTGCTTTCTGCTCATATACCTGCATAAATGATCGAAGGCCTACTGTTCAACCACTGGGTGTATTATTGTCATTAAACTCTTTCAGCCACAACCTCAAAGGCGTATCCCACCGTCATGAATCACTTCAAGCCACGGGTCGTACGAGACATATTTTTCAATATATATATATATATATATATATATATATATATATATATATATATATATATATATATATATAATTATTTTCTCTTGGCTAGCATGCAGCCGCATATTGTTCCGGTAGACTCTAAATAAAACTTCACCTATACAAAGCGGTAAATATAAGATTTCCAATACCCGAGTCTGTGGCTGTCACAGCTGTAGTGGATTCATTACAGGAAACTGTAATTTCGTTCACCGAACATTAATTTCCCTACACATCGGGTTACATAACTTAATTTATCAGTTTATCAAGAACTTGGTGTTTTATTTATCTTCGTGCTCTGTTTGCGTAGAGGATGTATTGCATTTACTAGCGTTTTCTTTGGCCTACTGCCCTCGAGTAATTTCAGTATACACTCGTCAATATTATCGTCATCACGATCGTTGATAAGGCCGTATAGACAGTTCCGGTCCTTAATCTCAGACTTCCTCGTTCTTCCCAGATGTCTTCTACGCCGTGGCTTGAACTTCCAGGCAAGTTCCTGAAGTATACATTTGTTTCACTCCATTAAAGTATCAGACCCATTTATTTTTGTTCTTATTGATTTGTGCAAATCTCGGCTCAACTTACAATTCCTCTCTAATAAGTTGGGTTTTTTTGTCCGATCCATCTTCTAGCATCCTTTTACAGCCCGGAGAAACATTTTTATGTTGCATGTTCCTTTTTTTTTAATGGTTCTCTTACAGTTTATATACTGACACTGTCATTGTCGTATAAAACTTCATTTGTATTTCACGCCTTTGTTTTGTTTCCCATGTTTTTTGGAACAGTGCCGCACATATGCCGATATCTCGAGAGCTTAACCTTTATAGATCTGTTTTGATCGTAACTTAAGTGGTATCCTGTCTGAATTGTTAAAATGAGAAGTTTAAGGATTTGATTAAATACAATTATTGATCTAGCTGGATATTTCCATAGAAAGGCTTTGTTCTGTTATGCTTATGAATACTGGTCCCTAGCCCACCCTCATGTTTTGAAACAAGGAATTGTTCAGCAGCGAACACTAAGATATTTATAAACACGGTTCTCAGGACCGAAATGCCTTTTGTTTTAAAACCTTATTAATGATTTCACTCTCTAAGAATATCGCCTCCTTACAAATGAAAAATAGCAACTCGTAAATTACAGCCTTGTCGAACACCTTGACTTCTAATCGCGTACTGTTTGCCAATTTTGAATCCTGTATCTATGGCTATTTGAGTGTCATCCTAAAACTGATTGTTAACCTCGATCAAGTGTGGCCTAGTTCTCTACTACAGACTAATATTGGTATCTTCACACTAGTTGAATCAAACCTTTGAAAAATCTGCCCATGTATGAGTGTTTGATTGTTCCGTAAATATTTCATGTATCACAAACGTTTTATACTTCTGTTAACCCAGAAGTATTTTATTTTTGGTAAAACTGAACTATTCTCTATATGTTATTTACAAGTGCAATATTTAATTGACAATTAATATGAATAAAGCAGGGTGAAAATAGGTATGTTGGCAGTTCCTATTAAGAAATCGTTCTCATGCAAAACATTATTTAACCGAGTCCGCACAACTACTGCGCGTCGTCCCTTTGGTGTAATTTTCTAGATTCAGATAAGCTTGGTTTCCATGAGGTGGAGGAATTTCCTGAAAGTAGAACTTCAGCAGGACTTCAGAAAATTTGTACGTAACCAAGAATAGGTTGTAATTATAATTTGCCACAGCTTTGTTCACTTATCTCGATCAACAGCTTCATCTTAGTGAACAAGATTTACTATGAAAGACACTTTCTTTGTGACTGTTAAAGTGCTTAAGTTGGACTCCTTTAATTTAAAACTGAATTTAAAGTTGGACTCCTTTAATTTAAAACTGAATTTAAAGTTGGCGTACGCTGGTAAAATTTATCTTGGTATAGAACACTGTTGTATAAGAATTTGTATATTTTTTTTGCAGATGAAGATAATGAACATCTGGAGCGAGTTTATATGTGATGTAGGATTGCATAAATTCCTATATGGGCCTCCTGGTTGAATTATATTCTTCTCCCAATCAGCATTTCCATATTAAAAATGCTGTCCGCACGTGACTTATTTTTCCTCAATAAATTGTAATTTGTTCTAACAAACGATCTATTATAGTATTCAATATAATAGAAATAATATTTGTAATTATTGTATAAACTGGTCCAAATAGGCTTATCACTCTATATTTGGCGTATTCTGTCCAATGACATATCTTTAATATTAGTAAGACTATTGCTTTTTTTGCAACGTCCAGTCAGTTTCACAATATTCAGTTTTATTTCCCGTGCACTAAGAGAAACGCCAACAAAATATTTGTCTCTATAAGGACACGAATATATTAAGTTGCCCCAACAAATTATTTTGTTGAGTAAACCAAACTTGAAAATCAACTAAATTAATTTTGATTATCTAAAAAAAATACATGTTTTAATAAACAAGACCTCAATATTGGGCCAAAAGATATTGGACTGTCAACAAACTATTATGTCGAATCAACTGTATATACTTGTTTAGCCAATAATTTTATTGCCTTCATTCGAAAACACAGCTCAAGAGTTAGTTTACTTTTGTTTATCACAATTAGGACAGTAACAGTCAATGTACAAGAGCCTCGAAACATGGCTAATGGCCCGTTGCACCACGGTGGTTTAAAACTCGATCCGAGATCATGCCCGAACATGATCTCGGATCGACACAGAAAACTGTTGCACCATTCGAGTTCAGAGCTGGACTGGAGATCGAGCTGAACTTCATTTCGAACCGCCGAATGTGATGGTTCTAGATCTCGATCCGAGATCTGAAACGTATCTAAAAGCAATGTTAAATATATTTGTTCACTAGAAATAAACGTAGTAATGTTTGAATCGTTTAAAATGTATTCGGTTGTTTTTTAACTGTTGTAAAACGTATAGTGAGACAGTTTTCATAGAGTTAAGATCAAATACATTTATTTAATTGAAGATATATTAATATTTTGTAAAGAGATAACTAAATTCATGGTTATCACTCCTAGCAAACACAACGTAAAATTGGAAAAATCATTCAGAATATCAGATATTGCCCTAATTTTCCGCGCAAGCTAACTAACACGTCAAATTTTTTGATCACGATAGAAAAGTTGTCACCGACAAATGTAATTTGAAAATACGCAAACAGATCGAACTACGTAATTTTTTTTGGGGGAATTGGGGGGGGGGGGGGAACTAAAACTACGTTATACGCACTTAAATATTATTAAGCAAAATTCGTACAGTAATTATTCACTTAAAACAGATAAAACATCGCACCATCTAGTTCTATGTACACTACCTTCTTCAATAACGTTGGTATTAAAAATAGCGTAGAAAGTGTGTGCGAAGATTTTTCAACTAAACAAAACAACTAAACCGGAAATTTCGCAGTGCATTCAACTAAATTATATATAGGCCATTCACGGTAAAGTGAGCACTTTTTGAAGCTGTTTTATCAAACATGACAAATAAATTCATTTCATTGTGGCCTCGGACTTTTGGTTTTGGGTATGGTGAATGTACACACTCTGTTTATTACTCACGCGGCAGGGTTTACATTAACAAGAGGTGGAACGATATAAATTGGTTGAAAGAAAAAAGTAACTAGGGCTTCAAAAGTGCTCACTTTACCGTGAATGGCCTATAGTAAAAAATCCTCTAGGGTCTTCCATTCCTCATATCTCTCTTTCGAAGAAAACTGGTCCGTTCATTTTTACATTCAATGAAATTCAATTTGTTTTCTACCAAGTTAACGATTAATGTTTTCTCCTTTTATGTACAAATATTTCTTTTCGAACAACTTGCAACTTCATCCCCATTTTATCTCAATAAAATTAACTAATTAACAATTGCGGTGACTTAATAGAGAATATTAGGTAAACGCACATATTACTATACCAAAACAAGTAATCAGAACTCCTATGATGGAAACTACGCCAAAATTCATGACGTCGTATATAGCAAAATTTATCTCATACTTAATATCGAACTCTAACATTGCAACGAAGATCAACGAATCGGAGTTCAAGAATCGTGCAATCTCGTTGGTGCAACACTTTTACAATGGAACCAAAATCAAACCGAATAGTAATTCAGAAATAGGATCATTCGATCTCGGATCGGGCAAGATGTTAGCGCAGCCGGGTTTTAGTGTCTGACATTGAAAAAAAGTGCCCATACAACTGCTATCTCTTTTTAAACATGTTATCAATGGATCTGAAAGATAATTTGCATGTCTTCATGTATATTTAATAGCGTGTTAATGAAATGAGAGTAATTAATTTTTTTCGTAAAGTAATATTTGACCGTGTTAAGTGAATTAAAAGCAAGATAAGATGTTAACTAAATGAAAAACAGCAAAGACATTAAAAAAAACAGCAAAGATACCTGTAAACTCATATATATATATATATATATATATATATATATATATATATATATATATATATATATATATATATAAGACACAACATCCCACTCTTGAAATAGTTAACCGTGCAAGCTATCTAATATTTGAAATGTATGTACAGTATTAAAAAACACCAGAAACTGCAGTAACTTTAGCTGAGATTGCTAGGCGCAGCGCTGTTGTATAGATAATCCGGGTTCGAATCTCGTTCACACATACAATTATTTTTATACTAACAAAAACTGTACACTGTACGTAGATCGAAACAAACCCTTGGTTGCACCAACAAAATCTTCGTTTGGGAAAACCAGACAAGAACGACAAAGTAATTTGGTTACTATAACAAAATATTTAATTGTCCCTCCAAAAAAAAAAAAAAAAACAATTTGGTTGCGCCAAACAAACTTTGTTTGATACAACAAAACCTTTTTCTCAGTGTTTTCCATTGTATATTGTAAACATGTAGGGGTCGGAGATTCACAAGTAATCCATCATGCTTGAATAACCCAGAGTTAATATTATCGAACCCAGTAGCTTTTAAACTGTTGGTATCTTTCAGTGCAGTCTTTTGTCCAACTAAAGTAAAAGTATCTATTATTTCTTCCCGTTAGCTACTCCCTGTGGGTAGTTTCATCATATATATGGCTTAGTAGTTACAACAGCAGAAACTGTGGTATGAAAACCTCTCACACAACGTGGCATGAAAACGTTTATTTCTTTGCAATCTCTGTTTCACTCATCTTCGCCTTTTCCAGCTTGCGGAAATATTCAGTTTTACCCTCACAAGGCTGTGTTCACTGCCAACATACTCTCATCTGAACCTGTTTACATCCTGTATAATATGTTCTAGCCTTTTACTAGAAATGCATAAATCGATAAGGAACAAGTTCCCCTAGCACTCAGATCGTATTTTTTGCCGGATGGTGTAAAACCTATTCCATATTTCAAAATTCTAACCGATGCGTTTAAAATCCGTTCAACCTTTTCTCATCATCGTTTACTCTTTCTCCGAACCAATCGGCTATATACTGTAGCAGTCGGTTGCATTGTTAAGGTTCTTCGTGGGTTTCTAGTTGTGGCACTGCATGTTTCCATTTTTCGTCACTTACACTCTAAATTAGAATCAGTGGTAAACCACTGATTCGCAGTGAAATTCAACAACTCTAATCAGTGATAATGGCTCCAATTAGAATCAATGGAAAACCACTGGTTATTTCAGTGAAAAAATTTCACTGATTGAATAAGTGACGGCCGACTGCAGTGGTGAATTAACTATTGATTTTGTTAGATGTAGACAAAACATTACGTGAAATAAACATATTCACGATAGTTTACTATTTATATTGTACAATTTACCGCAATTTAAAAAAGTAAAAAAAAAAGTTCCGCAGGTGCCTGGCATCGAACTCGCGCATTCTTGCAATGTAGGCCTTTGCCTTGCCACCTGAGCTATCAATCCAAGAGAAGGTGCCCTGAGGAAAATATATTTTGTATATTTTTGCTCCACAATCGTGTAGTTTGAAGTTGTATGCTCATACTTTCCGTTTATGGTTTGATTGATACCGTTAGGATTATTTAAAGGAATAGTATATATGAGAGCATTCTCTACGCCGCATTAAATGTAGTTTAAACCTTCAAACAGAGCGCTGCGACGATTACATGGAATTGAAATGAAAGACGCAAAAACGGAATGAAAATCTGCGTGTTCTTATTATTACCTCGTAGAATAGCGTTTTGAAAGACGAAATACATTTTATAAATTATTTTGTATTAGTTTTATTCGTTTATTCGTTGTTACTTCACTTCATACACTCTATTTAAAGGCCATTTTTAAACAATGTTTGATGGCCATTTTTACACGCAGTTTCACTAGTACATTAGTCACAAATATTTCGAGACGGAGCAAGTTGCTCAGATGTTTCACTGGTCCATCAGTCAAATAATTAACCACTGAGAAAACAGTGGGAAAAATGACTGACGAATCAGAGGGAAATGTCACTGAATCAATCAGTGAAGAAATTATGGAATTCTTTCACTAGTTCATCAGTTATGTTCACTGAAGTGACTGTCGTATCAGTCACATATGTTTGACGGATTGAAACAGTGAAATTCTCACTGATTCAGATTTAGAGTGTATAACTGCCATTATACTAATTCGTGTTTTAATTTATGACACTCAGCTCCAAAAAATATCATGTGGTCCAGGCCTGTAATTTCCTTGAACTACTTCTTTGTTTCAGTTAACTAGGCTATGGCCATTCATTTATGCTCCATTAATTATTGAGATGCAGGCGTCTAAGATTCCACATCATTGCACCGAGTACACCCTTTATAGTTTTATCCAGCCCTATTATTGGCCATGTCAAGTTCAATTTACCGTATCCGAGCAAATGCTTGTCTGATATTCCGTGTAATTGAAGTGTCCTCCAAAATCGTAACCAACTTGTTGTAGAATAAGCTGTGTGGCAGGGCTATTGTCTTCAGGCAATTCAGCGTGCCTTGAAGATAATGCATACAGAAAGATTAAAGACACTCTCCATCTTCTCGAATACTCCCATATCTATGTAGTGACTGATAATAATAAGTTAGGGATCCGTCTCATAGAAAGTGGGAGACAAGAACACGCTATGCTAGGAGACCATACAGTACACACTTATATTGTCATCTAGGTACAAGACACCAATGTCGGGCCGCGGTGGTGTAACGATCAGACTACTCTCCTCCAACCAAGGCGAACCTGGTTCGATTCCCGGAGGGGTTGCTCCCGCAATTCGCACGTGGTAATCGTGCCGGGCGATGTCGCTGATCGGCGGATTTTCTCCGTTATCTTCCATTTCCCCCGCCGTTGTATTCCAGCGCTTCACCCTCATCGGCTCTCAAGACCTCGATGTTAAGAGCCGCCCAAATCCCTTCACTCCACTACACCATGGAGGGTAGATATCCCTTTTCGCCATTCAGAGGACGCGCTCTTTAGAGGCCAGAACTATCAAGAGTTCAGCAGAAAATATTTCATAAGACATTACTTATTCTACAGAGACTCTGTAGACGAAAGTTTCGCAAGTATTAAACTTCTTCTCTGAGGAGGTTGTAATTTTGCATTATAAGTACCCGAAACACTGAGCTTAACAGCTCATCTTATCTTTGAAACTTTACTAGTAATGTTGAGTTCTCATAATTATGTTGGTATGATTGAACTGTGTTCATTGCCGACCATGAGACTAAGTAAAAAATTAATGAAAGATAAAAATCGCCCACTCAAGGAACTCAGCAAGACAAAAAACGAAATAAGCATTTTACATCACCGCAGACAGATAATTAGGAAAAGCTGTTTCCTGATCAATAGAAAACATATTATGTATGAACGTATGTGTGTATGTCTATATTTACTAAAACTACAAAAATATGAACGAACTACTTTTTATTACAAAACAGGATAGGCTACAAAAGCAAACCAAAAGAAAGGACAACACGATGGCCAAAACGAAAACACGACAGAAGTGAATAAACAGTTTTAAAAAACCAATATAATAACAACAGCTCATGTTCTGATTCAGGAAATCTGTCACACTTCACCTTCTAGTATCATCACTGCTATACAACCTACAAGTTCGTTGTTGAAGCTTTTAAAATTGAACAAGCAACAATCTCGTGCCTGTTGCTGAAGTGGAACAAACGCATTGTTCCCTACAACCAAATCTAAAATTTTACTACTTGGGACACGTAAAAAAATAAACAATCATTACAGAAAATTTCATAATTAATTAATTTTTTGGGTTCGTAAAGTTGACTATTACCGCATCATTAACAAAAGTATAAAAATATAATATGGACATGTGCCTTTGCAGAGACATATCACAGAAAACTCATGGTACAACATAAATCCAACATATATGTAAATAGTTCATACATCGTAAAGCCAAAATAATTCAGATAGTTATTAAAAACTGGACAAAAGTCATACGAGTATTCAACCGAACAAACGGGGAGAGTAAATACAAACCTGTGTATGTCGTGGTCTGTGTTTTAAATGACAACGTACTTCTGAAGAAGGGTATGTCCACGATAGTTTTAGATGTAATTAGCTACCCTCATTGCAAGAATCATTCAACAAACACAAAAAAATAAATTATTTTGCTTCAAGTGATAACATTTCACAAAAAATTAATTATAGTGGAGGTTTTGTAATGTGTGTTGATGTTACACATCACCTTAAATTCGATTCTAAAATATTTTAAAATGTATTTGCCAATTACACATTTACTAAATTAATATGTTCGTGTTTCCTGCGTAGAGCAATTTTAACACTATATTATATTTTTCTTTCAAGTTCACTGTAAAATAAATTTGAGGTAAAATTCCCTTACAGGTAAGAGAAGCTAATTACTTCTACATTTCAAGTTCACTGTAAAAGAAATTTGAGGTAAAATTCCCTTACAGGTAAGAGAAGCTAATTACTTCTACATGTAAAGTAAAATTTCCTTCAAGTGTGGAGTAAATTTAAATAACAAGTCAGGTATTATTCCCTAAATGTACGGGAAAAGTACCCAACAGAAGTGGGGGAAAATCCCATACAAGTAAGGTAATATTAACTATATTGTATTATAAATTTATACATAAAAATTACACCGGGTATTAGAACAGGCAATATTTTTTTATTACCTATATATTCTGACAAAGTGTAACCAAAACTTCAACTCTAAAATTCTCCATACTTGCTGGTGGGTGGGCACTAACCATGGACCTTAATCTCAATAAGCCGATGCACTATCCGTTACAACACAATGACAGCGTAACAGCATCAGTGAGTATTAGCGTCTCATTGTATTGTTTCATCAGCCCCCCCCCCCCACTTAGATGTTGAGACAATGCTGAATAGATGCATGCGTCGTAAGGTAATTTTCACATCCATGTATGGGGTTTTGCACTACCATGTACGTGAATCTTACTCCAGAGTGCGATAATTTTACCTACATGTAAGGAAAACCATGTTTCCCACAAAAGTTTGCGAATATTACCTTACACTTGTCAGGTAATTTTACCATTTTTTTTACAGTGTTGCCACCTGAAATGCTTAGCAACCGCTCGTCTTCTATCTCGTTTCATGCCAGACTATTGTGTTAACAGCCTGCTCTCTACGTTTTATTTGCATCAAATTTTCTGAAGTCCTTGGTTTGCTGTGCCAAAATTATAACTGTAGTTAAGCTTAGATAAATGGCGGTTGTCTTAAATTAAGTACATTTTTATGCAAGTAAAGAGGCTCGTGCACTACGTAAATTGCAACTGACCCACCGCATCAATTTTCTCTTACAGCGAGCCAATCGAAATTTTCAGTGGCTGAAGTTAATTATATTCAGGGCACGCTAGGAGTTTGAAACAATCTCCATCTTGTCAGAGAACTCGTTCGAGCAGGTATGCCGTGGAATAGTAAGTGCGCCGGGTTTGAAATTGGGCATAATCAGTAAGTAATGTTGATTGTGAGGATTTTGTTGGAGAACTCCAAGAGAAGTTACGTACTTTCCAGTTCAGTGTTTTAAGAAGACACCGCCGAATCTTTTTCTCGTTTTAGTTAACGTGAAAGTAGCATTGCTTCAGGGTGGTAATAAATGCGATGTACCAAACCAACCATCTTAAAGTCCACTTACGTGATTTCACTACACAAACAGCTAACCCAAATATCTGCAATTCTTTTTGCCACGCATCACATATGAAACTTTAACTTACCCTAACACTCATACCAGTCGATTAAGTTATTGGCACACTAACATAGACAAAATTTCGAACCTGAATAAATTAAATTTTAATTTAAAGTATCCTGAACTTAACAATATACTTATTCTTTGACGAGATTTAATTTGTTTCTAAGGTACATACGTACATTTTTACTGGCTTCTTACAGTGTGGTGGCTAGCGGAAATTATGACAGAACATGATCCAAAACTAAATCGAACTAAAAACGTTATTAGGGCACAGAAGCAATTTCGAAAGTTCTGATTGCAGTTGGCTTGATTTCAACGTGTCTGTTGTACTAAATAAAAAACAAAACCGAAGAATTTTTGTATGTTTTCAACATTTCCCAGCGAATGAGGTTACATTGCAATTTCCCTTTTAATATCATAAGAGCCCATATTTATTGTATGATTTACGGTGCATTTATGTAATTGCTAGATTTGGGACATTAAATCAAAAGGATATAGTTGAGAATTACAGTTAATTCAGAGCGAATATCACAGCAAACTCTATCCAGTTTGTAAGGTAAAACTTCTAGTACCTTGCAAGTACATCATATAGGAGCTGTTTCTACCAAAGCCAGGAGAGACCAGGTTATTTTCTGGTCATATTTGTGTAACCCAACAAGAGTATTAATTTTATTTGATCACCTTACGCATACCGCGCTGCGTATTATTAAAGCTGGTTCACTCAGGCAGCTCTTCATGTACATTGCAGAATGTTCCACCCAGTATAATGGGGCTTAAGAAGAATTGCGGCAGTCGTTAAGTTACTTTCGTTTAAGACACTCAGATATTGTCGCAAAATAAGTGAACTGAACTCTACTGTTGAACACCAAACTGTCATAAAATTACTTGGGCCAATGAATTATCACATGGATTTAGCTGAAACAGACATTTTCTGTGTCTGTAAAACCGTTCACATGGTAACGCAATTCACTTCATGAGTAGAGACCAGGAACTTCTACCTCATGGTTCTTTTTATAATTTCTATACTTCTCGATGAGCAATTTCACTCGAGAAACACCCTGTGAATCCTTCATTCATACAAATTATTTTTTTACTTATAAATGAGTTATAAAACCGTATTTTTGGGTTTTCTCAGAGTGCTCCCAATTGTGAACGTTTTATGATTTTTGTGTATATTTAAAGCTGTGGTTTAAAAAATTATGTTTATTTTGGTGAACGGTAGATTTTGAACAGATTGTAAGTAAGAATATAATCCTATGACACCATCCAAGGATACAGTTAAGAATTCTTACCATACAAACTTTTTCTGAACTTGTCAGGTTGTCGAGCAGCCTAAGACAATGGATTTAATTCTATTTTCTTGTAAGGGTTCGAATCCTGGGCAATGCAATTCATTTTCAGACATATATTGAAGACGGCTGAGTTGGTCTCATTCGCAGTACGTCTGTCGTTCTAGTGAGTTCTCTTTCTCTGACTGAGTTCGAGTGACTTGAGACCTAGCTACATCAGTTTTAGACATATAAAAGCAGTGTGTATGTCGTCGCTACAAATAATCCAAAACGTATGTATTTCCTCGTGACGGTATAGTGAAAATGATGGTTTGTTGTTCTAGCAGTCAGATAAATTTTTATCGTCTAATGTGACATATGGAAAGCTTAAATCACCTGCCTTTGAACTCGACGGCTATGGAGCCGTGACCTGTATCATAGCTAATTAAAGTCATACATGAATGGTTGAGTCCTACACCAGAGGTAAAATTTACAAGTTCTGACATGGGGTAGAATGTACTTGGCTACGTTAAAAAATTATTCCGAGTCCTACACAATATGAAAATATATTCTAAGTCCTACACAAGTTGGAATTAATGTGACTAAATAAGAAAATTTCTCAAAGTCTTACACGAGGGCGATCAGAGAATTCCGCCGGCCCAAGAGCAGTATAAATGTAGTTTGAATTAGAATTAAAACTCCTTGTTTTCCCTTTTATAGTGTGGATATTTTAATTGTTTTGTAGTTTTTTTTGGGGATTTTAAGGTTAAGGATTTCCAGGTCAAGGTCAAAGGCCAAGGTCACCTGCATTTTTTGGCCTTTTGTAGGTTAAGGTAGGTTAGGATTTTTTTGGGCTATAGTACATTAAGTTATGTTAGTTTGATAGATGGTAAGAATGTTTTTGTTCCAGGGTTGGTCTGGACTATGAAATTTGCTTTGATCACTTGCATTAACATGATGGTATCTTGGGTGATATGTTTTTTTCCAGTATATCTGCCTTGTGAGTGTTGATGTATGTCAAATGGTGTCGACAGTGTGTGTGTGTGTGTGTGTGTGTGTGTGTGTGTGTGTGTGTGTGTGTGTGTGTGTGTGTGTGTGTGCGCGCGCGCGCATCGGCAAGTCCTGTAATGCTAAGGCATGCATGAGTTTAAAGTGTTTGGTATGGACTGGTCAGTATATTTTGACTGGTGTCAGTCGACATGGTGGATGGTATGAGAAGAAGTTGCTTGTGTCACTGGTATATGCTGCATGATTGCTTTTTGTGGTCTGTATAGACGAATGGTTGATGTATGCTAGATTTATAGTGGATGGTATGGTTGGTATGTATAAGTGGTGTCGGTTGGTAGAACAAGTAGAATAGGTGTAAGGTTATATGCTTACCTCATGTGTATAGTTGATTGGTACACCTGAGTTATGATGGGAATTGTGCTTGGTGTATTGGATGGTGCAGTTGATTGGTATGACTGAATTGTTCTTTGGTTATAGGAGCTGGTATGCAGGTTGGTCTGGCATGACTTGGGCTATAATGGATGGTTAGTTGGCATGGTGACTAGCATATATTTTGGCTGGTGTCGACCAGTAGAGCAGAAAGTATAAGAAGTAAGTAAATTTTTCGTAAGTTAGATGGGGTGAAATGGTAGTCAATATAGTTAACTGTTATTATTGATCAGTAAGTACGATGTGTGGGGTCTTGATATGGTATGTATTGTTAAGAGCATGACTGAGGTATGCTTGGGTTAGAGTGAATGAAATGGTTTGGACTGCAAGTTTTTTGTTTGGTATGGTTATCTGCTGTGGTGTTTAGTTGATATCTTCAGATGGTATAGTATGTTGGTCTGCTGGGTTGTATGGCTTTCGACATTGCATGGCTAAAGCAAGCTAATGTCATGGTAAAAGTCATTAAATATCTGTTTCATTACTCAGGTCCATTAGGTTATCAATATCGTTGTTAAGTATTCATAAGGTATGTTATCTGGTAGGATTCGGCAGAGCAGCTATAAATATGGATGGCTAGCATAATTAACTGGTTTGTTGGTTGATTAATTTTTTTATATTAACACACACAGTTTATTTGAAAATTAATATATTTTTATTTACTTGTATTGGTCTGGTTTTAATAAATACAAAGTCCTACATGATGGTTAGAATATGTAAAAAACCATCTTCTTCAATCATGCTGACCCAATGTTCAATTCAGTTGCAGGCTTGTAGTTGCTCGTGAAGCCTGCTGACGCATTATCTTTACTTACCAGATGCCGTGCAGGTACAAAACTGCTATGTGCTGACGTAGGACATCCGACATCATCCAGGTGTGAAAACGGCCAGGAAGCACGTACAGACTCCAGTTACCGTGCATGCACAGACTTGCTCTTGACATTTACGATGTCAACTGATCGTCGGATAAATTGAAAGGGGCGTGGTGAGTTTAAATCGAGTAATGGTTTGTTCAAGGTGTCTGAACTATGGACTGTGGTCTACTTGACTTCTAGTTTAAGGTATGTGTAAATTTAGTCTGGTGTTGATTAGTAGAGTAGATATTCTGCAAGAAATGTAGTGATCTATCTATTGAATATATGTGAATAAAAATGTTACATTAATTCATATTAATATGTGTATCTGCTTCTCTGAAACACTTATTAATTAAGTTTAAATCAACATTTATGCGAGTGCGTGTCGTAGGAGGGCTATAATACATGTTCTAAAGTGGTAAGTGGTATACGATAGCTGCTAACTAATCATAATTTCCCTGCCAGTGAATAAGGTTCTTTTTAATGTGAAAATATATTTCGCTCAGTATGAACTCATAAAGCTGACTACTGTCAGACCGGCCACTCACAAGACTGATTAATTGACTCTTGACTCTTTGACTCTAATTGCAGTGCCTGCAGTGCTAAGTGTGGAGCACGTAGTGTATGCGGTGATAAGTGCGGAGTATTTAGTGTATGCAATGTTAAGTGCGGAGCACGTGGTACATGCAGTGCTAAGTGTAGAGCACACTGATTATGCAGTGCTAATGTGCGGAGCTGAGTGATTGTGGAGCTAAGTGCGGAGCTGACTGCGTAGCTAAGTGCGGAGCTATGTGCGGAGCATTTGGAGCTGACTGCGGATCTAAATGCGTAGCATGCAGAGCTTGTGGAGCACGTAGAGTATGTGGTGCTAAGTGCGGAACACATAGTGTATGCAGTGCTAAGTGCGGTGCCCTGGATATGTTAGGTTAGGTTAACATGTTAAAAAGATTTCATGTTCTACACAATATTAAAATACTTTCTAAGTCCTACACAAGTGTGTGGTGTGCATACTATAAAAAATGTTGAAGTGACATAATGAACTGGTGGTTAGGTTAAGTGGATGGCGAGACATATAAAAAAATATTCGAAGTCCTGACATGGGGTGGAACGCAAACAAGTATGACTTGGTTGTATAGTTAGTTTGCTTGTATGGCTGATTGATATGACCTGATCCCACGTTCGGTTATTTTGGCAGTATGAAAAAAGTATAGCTTAGATGATGTGAGGAGAATGGTTTAACTGTATGATTCGTTTTTTGTTTAGCTAGTTAAATAGGAGGGGCAGAATGCTTAGCTGGTATGGTCGGTTATTACGTGTGGGATGGTTTGATGGGAATTAAGACGATATGGATGTCGTAGATGGTTAAATTAATAGTATGGTTCTGCAGCTGGAATGGCTTGTTTATATGCGTAACTGGCTAAGTTAGATAGGGCTGAAATGGTAGTCAATATAGTTGACTGATATTATTGATCAGTAAGTCTGAGGTATCGCGGTGGATATGGACTGTATTGTTAATAGCATGAATGAGGCAAGCTAATGTCATGGTAAAAGGTACTAAAGCTGAAAGGAAGGGGAGGTGAAAAGGGATCTGATGATGACTAGAGTATGATGGTTGAATGTTGAGATAAATTATTTATATATATATATATATTTCTCACAAGATTATTGGGTTATATGAAATTAGGTTAGGTTATCTTAGGTTAGTTGAAGTGTATACTGAATGGTTTGATTATGGGATAGTGTAAAATTTACAAGCATCACATTACATAGGAGTAGGAAATATCTGTTTTTTCTAAGTTCAACATAGGGTACAAGTCTCTACATACTTAAGTCTGGGATATTTAAAAAAATACTATAAATAAAATTATATAATAAAAATAAATACATAAAATGTTAAACTTGAAAAGAAAAATCTTATTGCAATCCTACATATGTCTGGTGTTGGTTAGTAGAGCTGATGGCATGCATGATTTACAGTGGGTGGATCATTGAATGTTTAGGTTCCTGCTTGCAATTATATACGCCGTCGCTTTCATTTTATGGAGCTGTTTGGTAGTGGTAGGCGTAAAAACTTGTCGAGAAGAATTTGTGGTCAAGGGTTCTAGTTAGATGCTTGCTAGAATGGACTGTCTTGAGCTGTGTATAAGCAGACTATATTGATCATGCGAAAAGTGATCATGCTGGAGTAAAGATAGTATGTGAATAGTGTGGAAAAACTAAAGAATTCTGTTTGTAGTCTTAAGTATGTAAATATATATATATATATGTTTTTTTTCTCGCTGATGTTGTATCCTAACTGATATATAGAGAATATTATGGTATTATGGTGCTTGGTTTATTAACGTATACATTGAATCAAAATCCGAGTAGGAAAGTTATGCTACAAAAATGGTCGAGACTATAAATAATTAACATTGTATAGTTTTTAGTCTTGAAGAGAGAAGTCCTGAAATGAAGCTGGGAGATCTCTTTTTGCTGTACTCTACATAAAATTTCAGTGCAACTTAAATTTTTTTTTTTTATTTGTTAATATATAAATTTTTTATTTGACGTGCCCCATGTCTATAAAAATTTTATGGTTATATAGGGCTTAGACATACATTCATGGAGCAAGAAATGGTGCTTCCATTATTTAATTTCGTAAGAATTTCAGCCTCCTAAGAGTTCGCTAATTATACTTGTCTACCTAAATATCTGTACATATACACTTGCTTATAGCTGCCCGCCTTGCTACATAATTATTTTAAAAACAATATATAAGAAAATAATTACATGCGAGTTTAATAATTCAGACTCCGACTGAAAGTTACGAGTTCTAAAATACAGCCCATCGCATGGCTTTACATAGACTAAAACTGTTCTAAAATATATTATTCATAAGCCATGTATAAGATGGTTGAAAAAATTCATTAACAATATTTCTGTAACTGTACAAGGGAATATAGTTTCTACGTTTGCAACGTATATACAAGTTTTAAGCAGTCAACCTAGTGCTGTCTGGGCACGAGAATTTCTTTTTTTTTTTTTTTTATGTTACCTACTGTCATAGGAAAGTGTGAAATTTACAAAATTATAAATTTTTAAACCGATTTTGCATTTAAAAACATTATTACTGTAATTATCAAATATTTCGACATTATTCAAACGAAATAAATTTGAATAATTCCAATTATTTAATAATTAATTGATTCTAGGATGTCTGATTGGTAGGGCCGATAGTACATTGTCTCACTTAAGGTAGCAAGCAGTAGTTGTTTGTTTTCCGCGCGATGTCTGTGGGTGACGTCACTGCCAACGCATGTCGATGAGGTCACTCTTGGCGAGTCGTTTTAGGCCGTCTGCTCTGGTAGACCTGCCAAAGGCGAGTCACGGGCCTGTCGGCGTGGTGATGCATATGTGGTTACAGGGCTAGTCGACAAATGTAAAAACGAATTGAATTAAGTCAAGTATTAAGACAAAATATTGTTTTGCAAAATATATATAGTATTGAAAATCGAATATGTTTTACAACGTCCTGCCTGGAATGTACTTTACAATAATTATTATATACATTGCCATGTATGGAGTATTACATATTTAAATTTTTTAAAATAAATATACGCACTGACGGTTCGCACCCTCTAACAGGCGATGAAGGAACTATATAGATGGTGAAATGGAGCAACTGTGACAAAATCGAACAAGTGCGAGTAATCAGAGGAGCAAAGCGTCTAATTGAATATTTTTAAGTTATTAATCGAGAAAATGTGACTAATGGAACGAGTTCGAGTAAATGGCCGATTGAATGGCGTCTAATGAAGGTGAGAGATAATTGTAAACAAATATGTAGAGTGAAAGACAAGATGGAATGAAAGAGAGAAACGAAAAAACAAAAAATTGGAGCACTTCAATGGGCTGATATATAGTAAGAGAGAAATGAAAGAGAGAAAGAGATGAAATAAGAGAAAGGGATGGAAAGAGAGAAAGCGAATGTGAGAAAGAAAGAGAGACAAGAGGTGGAATGAGTGAAATGGAGATAAACGAAAGAGAGGGAGAAAGGAATGGAATGAGAGAAAGATATTGAATGAGGGAGGCAAGAGAGAGAAAAGAAAGAGAAGAAGAAAGAGAGACACGAGAGAGATTGAGGTAAAGAGATGGAATGAAATAAAGAAAGAGAGACAAGCCAGACAAAATATGGAATGAGAGAAGGAGAGAGAAACGAAAGAGAGGGAGAAAAGGATGGAATGAAACAAAATATATTAAATGAGGGAGGCATGAGAGAAGGGGATAAAATGGGAGAATGAAAGAGAAATGAAAGAGAGAAAGAGAGAGACAGCATGGAATTATAGAGCATGAATAAACAAGGCAGTATGGTGGTATGACATCACGATCGTATGCACCTTGAAAAGACGAGTCTGGCGATATATAACACTTAATACATATGTCTTTAAATTTTTTAATTACATAATACATATTTAGATTTAAAGAAATAATGAATTATGACAATTTTATATGATATCGTGATCGTATGCGGCTTGAAAAGACGAGTCCGGCGATATAAAACACTTAATACCTACTTACTCCTTAAAAATTTTTAATTATAAAAATCTATTTACATAAAAAATTATTTATTTAAATTATTTTATTTTATCGATGTAGGTTAGAAGTATGAAGAGAACCTCCCAACATCTTAAAATCGGCTTGATTATGCCTTTCGGGGGTTCGCTACTACACATTCTAGATCCTGGCATTTTTGAGGGAAACATGGGAAATTTTTAAGGAAAAAACGGGAAAGTTTGAAGGGAAAAAAGGGAAATTTTAAGACTTTTGGGGATAAAACGTACGTTTTCGTGTGAAAGTTAGTGATTAAATTAGGAAAAAAAAGGGAAAAATTGGGGTCAAGGTCATCCAAGGTCATATCCTCTATCGCAAACACGGAATGAAAGGCTGCATGTTCATATTACATCGCAAAATAGCGATTTTAAAGAAGAGACACAATTTAGAAAGAATTTTGTATTAGTTTTATTTGTTTATTCGTTGGTACTTCTCTTGATACACGTTGTTAAACAATAATTTTTAAACGATGTTCGACAGCCATTTTTACACGCAGTTTCACTGATACATCAATCAATAATAGAGATGGAGCAAGTTGCTCAGATGTTTCACTGATCCATCAGTCAAGAAATAAACCACTGAGAAAACTGGAAAAAATGACTGACGAATCAGCGGGAAATGTCACTGAATCAATCAGTGAAGGAAATATGGCATTTTTCACTGGCTCATCAGTTAAATTCACTAAAGTGACAGTTGCATCAGTCAGATACGTTTGACTGATTGAAACAGTGAAATTGTCACTGATTCAGATTAAGAGTGTAATGTGTGTGCTTACACCGCGCAATAATAGCCGTAGTCTTTAAAATATCTTGTAAAAAGTAAAAGCACTTTTATTTTTTTTTTGTAATGAAGTGAACTATGTATTATACTGAATTTACGAAAATCTCCAGTAGAGCATTTAATTCCCGCATTTAGTGCGGGATAACAATTCGAACTACAAACTTTGTGTGCTTTAATTGAAATAAAGCTGGTTAACTACAGGAAAGTCCACTTGCTATCTTCAGTCACAACTCCTCTACGGCACCTCTTTCTCTCCCAGGCATTAATCAGTTATCTAGCATTATGCCTTACTTAGTTCACTTTTATATATTTCCAACTACTTTTTTTGGAAGCTTATCCGGTCGAAAACTCTTTTTAAAACTCGTTAAATCTGCTACAAAACTTTTGATTTACAAAAATTCAATTTAGTTTCACTATAGATAAAATGTGGTTGGGGTCACAGTTGATAACAAAAATTCTGATACAGACTTTTAGAGTAATATTATTCTATGTTTAATTAATAATTAGGGCCCTTCAAAAGAAACCCACCTGCAGTGACCCAACAAAAGAAATCAACATTGATTTAACATAAAAAACCATCACGAAATTACCATCATTCATTAATGTTTATGTTTTATAGTTGAGCGTCCTCAGCGTCCCTTTGATGCCAAACTTGTATCGTGAAATCTGGGGTTTTAATTCCATGTGAAAAAATGATGATTATGTCTAAGGTTTACTTTCCCACGTAAGCTGCCCCTCGGTTTGCTGAAATTCATAACAGATGGGAAGTTTTTATTTTCGTTACAAAATATGTCTATGACACCATTCTGTTTGCTTCCAACACGTGAATTTTATTAAATTAAAAGCTAGCGGAAAATCTAAAGTGCTCGGTGAGATATGTTGGTGTAAAGGTACTTATGAGAACAATTTTGTTTCAAACATATGACTAGATATTACAGATCACTACCTTGTCATAAAATATGATGGCAATCGGTGAGAACCTCTGTAGGGGAAATTATGCTTCGCTTAGGCGATGGAGCCCTTCAGAGTTTGGGCTTAGAATGTAAATTTTGGACGAGGTTTCATTAAACATTAGTAGAGAACAAATGCCATGTCCGAAGGGGCCTAAAAATATCTTGGTTCCTTGCGACAAAGGCCGTAACTATTTCAATAATTTGTGGAAACGGCTTGATATACACGATATACTTTCAATAACATAATGTGTGTCGTCTTTTTGCCACAAGACTTTTCCCGAAAGATTTGTGAAATAATTTAGAATTTTTTTTTCAATTTTCATTCACGGCTTCGAGAAGGTCTATTGGCCAAAGCAGTTCTAATGCCTACTCTAAAGATCTATTTTCACGAATAGCTACATTATAAGTAATTATTCGGAAATTTGCCATACCATTGTATACGATTAGTGAGAAAACGGAAATGGTAATTTTTACCCTATATACATTAGTTGTAGCGTTCCTACATTTTCTCAGGAAATAGTCAAATGAGTATGGAAGTTCCCAACTTTGTATATAAGTGACGATAAACTTTCCTATACATACAGTATGTGCAGCTTGATGTGTGGTATTAGTTCCATGCAGTGTGCTTAGGAAGTTTCCCAGAAAATTTTTGCATTGTAAATATTTCATAAGCTCGCTGTGTGTATGTTGGTAGAACAAAAAATGAGAAAAACCAAACTTTTAAGGGGAATACCAAGTAAAGGTAGTTCTCCGCTAAGTGAGCACTTTAGAAATCAACCTCTGAAAAATGTCACTGAACCTACCTGCTTATATTTTAACGGCACACTGACTGTCCAACGCCCAGTAAAGTTGGCAACGTTGGAGAGTAGTTCCATGCGTTAACGTCAAATGACAAGTGCTAAGTAAACATGTGATTACAGAAATATTTAATTTTACTTTTTTTTTGGTTTAATGCATATAAGTGTGAGAATAAATACATTTGTAAATATTTACTTTGATAAAAAATTTTTAAGTTGCATTTGACAGACGCGCGAATAAAGTGATCAGGTCCACGGCAATGCTAATTTTACATATGGCAGAAGAATGCACAACGTGCATACACATAGATCTTAAGCAGGCCTTTCAAAAGTGCTCATTATATCGTGAATAGCCCATATATAGGATTGCACTATCTTATTTTGCCATAGCGACCTCCAATTTCTTATTCGAGCGTTTATGTCTTACACACCCCTCAAATTGTAATTTTTTAACGCATATTAGTATTTTTCTGTCTTCCTTTACACACACTCATGAAAAAAGTGTGTATATGATATAATAGCTTATATAATTAAATTCTAAATGGTGGCGAGCATTTCTTTATTTCTTTCTTTGATATTAATGTTTAAGATAACTTATAGTTCATCTAACAAGTAAAACTGCATGCCGTAGGTGCAAAAATTTTTTTCGAACCACCAAAGACATTACTTAATTCAAAACTCTATTTGTTATTATTTCGTTTTACAACAGCATTGGCTGCACCGATTGTCTGGGAATCTGAATGTCTGCTTGACAATAAGTAATACGTGCGTTCTACTTTTTATTAAAGCATTTTACTACTAACAAAATCCCGCATGAACAGCAAGGCACGAACCGCTGGTGTAGAAATAATCAATACAATTCTATATAACGGCGCTTCTTCTTTGAGTCTGCAGTTATTGGATCATTTTTCAGACGTTTGCCTTCAGAACACTCGACAAAATGAAAACATCGAAAGGAATGACATTTCCAATAGTAAGCAGGTCATGTCTAGCGCACGTGGAAACCTTAGAGTTACGTATCCGACAGAACTCGTTTCCTCTTACAGTGCATATGCCATCATTCCAGAATTCTGACATTTCTTGTCCTGATTGTTTGGAAAATTCCCTGGAAATAAAACGGTACTGAACTGGGAGTGGGAATAAGTAACCAACCTTACAGAATAAGTATCGTATAAAATATATATTGTTCCAAACTGCGTGGTATTTCACTAGTAGCTCGTCATATGTAAGAACAATTTTATATAAACATAAAATTAGTAGCGCTAAACATGTTATTGCTTCCAAATGATAACATTCAATATGCTGTGTCATAGCATGCTTTAATATGCGACGTATTTGTGTAATGGAATTTTTTATTTACACATTATACTACGTGTAATTATAGTATATAAATTTGACACTGTTTAATCTATTGACGCCTCAGTGTAATACCTATAATATCAACAGGGAGAAAATAACATACATGCAAATTTAGTTTCTGACGAACTTCATATTATCAGTACTGCAGCAGTTTTAAAAAATCTGCAGCTCAGGAAGGGAAAAAAAAAAAAAATTGCATCTGAGAGATAGAACATTTTACAATTTTCGATAACCTGGACTAACCTAAAGCTACGAATTACTCCTCGAATTATGTTCTAGCTACTTGTAATATTATGCGTTATAGTGACAGGTAGTGGCATCCAGATGTGCCGACACACCCCTCTCCCTCCCCCTTACAACATCTTTGCTGTTGACTGCTCGGATCGTCCTACAACTAATTTGTATTCTTCAGTAGCGGGGTTATCGTATTGAGTGTAGCTAATACACTCGGCAGCAATGTAAGTAAGCCTACAGGTAATGACAGTAACCTGTGCCACTTTCCTCTTGCACTATTGTTTAAGGTGCCGTGGTGGCTGAGCGGTTATCCTGCCCGCCTCCCACCAAGGCGAACCAGGTTCAATCCCCTTCCGGGTCACCGGATTTTCGCAAGTGGCAATCGTGCCGGACGATGCCGTTGGTCAGCGGGTTTCTTCGGGGATCTCCCGTTTCCACCGCCCCCTCATTCCGGTGCCGCTCCATATTCACTGCAATCACCCTCACCGGCTCTCAACACCTCGCTGTTAAGAGCCGCCCAGATATCTCTACCTCACTTCACTTCCTTGTGCAGCTTAACCCCCCCATCTACGAACAGGATAATATATGGCCTAACACAGCACGGGTAACACTGCCTTTGTCTCCAGACCCCCCCCCCCCCTTCTTCAGAGAAAGTTAGTGAACAGATTGGGTGGCAACTTAGACCAGTGATAACTATGGTATATTTGGAGGGTGGATTGCGCCAGCTGTGGCAGGATCTTTCTCAGGAGAATCTCGCAACTTCTAAATGCCTTGCATCCTGCAAGTGTTGGTCCGCTGCAATACATTCTTGAAGTGACGCCATATTTTGCCGTTTTATGTATACACCCACACACTACAATATAACCTTTGACGATACTCACGTGCCACCGCGATGGCACCTTCAACATGATACATTTTTTCCCAAAAGAGATGATTTTTTAAATAACCCACTTACTGATAACAAGCTGTATTCTCTTTATTGAATAATGTAAGAAAGCAAAATATAGTAATAAAAAAGTATCGCTTGAATGTTAAAAAATTATACATAGTCCTATATAAAAATATAAATGTTGATTCTGCAGTTATCAATTTATAGTATTATTTTCGATTCGCGGTAATTTAAAAGCAAAATTCTTCATAAATAATAATTATAATGGGAGTATGAAGGTTCTTCAGGTAATCATTCGGTGAATTTGTTTATCACTCTTTATGAAGTGTTTTATGAGTATTCACTATGACGCTATAGTTGATCGACGTCTGATTTTCAGCACATTAGCAGCTCTGGATATACTAGGACGCATGTTCGAGATATCCTCACTTAGGCGCTTATATTCAGGAAGCTACAAACTCACCCAACAGAAAACCCGATAAACATTAGGCCACAGAGAATCAAGCCTGTGTAGAGGATTTGATAATGAGAGGTGGTTTCCTTGTAGGGACAAAGCTATATCAATTTTTAACTTCTCTTTCACTATGAACATAGATTTCTGGTACGGCCCAGTTATAAAAAACAGTCAAGAGACAACCAGATAGCATCACAGTTTATAGTATAATTAAAACTGAGATCGGCACAATTTGTTCATATTTTGATTTCCGTTTGGGTTTGTTTTATTTCTTATACTTCCATAGTCTCAAAACATGTGTAAATAAGTAAACTTGGCACGAGAGTTATAGAGAAAGGGGGGACAAGGGACAAACTGCACCACACTCATGAGTCAGACACACAAAGGCGATGCACAAATTATGCTAAATAGCTACATTTGTATGGAAGTAACATGTCGGTGCGATATCAACTACACTAAACTGTACAGGATGTTTCAGACTACGATGCCCACAGAGAGAAACATCAGCTTGACTTGACAAATTGTCCATTCAGTAATGCCAGCCAAGCACAAAACAGTTACTTTAACTACATAATTTACATGCATTAATTTTTTTCTCAAACCAAGGATTCGATGCATTAAATTATATTTTATAACGTAATAACATTATATCAAAATATGTTTGATGTTCACCATATTTTGTTCACTCAAAAACGTCTCGATAACACCAGCAATACAGTTGTTCGGCACTGCTACACCGCCAATTACGTTGAATCCCTCTCAGTGTAGAGAACGTCAGAGTATGCCACTAGAGGATATGATATAATTTGTTTCATGCACGGGATTTCGGATGTAGATAAGATTTGAGGAAAAAAAAATGGTCTCTCTTAGAGCACAGGGAGCGTTACAGAATATTATAGCTTGTAAATACTAGTCACGACTCTCTCGCAGGTTCATTCGGTCAAGACAAAGAGGAAGAACCAAATAACAATAACCATTGCCGTATTACGTTACCTCCACAATGAACATCATGCGAAATGTAAACTGTTCCGTTCTTTCGGCCAGGCGCAAAAGTGTAGTACATACTACACCATTTACTTTCGACCAGTACTGCGTATCAAATGCATGAGGTCTGGTTCAATAACACTTACATGCAATGACATCACCATGCCCCGAGTATTGTTATTAGGAACATGCCGGACTCTGAGTTAGGTAGTTGGAAAGAGTTTCACAGGGGGCCGTAATGGGCAGGGATATTACAGAACAAGAGATATTGAGTTATTTAGACGTTGATGACATTATTGTCCTAGCAATAAATTAGTACCCATCTCATGTAATATTTGTAGCAAGTTGAAGATACTGCGGCATAAATGGGAAAAGTGTTTTGTAAAATTAAGGATGAGACACTTTTTCGTTACAAGCATTAAAAATAATTGCGTTTATGAAGCCTGATGAAACCTTCCTTTATGCCCGATGTATTAGAGCGTATTTAAAACTAGAGTGAATCAACATTTAATAATATACCAAAATAATGTCTTGTTTATATTGCTCTTTGTGGAGTGCCCTGGAATACTGGAATAGCATCTTAATTAGAGCAGATATGTATATGGAAGACATGTAGGTACGTATTGTATAGCTAATCTCATAGTCAAGTCGATAAGTCGATAAGTTGGTGGAATGGTCGCATAGTGTCGCTGGGGAACATTGAAGAAGATAGGTTGCACCATGGGCCATTGCGTGCATAGGATACAGTGCGACGTGAACGATGGCCTCAGTTCAATGCGAAATGCCGAACACAGTAATGTCGCAGTTTGAACAACGGGTAAACGTAAAGTTCCGCCAGAAGCTCGGCTGCCTAGCACCGGACAGAACCGGCCAATCGAAAGGGTAGATTGTAAACATTTCAATAGCCTGAAAATTGGGCACTGTTAAAAATATTCCCTTCATTTCACGGAAAAGTGCTGGTAAAAATTTACCCAGTTTTCCGTAAACTCTCCGTAAATTTACGGACACGTTGATATCAAAACGGACTTTCCGTAAAATTCACGGAGCCTCTCCGTTAATTCCCTAGTTCGAGGCTATTCACGGTAAAGTGAGTACTTTTTAAGGCCCTGCTAAATTTTTCCTTTCAATTAATGTCTACCTTTCCGCCACTATTTAATCTAAGCATTGCAATAGAGTAATAAACACAGTGTATATATTGCATCACTCTCAAAAGTTAAAAGTCTGAGACTGCAATAAAATATATTTATTTGGGGTTAGTTCCTTTTGGGAGGACATTATAAAGTGCTCACTTTACCGTGAACAGCCCATAGTTATCTGTACATCAAGTTTAAATCATTTTTAATATTCATTTTATTATAATTTTCAATATGTGGGTGTTCTACTGTGTACAAAAATATATTAAAAAATTTAATTTATTTTATAATTTAGGAAGATTTGAACTAGAGTCCAAAAGTTGCAAGTTCGCGATGCTAACCATTTCCCTACAATGTTCACGTAGTGATTCTGGTATAACTTTTGAATTTATATATTATTCACATAAGCAACTCTCTTAAGTTTCTGTTAAAGTTAGTGTATTTTAAGTGTTTTTAAGTGTTACATACGTCTGTTGCTATCATTTAATGTTCCAAATAACAGGTCTTAGTGACATGGATAATCTTAACTGCTGCAGAAAAGATAATTTTCTGGTTACAGTGGCGAGGAAATTTCGAGTATAGATTTGGCCTTGTTCGTTCCCGAAATCCGAAGTTATGTGAAATACGGAGATCGTCCGTATTTTGTATTTACGCACTGAACTCCGTTCATCGTCATTACTGATTGCGATTCCGTATATTTACTGTGCATTTTCGTAAAAATTTCTGTAAATATATGGAAAATTTTTGACAGTGCGAATCAATTGAGATTTATAGACTGAAGACACGAAAACACAATTTACTCCCGCTCGTTACCACGACGCGTGGTTTTTCCTCTTAGAAGGCGGATAACTCTGCTCTTTCCTAGGCGACAAACCGACCGTGACAGGTGATGATGGGCCATCCCATCAACTGCTTGGAATGATTTGAAAAGACATGGGGGAACTGAAATTCATAACTGCCTAGTCCGATGAAAGAACATGTCCTCGCGAAAGCGAGGCCCGCGTTTATCAGCGCACTCGGTTTTTAATCCTAAGTGGCGGGGGGAAGATGGAAACAGATAAGAAATATGACAGTCGAATAATAATAACACGGACCACACGTATCGTACCTGTGAACGACAGATGCTCATGTGTTTGTTAGGATGGTAAAGGGGAAAAGGGGGGAGGGAGGGTAGGAAGAAACAGGCATGGCAAGGATATTCAACACGCTCGTAGAAAGAGAGAAGGGGCGGGGTTTGACTCCAAGGGAATTAAATCGATGTCAGTGATAAAGGTGGGAATGCATTAGCACGGAGCGAAGCGCCGCTAGACTGCGGGAACCAGAGTAAAAACCTGGTGTTGACAGCTGAGTGCAGTTCGCTCTAAAAGAGCGCCTCGTGCAAACGAAACAAAAAGAGGAACCCAAGGAAAAAGTAATTTTTTAGTTGTTCTCGTAGGAAAAAAAGGGCGTTAAAATTGGCGTAAAACCCGCAGAGCAATCGACAAAATCTAGTGTGTGTACCACACGAAAAAGTCCTGGGAAAATACACCCTGGCTCGAGTTAGAATGTACGCTAAAAACATTTCCCATCGAGATCCCCGTTTTCTGAAATACTATTTTTTCTTGAAAGCTTTTACACAAAACACTTGATACATCTGAAAGAGACGGTGTTAACACATTCAATCAAATATAAATATATCATTTCAGGCGTTACACAAAAAAACATTTGTTCGGTATTGTACTGATATACAGACGACGCTTTGTCTAACATCGGGACAAATAGAAATCAGCCCGTGTTTTATGTCACTGGCAGCAGAGGTTTATGAGGCTACGGAACATAGTCTAAGCAGCAAATGAATTCTTTCTCTCACACGTAGGGAACCTTTCTCAATGGACGGTATGTTCTTCTGTGTAAAGCGCAGAACAGTCACGCCACTGCATATATAACGTCACAGGTATAGAAAACTGTTACTGAACGTGTTATAACGCCGTTTTAAAGATGATAATCTCTCTCTCTCTCTCTCTATATATATATATAATTATATTAATCTACCGTAAACCGGACTTACTTTGTACAACCTGGTTCAACTTTGCTACAATCAAAATGCTTGTTTTGGTGCCGTTTGGTGAAGGCGTAGAAAACATTACCTGGGCGTACACTTAGCCATAGTTCTATTTGTCTTTGCTAAATGACACGAAAATATAAAATTGAGTGGCGCACAGTTACCCAGCACGTGGAAAGTAGCCCTTGTTTACGGCATATTAATAACAAACATTTTTGGTAAAACAGAAGAAAAAAAAAAATCGATATAGCCTATATTTGCAAATATTAATACTGCCTCAAATATAAAGTGTTATAAGCAGTACTATAGTATTTGACATTTTATAATTTGCATATTATTTTTATTGTAACGAAATGCGAGCAGTTTGCGATAAAATGAAAAATGAGCGCGGTGATCTCGCGCAGGACAGCCTATATAAAATAGTTATAATTAATTTAGTAGCACTGAAATCAACTTTCAAAAATCAAACGTACCTTAACTTTACGTACTGTAAGGTAGACACTAATTATGTTTCGATTTTGTTGGCGGTGAACTATGAAAAAAATTCCCGTTACTGACAACTTCATTACAATGATACGGTTTTAGTGATAGGAACTATAGTCGATTATATTTGTTTTATACACAAATCAGAATAGGCAACGGAAATAAAAGCCTGTATTTATGTTGATAACAATTTCATAGTGTTATATACACTGATATAGGCCTACTAGTTATTTCCGTGGGAATATTGTGTTTCATATGTGGCGGAAGAAAACTCAACTTGCTACCAAAATGTCTGGTCTCACAGGAATAGGGTGACGGAGAGTATCGGTGCTCAAAAGTACACATGAATGAAACATGAAATCGCTAGTTACAGAGCACATAAGCACCCACACACGTAAAATTAACAAGGCGAAAATAATTAGCATAGATATAAAATACTCACGAGATATCAATGTAGTTTATGTATATTATAATAACTCTTGAGTTGTTCTTTAAATTACATGCATACCATAGTTTTCTCCTAGCCAAACTAAATATATTTCACACAATATTATTTATGCAACATGAAAATGGGAGCGGGGATATTATATCGCCACGCAACTAGGACCCTGCGTTGCACGAGCCCAGGTAGCAGACAATATTTGGGCGAACCAATAAAAATGCAACAAATTTCACCAAAAAACCGAACTATCCAGTTCGCAAATACCAACGGAGAGAGAACATACGTGCGTGGTTCCGAGGTGGCACATAACCAGGAATAACCAATCAGGAATAAGGAAAAGGAAAATAACCCCTCCCCCCGGCCCCAAAAAAATACTACATATATGGGCCACCACGATGCCAAGCACCGTACTACAACTGCCTACGAATGGCTGGAATCTACGCAATAAAATTCGGTAAAAGCAGAGCTGAAATGGCCAAGCAACACACGGGACAATTACTAATTGTCAGACGCACATAACATAATCATAAAGACTCTGCATACCTTGGCCCGTGCCGTGTAGCGTGATGACGAATAGACATCAAAACAGTTGATGTGTAGCTTGTAAATGGCCCCGCGTTGAAGTGTCCCTCAAAACGTCGCGCACCTTGAAAGCCCTGTTAAAGTTCTACTGTATGCACGTTGCGTATTATCCCGCCTTATATAAAATTAACACTGTCATGAGCCTCATCACTTTATTCGAACGTCGGTCAAGTGAAACTTTGAAATTATCAGGGAAGTAAACATTTCACAAATATGCACATTTTTCAATTTCGATCAAATAAAAAAAGTACAAAGCAAAAGAAATATTTCAAGTTATTACAAATGGTTACCTAATACATTTAATCTGACGTTAAGATATAGAACTATTTTCCATCCATCGTTACCAACTTTATTGAGCGAATGTCACTCAGTGCGCCCGTTAAGATATATGCAGGCTGGGGCAGTGACATTATTCTAAGGTTGATTTCAAAGGTACTCACTCTATCGTGAACAGACTTCATATACAGGCCACCTTAATAAATCGCCCACTTGTAAAGATATACGAAAATCATTCAGACAAACATTGTTTGGGGTGAAAGGGGTCATAATGTAACGTTATAAGTTTGGTGTTACGTCGAGGGGTGAAGGAGTTATGGGGGTCAACGTCGGTATTGTAAATGGGATGACATACTTTATTACGCACCTCTGACTAGATCTTCGCAAGATGAATGCAAACATGTGTCACACGTACTAGAAATGTGAACATTAAACCACATCGTCCCATTTAACATACCGTAGTTGACCCCCATATTTCCGTCACCGCTTGTCATACAACACACCTATTTACTAACGTAACACTATGGCCCCTTTCCCCCAAACAACGTTTGTCTGAAACATTTTCCTCTTTCGTTACAAGTGGCCGATTTCCTAAGGCGGCCTGTTTTAAATGCCTCGCCCGGTATATATACACTCCAGTCCGCCGTGCTAGCACACAGCAGCACGTCAGATAACGTAGTAGAAAGACAAGAAGTTGCTGATATAACGAATGAACCTATTTTATTCCACACGGGTGCAATTAATTTGTAAATCATTTCTCATAAGCTAAGTTGGTAGGAAGGACTTGACTTCTCTTTGAAAGAAATATCTTCAGAAATGAAACCAAAACCTTATGCAATAGTAGTGAGACAACCACAATTAAACACATGCCTTAACCGCGACTTGAACATCGTGCTATAGGCTAACGTGACATCTACTGCATTACAGAGGTCTGATTCGGAGTATAAACTTCAGATTTAATCGTCTAATGTTACGAAGGATATGGTTTACTAACATAAAATATTTACAGGGCCTTTATTTCAGAAATAGGTGACTGATCTACATAAAACATGAAAGTTTACATGGCCTACCGTAGCCTACTTGTATGACGAAGTATATGGAAATCGGTTATTTGGTCCCTGAGATATGACATAAAAACTTTATTTTATTATTTGATTCTATAGTAGAACTGCAAGAAAAAGAGTCTATATACGATGCTACTAATTTATACTTTCTACATAGGAATTTTAGTTGAATTTGGTTAAATTGTTTAATATAATATGTTAAACGAACCTAAATGATTTATGAAGCTGAATTTTTGTACATTGTAATCTGGCACATTTAAATCATGAAAGTTAACATGGTCTTCTGTAGCATTTATGGTGTGCATAATTTGGTACAAATTTATTTTTAATGTTCCAGAGTAACATTTAGTGGGAATCGGTTGATTGGTCCTTGAGAGATTGCATAAAATCTCCATAATTTTCATGTGGCAATCTTTATAAATCAAGGACAAAAATTAATGTAGAAGTAATTTAGGTTATTTTATACTGCCAATATACAATTAAATATAATTTAGTAGTAATTTCCCACAAAACTGAAATTATTTTATAGCCACCATTATTTTTAAAAATTACATTTATTATTACTGTCTACCACAGTACATCTTCGCCAAATTTCGTAATAATTAGTTGATTGTTTCCCGAAATGAGATAAAATCATTATTTTCATTGGTAGGAATATCTTGAAAAATGGCAGAGGAAAGGGGCTCTGTATGGACAAATTTGATGGTTGTAGTAGGTACTGCCAGCATACAAAGTATAGTTGAAATTGATTACATGGTTTCGGTGATATAGCATTCTAAGCTAAAAATAGCTATATTGCCGCCATTTTGAAAACAAGTGTCTGGAATGCTAAAAAATACCACATGACATCGTCTGCCATAGTACTACTTGTTTGACAAATTTGATAGGAATGAATCAATTCTCTCCCGAGATATGAAATAAAAACTTCATTTTATTCACATGGCGCTATCTTACAAAATGGCGGACAAAAAATGTTCCATGTAGCTACAATTGATAGTTGCAATGTCTATAGCCCGCTTACAAATTTATGTTGGAATTTACTACATAGTTTCGACAATATAGCATTCTAAGTTAAAACGGCTATATGGCCGCCATTTTGAAAATAAGTGTCTGACATCCTTAAAACGTATCGTTTAACATCATATGCATCAGTTACTACTTGCTTGCCAAATTTGGTAGGCATCGGTTAATTATTTACCGAGTTATGACATAACTTTATTTATTCGTATGGTGCTATCGTAAAAAATGGCTGATATAAAGGTTATTTATTGGTATGTATGTTGCTTGAAATATATACTTTCAGTATCAAAAATTTGGTCGAAATTAGTTTAATAGCATGGCAGATATAATAAATTAATTAAAAACATTACTATGGCTGCTATTTTGATAATAAGTAACTAATTAAGTCCAGTCACATATGTTTACATGGCCTACTATATTATTACTTACTTGCCAAATTGGGTGAAAATTCGTTGAATAGTTTTCTAGATATATTGTAAAATATTTTTATTTTAAATTGCTAATAATTTCCAAAAATGGCGGACCAGTAACAATATAAATTATATATATATTATATATAGATTATTTATATGTATATATATAAATTTAATGATTATACAATGGTCTGCCAGCAAACAAAATTTGGTTTAATTCTGTTGAATGGTTCCCGATATATGACATATTATTCAAAATTTTAAAATGGCCGCCATTTCGAAAGTAAGTGGCCGACGTAGTCGAAAACTATAAAAAAAACAGGTTACCTTACTAATTATTATATGTCTACCAAGTTTGGTGAAATTCGGTTGAAGTGTTCAAAAATTTAAAGCGGTGCACACACACACAAAAACACACACACGCAGTTTCACATACAGGGAAGTGATATCATAAGCCTTTCTTTTCTCCGGAAAATAGGCTGAAAAGGGGTACAGGCGGCAACCACTGGAAGAGCCAAGAGGGACTCGTACACTAGGCGGAACAGCCGGCCGTGGGATTTGGTGTTCGACAAACAAGTTCGCGTATGCTCCCGCACAATCATATTCCCAGTTCTACATACAAATAAAGACGGAAATAATTGTCACGTGCGTACGCCACGTTCAAACCTGACCGCAAGAAACAACTAAACATTCTTCTTTCATGATGATGTCGGTTAACTGTGTAGGTACTTTCGATATCACTTTATTGAGTGTGTGAGCGAAGATATTTGGACGGCTCTTAACACCGAGGCCTTGAGAACTGGTGAGGGTGAATGAGGTGAGTATGGAGCAGCGCCGGGATGAAAGGGCGGGGGAAACGGGAGAGATCCTCGAGAAAACCCGCCAACCAACGGCTTCGTCCGGCACGATTCCCACATGCGAAAATCCGGAGTGACCCCACCGGGGATTGAACCCGGATCGCTTTGGTGGGAGGCGAGCAGGCTAACCGCTCAAGCACCGTGGCCTCATGATTTTTTTTTAGATATGTCACTGCCACTAAATGTATATATTTTAACGGGCCTTGTCATGCGCCCAGTAAACTCAAACATCTGAAGATATCGAAATTACTTATTTTGCTTTATGCCAGTTTTAGTACATATAAGCGTGGGAATTATCAAGTTTGTATATCTACTTTTTCTAATAATTTTTCAGTTTCGCTTCACCAACGTACGAATAAAGTGATGAGGTAGATGGCAATGTGAATTTGACAACAAGTGGTGGAAGAGTACACAATGTGCATACAAGTAGAACTCGAGCATGACTTTGGGAGGTACTCAGTTTGCCTTGAATATCCCATGCGAGTGTCCAGTTCAACTGTGGACTGGCTATTCCGCCTGCTCTGCGAGTGTGTCACACAATCCAGTCGTTCTCATCCGCCATGCAGAATTCATGAGCCAACACCAGTTGGGCCTCTGACAAATCTCTTAAATAAATCAGGATAGAAAGAATGGGTTCCCCCGCTCCGTTTACTAGGATGGAAGTACCTACATCCCACACGGGCTGACAACGGCCTCCCAACAAGAGGCTGGAGATGTGTAAGCAACACTTCCAGCACTTCCCTGGAAAGTTTACAGGTACAGGCTGTTCACGGTAAACTGAGCACTTTTCAAAGCCCTGCCTAAGATCTACTCGTATGCGCGTTGTGATTCGGTTGTTTATCATTGGAAGGAGGGAAAGTAGGGGTAGGTGTTGATGTCTAGGGTGATGGAGTTGAGGGAGATGGAGGGTGAATAACATTATATGTTCCTTGAATTTTAGAATATTTTGCAATTTCCTCGATTCTATAACAATTACAAGGGGTTGGGGTTGGAGAGGGAGTGGGGTGAGGTTGGTGGGATGAGTGTAAGGTTAACTTCATATGTTCCCAACTTTTTAGAAATGTTTCGATATATTTATTGATTTTCATAATAATTGTCGGGTAATGGGGGAGAAAGGGGGTGATGAAGGGTGGTGGGATAGGCAATATGTAAGGTAGTGTAACGTTAAATATTCTTCGATTTTTTGCGATTATTTTATAATAATTTCTGAGTGACGGGGAGGGGAAGGGTGTCAGAGGTGGGTTATGAAGTGTCGGGCCAGGGGGAGGTGTGGAGGTAGGGGGTTTGTATGTGGTAAGTGCAGGATGTATCCCGGGGAGTGGGCCATGTCCGTTGATTCTCCTTGTTCCACTGGCCCTGGCTCGGAGCCTAGGATCCTCTGGTAAAAATAATTACTTTCGGAAGTGGTATTTGGGGTTAAACAAGAAATGTTGTCGGAAAAGATGGATGGCCTTCGGCCGACCGCAATGACAGAGTAGTAGATGACGTCATTCGAGATGGCATAAAATCCTGAATTCTGATGCATTATGCATGTACAAGAACGGAAATATCTATAATTACTGGCGCGACTATGAAAAAAAACCCAAGTTCTGTATTTATTTTTGCTTTTAACGAGTGTCAATATTAATGTTTTTTGTCAATAACGTTTTTGAACCGTTATTAGAGATTAAATTATGTTCGGTTACTAGAATATAACAGGAAACGAAATTCTACACCAGTTATTTTTAAGTAATTTCCATCTCTAAATAAGAATGAAAATTACTCAACGAGAATATTAATGTTCTAACTGTCAAGTACTAGCATGTCATCTTCGCACGGAGGCCCCACGTACATGTACCTCCAGTGGTCATGAACCACGTTAGAATCTTCCTGCCGGTCAAAAAATATATAATTATTACATTATCTAGTAATATAGACAACAGTCTACAATGTAAAGAGAAGTGTTAACTTGATTCACTAACGTCCTCTAACTGCAATTATATCGCTGCAATTTTTTAAATGTTTACTATTTACATTTCAATACACACTACACTACTCTACGAAACACCACATTACAATACACTATACCACATTAAATTACACTATACTACAAATTTAATTACATAATTCAATAGTATAATATATTATATATTTCACTGTATTGTATTACCTACCAGTGTGATACGCAGTTCGCCGCGAATGTGGATGGCGGCCAGCGGACAGACAAACTACCGAGGGATTCGTAGCAGAGCACCCGCAAACCATTCAAGCCACATCGCCAACCAAATACAGGACCACTGAAAAAATTGGGGTTTGGCTGTGTTAAGCCCCTGTCACACTATCAAATTTTTCCTTCAAACTACTTCCAATAAGTTTGATGAATTATAGATGGACAATTATGATGCCATCAAATCATCATTAACTCCTCCACATTTGGCCGAGATAGTTGGATACCTTCAGTTTACATCAAACATTTGAAGAGTGGACCGGTTCTAAAATTTCTCTGAAGTTTGACGGTCTCACTCAATCAATATCGTTTATAGTTTAGCAAACTTATTGGAAGCAGTTTGACAGGGCCTTTAGGGACACGGCCGTTTGTTTTGCGTGAATACGACTACGCGCTCTCGGACGCCTTGATGTTTATTTTACGTTCCCGACACCGCTTCATTCTGTCATAAGGGGTTTTAAGGGTACCGCTAGATTGCCTTTGAGATGCTCTTTCCAACCGTATACCACTTCTGTATTTCGACTTGACTTTTTGACTAGTACAGGCAGACAATTTCACCATAACCATGCCACACAAATATTTTTATACACGCAATCTATTGATCTTGACGAGAGCTGTCGATTGAAACGTAAACGAACGTCGTAGCTTCTCCTAGTCAAAAGTTATACTACGCGGGAGTTATGAGACGCGGCGAAACTAACTCAAAATTGCGGCGTCCCCCCCCCCCCCCTCTTCACCACTCCATGCTTCACAGTCCTCACTCAACGTAATATATTCTTTGATCCTTTGGCAATCGAGTGATGTAATTGAATTTCGAATGTAGATGATAGGTTTGTATCTGCAATGGCAAAATGTATCCCTCGATTTTGTTATCATCGGATTTTCTGGACTGCCTCCCCCTATGGTTGCAAATTTAAAGACATATTCATGTCAAAAATGCTTCAAAGTATGTAACAATTCAGTTTACGCGGTACAGACTGTGGCCCACAAAGCAATAAATGATAGGCGTGGTGTAGCAAGTCAGTCGGTGTTGCACCAGAGGTCCAAGGCGGTGACCGATAGCGAAGTACGAGTTCGAGTCCTGCTCTCATCAATATATGTTTTAAAAAATGGAGAAAAGCGTAAAACAAGAATTGAACTAAAACTTATATAATAGGTACATTACAAGTGCCATAACATGTCGTGAAGAGCAGAACCACAATAAAAGTCCTTTTGCTAGAGACCTGCAAAATTAGCAGTATTATTCGAGGACATGTTAAACTTAAAATACGTTTCCTTTGCAATACGTTTGTCATTGGACCAGTCCTTATTTGTTACGCCACTGGTAATAGTGCGCCAATAAATAAACGCTCCATAAGCGTGTGCCCCAATTAAGTGCAGTTTACTTAGAAAGGGAGTTACTTAAACTGAAGGCAGCAGCTAATGGAGAAACGACGCCGGCGCGAGTAGATGCAGTACTGTGCATTTTAGCTTGATGCAAAAAAAAAACGCGAATTTTGCAGGGGCTCTACCCAT
Organism: Dryococelus australis; assembly: GCA_029891345.1. Classification (NCBI taxonomy): domain Eukaryota; kingdom Metazoa; phylum Arthropoda; class Insecta; order Phasmatodea; family Phasmatidae; genus Dryococelus; species Dryococelus australis. Next base: position 116,060,201 of record CM056996.1, read on the forward strand.
TGCGAGTCATCCATTTGAAGTGTCTCCACAGCTATGTATACTTATGGCATATAGTTAATTATTATATCGTAGCAAAATAATGTGCTTACCAGCACGATAAATTAAAGTGAGAAGCGAATTACAAAACTGCAAACACCGATGACACATAGGATCTAATAAATTAAGTGCATTACCGCGCAGTAAAAAAATAAATCAACACTTGGAATGCGCATGGGTGTGCTAGCGCACGCTTGCGGTTGAATGAGTTGCAGAACTGGACTTAACAGCGTAAAACATTTTATCACTAGTATCAAAGAGAATGGAGTCCGGGACTATTTCATTTCAAATATAACCTGCATTTCTGATAGTTTTCCTCTGTACCGTTTGGGGAAAACCGTTTCCAGTATATATTTTTTAACAAAGCCCCTCACATCAATGTATCCACAGACGTGGCTTTTCAAAAATTCACGGACAACGCACGCCCCACTGTGTAAGGGAATTGTTTACGCACGTGTGTTTGCGGAAATAGCAGCGTGACGTGTACAGTGCGTTTAACGTGTTTACACAGAATAATCGGCGTGATCGGGCAACTACAGTATGCACTGGACTATATGGGCTGTTCACGGTAAAGTGAGCACTATCGAGGGACTAATTACTTTTTCCTTTCAGCCATTTATTGTCATTTAACCACATTCTTAAATATATATTGCCATGTGTGTATATTCCACGGCACTTTACGTCTAAGGTTAAAATAAAATATATTTATTGACTATTATTCCAAATTCACTTTACCATGAACAGCCTATATCAATGAGTACTCGTGACTGTGTAGTCATAAGGGCTACCACAAGTCTCTGTCATCAGCATGCGTTACTGTATATATGTACATATGACGATTTGTTGACATTTTGTGCATTGTATATACATATATTTCACTGAAACATTTGAAAAGTGACGCCACATGTGACAAGTTTGGTTGTTATATATATATATATATATATATAATCTCGTACTTCTGTCAACATTAAAATTCTTTGTTTCAAGTTTAACTAAACTTTCACTCGTGTATAGTCGTATACTACAATATTTATTGCATACTAAGAATTAATTGAAACAGATAAAAAAAATGAAGTATGTTGGTAATGGCTAGTAAGAAATTGTTCTTACTTAAGAATGAGTTTGATTATCTATTTGAAAATGATTGTTTAACCTAGGTCTATATATTTAGGTTTATAGAGATCACTGATTTGGAATCACTGTCTCACATTTTATTCTTAAAGAGTGGTGTCGACCCGTTACCACCAAGATTACAAGGCCTTACATCTCTATGTGACGTCTCTGGCTAAAGGTAATATATTCCTTGCGTGATATAATTTTGGAATGTGTAACAGCGCGGGAAATTAAAATGGGCAGTAAGGAACACTATCAATATACAAAGTTTAGCTGCAATTGGTTAAATTGTTTGATATGACTAAATTATCTAAATTGTATATTTACGTCAGTCTTACTGTAAAAAAAGCCAGACACACTTAAAACGTGTAAGTTTACGTGACCTATTGTAGTATTACTTGTGTGCGAAATTCGGTGGGATTCGATTGATTAGTCCCCGGCATGTTGCAAATGGCTCCATTTTCTTGTTGAGCTATCTTCATTTAACGGATAAGAAATTGTTATATGTTGGCACATTATGTTTGTAATAGATACTGCTACATATTAAGTTTTGTTGAAAATATTTGGGACATATGGCGTACTAAACTAGTATATATATATATATATATATATATATATATATATATATATATATATATATATATATATATATTATGCCTGTTATTTTGAAAATATGTTTCTACCTCCTTAGCTCATATAAACTTAGACTAAAAATTATAAATTTTCGCCTGAGAAAGCAGTACACAAACGCTTTATTTTTCATGTCGTGCTATCCAAAATGACATCCGATGTTAAGTTGAAATTGGCTTCATTGTTTTGAAGATATAATACATTATGCTAAAATGTTTATGTGACCACTATCCGAAATTTGTCTGGCTCTCTTAAAAGTAGACCATTTTTGCGGTGCAAGTCTTAGGTTATTCATCCTTTTTATACTAACATGAACAGCAATCAATCATACCTGTCTAGGCCTTTATGAAAGCTTTCCAAAAGGCTGCGGTGTAGACACACTTGATTGTTGTAAAAGATACTGCCAGCATACAAAGTTAAGCTTAAATTTGTTATACAATCTTGTAGATATATAACACTAATTAGATTTTCGTATTGCCGGCATTTTAAAAATAAGTGCGTGGCCCAATTAAAGACTGCCAGTTTACATGGCTCACTATAGTATTACTAGTTCACCCAATTTGATAGCAAATGGTTGACTGTTTTCCCAGACACAACAATACTTGATTTATTCAAGTGCGAATATTTTACAAAATGGTGGTAAATAAGGCTCTGCATAGACGTGTTTGATGGGTGTAATAGATACTGCTAATAACAGTCAAATTTAAATTTGTAACATGGTTCCTTAGATATATCATATTAATCTGAAATATCGATATGGCAACCTTTTTGAAAATAAGTATCCGGTCCACTAAAACATGTTTGTTTACGTGACCTACTGCAATATTAAAGGTACGTTAATTTTTATCACAGGAAAGAACAAAACACTCCAGGGGAATGTTGATTTTAAAGGAAACCGCGAATAGACTATAGTAACAATCAATGACTTTTCTCAAAGGTGTGTTTTAAAAATGCTCGCTTTACCGTGAACAGTCTACTGGCACACACGTGTGCATGATAAACAATGCGAGGGGAGTCGACAGGTAAGCAAAGACGCACGCAGAGCTCTCACCTGGTTTGCAGATGCACTCCGGCGTGTGTTACAGACTTCTTCCTTTATTTGCTCCGCTGACTGGGGGCGATGTTTGCAGCACTGCCTTCTCCGCTTGTTTGCATTGCTGGGTCATCTGGCTGCGCTAGGATCCATCGACAGACGTCAACTCTGGATGATGCGTTGCTCGCTACGTCGTCCCATTTCCGCCCTCTACATAAAGGCTGTTCCCGATAAAGTGAGCGCTTTTGAAATCAACCTACGGAAATGTCACTGCTCCTACTTGCATATATTTTAACGGGCGCCCTGAATGATATGCGTCCAGTAAACTTCGTAACTCAGGAGGGAAAGTAGTTCCCTATCTTAACGTCGAATAAAATGTATTAGGTAACCATTTAGAACAACTCAAATTATTTCTTTAGCTTTCTGTATTTTAATGCATCAAAATGTAAAAATTAGACGATTAGTAAAATATCTACATTTCTAATAATTCCACAGTTTGTCTTGACCTACGCATGAATAAAGTAACGAGGCCCATGATAATGTTAAATTTACATAAGACGGAAGACTACACAACGTGCATACACGTAGATCTTAAGCAGGGCTTTCAAAAATGTTAATTTTATCGTGAACATCCTATATAGTAGGCCTATATCCGCCCCAGTCGCACATGCACGTTTCATACCTCTATTTTCTATTAGTTTACCTCTTGAAAAGATACACTGCAGATTTCAGAGGATTTAGTTTCCAAAGGCTGCGGGAAAGTCTCGCTGTTTGCGCGAATTTCCAAAAATATGAAATCAGAAACGAAAAACATGAACTCAAAAATTTAATATGAACCGTTAAATATATGTATATGGAGTTTTCTTATTGACTATGCATTTTAATTAACAAAACTCATTCATACAACAGTAGTTGATAAAATGCATACTTTACGAATGGAAATTGGTTGACTGTGTGTCAACAGCATACAGAAACCAAACTATCAATAAACCCACAAAAATATTTGTCGTGCAGGTGGTCCTCCTCTTCTTACAGCAACTAGAATGTTGTCGTTAAGTGTAAGCATTCGCATCATACAAATGTTGTAATACTTATACCTTTCCCTCCTGTTATGTCGCAAGTCACCCTCTGCACCCCAATATGTGAACAAATCTTCAATTTTTCTATGTTTTGTAGAATCCATTCTGTATCTAGCATTGCAAATTAGCAACACGTTATGGCATGCGTAAAAATTGAAACCATTGCCAAAAAGAAGCAGCTACACACACTCTTTAGTGTACCTCATATAAGAACACCAAATTATTCATCTTAAAAAATAAGGGATGCGGCGGTAACCACCAATGTCTTCAATGAATTCAGTCCATGCATTTCGGTTCACACCCGTCATTTATTCTCCTTTCGGGCTACAAAGAGGAAATAAAAAATATGCGTCAGTGTCATAAGACAATGGCGTCTCAAATACATAATTTTTAGAAGCACTGTTGCCTGTTCCTAAATTACTGGGCCCAATATAAATACTCGAATTTGGAACAATACCAGTACATTCACACGCCGTCAAAATTCCTTCCCAATTTCCCTCAATAATTACATCTCCAATTACTTTGTCCGAATACGTACGAGAACGGGGATGAAAACGAAACCTCACCTTTTGACCACGCCTCAGTTTACGGCGCTGTACTTGTAAGTCATCAATTTGTATGTCACCCAAATCATTATCATGACCATTCTTAGACAAGCTATGCTAAGTAGAGTCAGAGTTTATTCCAGTGGTTTTGAAGGAGGATTATATTGTGTGTATCTTAAGAAACCTGTAGACAACAGAGTTCAAACAGAAAAGACAAGTAGGCCACACGCCCTCACAATATCCCTACTTTGGGTGATGTTTCTGTTCGTAGTATTGGTTACACAGTAGATGATAAAGTGTTGCCTGATGTAGCTGTAAATGGCGGTACGTTTTAAATGGGTTTTTATTTAGAATGGTGATGATAATGATTTAGGTGACATTCAAATTGATGACAGCGCCATGTAAATCACTAATAATGTTAAACAGTAATGTTTATACTGATATAGATATTTTTGTGCTAAAAGTGAATAGGAAACAATGCGCTTATGTGTAAAAAAAATACAGCCATAATAGATTTCTAAAAAAAAATTTCGAGGACAGGAGCATTTTGTAGCACCAGAACAGCAAATTTCTATACACGACTTAGCCCCACCACTTAGCTAATAATGGTTCCGACGCTCCCACTAGTTTCGAAACTTTTTTGAAACGGCTTCGTATGTTATTGTATCAACCCCACATGAAAGTTCAATGTTACAAATACTTTTTTTTTTTTGTGCTAGACAAATTCGTTAGTACGGTTATGCTGGAACAGAAAATATTGAGGAATCTCGACGTGTGATTGATGTATTTGGTTAAATGTTGGCGTGCAGTACAGACGAGTCCTTCAATCTAAACTCAGCCAAAAATTACGGTCTACTATTTCAAGTATAACAAAGAGGCCGAGCCAAAATACTTACTACCGCGGGCATACACATACGTAATAATAATAATTATTATTATATACAGCAATAAAGCAAACTGTGATTTAGAGTAAAAAGCAAGGGGGTTGGTAAAAAAAAGTAGAACTTACATTTGTGTGACCAAAATTAGTTTTTATGGAATTGACTTAACATATAGCAATAATAGAATAATTTAAGTGTGTAAAAAGAGTAACAAAGGTTTGATATATAGTATCTTAGGTACTTCAACAACAACAAACTGTTGTAATAAAACAAAACTTTTTTATGAAAGAAATTAGCGATAATGTGTCGGGCTTCCACAAAAAAAAAAAGGTTTAAAATTCAAAATTACAAAATATGTCCAGCCGTAGAAAAATATTGAGTTTACATTCTATTTTTTTATGATGACTGATTCAGTGCAAAAGTAAGTTATTGAAAAACGGAGACTTGATTGCTGTTGTTCGAATATTCATGCACATGCCGAAAATGGTGTAACAAAGTCTGGATTTTCCTCAGACGTTGCCCATCTTCGGGACATCTGCCTTGCCAACTCCAACATCAGTGTTACTGCATCGTCATTAAGTAGGCCTCAAGAAGGCGCAAGGCGACTTCAAAAAGATTCGTCACGCCTCGGCAGCAATGAAGTGAAATTGCCACAACACACCGACCCAACAGGTCGACAGCTGTAACAACAGGAATTTAGGCAAAAAATTAAGAGGCAAGAACAAAATAACTCATTACTGAGGCGACGATAAAAAATTAGGACAAGAAACGTTCACCAAAGGCGGTAAAACTTAGATCACTCCATTAAAACTAGATAATAGCCGGAGCTAACACAATTTTATGTCACCCCCTAACGGATAGGAAACAAGAAAAAAGCTGTAGGGTGTATTCCGAAAATACCAGTACTACTATCCTTTTTCATTACGCGGTATTTTACATTAATACCACGAACATTAAAAAAAAAAAAACTACACTGACAGAGAAGAATTTAAAAGTGAAATTCACAAACCAAATACAAGATATTTCATTACAAAATTTACAATACTTATTCTTTACCTACAGTTATTTCAACCGGTCGACACAACAGCTTAACCTGATTAGAGTAACTGGTCGCCGAAAAATTTCAAAATGACAAAGTAACGAAATGTTGGAACATTCTTAGTTAAATCAACCAAATTACATAAACAGTGGCTAAAAAATTACCTAACCTTGCTTTTACATAGAAATAAGCAATTAAGAAAGCTAAGTAGTGAAAAAAAAAAAAAACAAGCGGCATTGCCATGAAACCCAAAACTATTCCCTGAAAGAGAATACAAGGTTAACAAATCATGGTTAAAAGTAAGCGAGTGGCTACAAATGGCACAATACACAACAGGATAAATTCGAGAATCTCGGCGCCGTATTCTTAGTATGTACACCGACAGTGTACTTGTTGTTTGAATTCTGTAATATCATGTAACGTGAACCGTATTCCATCTGAGCTACCTTCATTAAAAAAATAAATTATTCTATCGTATTTCGCGTTTCTGCAGACGACTAGTGAAATTTGTATCCATCGTACCCAGAATAATCCTGGTCAGTGTGATTGGGAATTATTTAAATAAGTATGGAATATAACTTAGTGCTTAATAACCAATATCTACACATTTAACATCATTCGAAAATGTAAAAAATAACTAGCTGACAGCGAACGTTCTTCATTAAAATTAGTTTACACCAGTAAAAGTGCGACATTTAAATACCTTCGTTTCTTAGGCAAAAGTTCTATATCTTCAGAGTAAAGCTCGTTAAGGGGCAGGGAGTATGTAAAATTGTGAACCTTATTATCACACATATGGATACATAAAATAACACTGGGTGCAAACACGCCAAGAAAAGTGGACCTGAATTGAACCCGCGACCTTACCTATGCCAGTCATGTACCACACCCCTCCCCCCCCCCCCAATTGACGTATCGCAATCGGTGGTATGGGGGCACCGCTGGCAAACACGTGCTCAATTTGCATGCCATGTCAGCAGAACGTATCAAGCGCAGGAAACATAGCCTACAGTACCAGCTTTACAATAATCACATTTGCGTTGCGTACAGGACAGAGTAAATTCATGTCTATAGTCCATTCACAGCTACTTCCTACTTTTCTGAAGCCTTGCTACAGTTATACTTCCGAGATATTCCTCCGCCTAGTGCAAAGAAAGCTTATTCGACTCTAGAGAATTACACCAAAGGGACAGCGCGCCGCATTCGTGCACACTCAGTATAATAATGTTTTGCATGAGAACTATTTCTTAGTAGGCATTACCAACATACCTATTTTCTCGCCGTTTTTATTCGTATTAAGTATAAATTAAATTATATAATTTCTAGATAAAATGTAAGTACAATATCAATTTAATTAAAAATATGTTTTTTTATGCTACCACAAGTATAAAACATTTGTGATATATGACGTATTTAGGAAACAACCAAACACGTCATAAACGGGGTGGCTCTTTGAAGGTTTAATTTAAAAAGAGTGAAGAAATTGCGAAAAGACAATGAGGAACAGTAGCTACGAAATATATTTATAGTCATAGCCAAGAAGCGATACGGCTGTTCGGAATGTTCCAGGAAAAATATTTTCATAATGGAACACTGAGAAAATAATTACGTTATTCCTAAAACAATACTTCGACCATGCAACTTTGCAATGTTCCCAAGTCCACAGCCAAAGAATAACAACATCACATCATGTGTGATCCATAAAAGGTATACACATGTGTGTGACCTTGACTTAATTCTTTCATACAAATACTGAAAACAAGTGGATGTATTTAGAATACCACGAATGGTGCGAAGACCTGTTATATTAGCGTAGATAATTACCGATCCATTGGAAATTCTGGAATAACATAAGCAAACATGTTTGCTGAGAAGTAAGAGAGAAGAAATAAAAGCATTTTTTTTTTTTTCGTTTATTTTTCGCTTAGAATAGTTATTTTGAGTTTAAATAGTTTCTACTTTTCCAGTCAACGCAGGTAATAAAAAAAAGGCAAAGATTTTATAAATGCAGAATTTACGTTTCCTTCTTGTTTAATCAGTTTGCTACTGGCATAAAACATTTGAGTTATACTGAGAAATAATAGAGCGTATGTTGTAAATTGTACTCTTTTATCTGCAGAAATAATACAACCACTTCTGTGTTGTTTATATCATCCAACTGAGCATGGGAAACGTTGTAAAAAAGACAAAACAGTGGCAAAAATTCTCCGCCAGGTCGACACAAAGGCCAATCAAATAACTAATAGCTAGAGCCTAGACTGTACGGTGAATAGCGATAAAACTGAAATATCACCGAAATGCAAATTATACACCGCCTAACAGCGAAATTTTAGTTAAAACAAAAAATCAATGATATATAGCCAAAATATATTGTGTTATCTGTTAAACCATCACCAACAATCAGTATCCATAAATGTATATATTAAGTGATGAAAATAATTCAAGTTTTCAGATTTTGGGAAGAAAAAAATTAATTTGAAACAGTTGTTATTAAAGTTGAGTGAATAACAGCAGTAAATATTGATTACCATATGTATGAGAAATAATAATTTAACAAGAATAGCAAAATTGTAAAAACAAATATAAAATAAATTTTATTTTCAGTATTGAATGTTTTTTTCTCTATAAAACCATATCGATACAATTCGTTTAGGCTGTAACAAAATCCACACTGTTTAAGAACCTCGACATACAAGTTACGAAGAAACAAAACCTTTAAAAATTGATTATTTAACCTATGGTAATACTGTGCATTACCCTTTTTGTTCAAATAAACAGTTTTCTCTTAATTAATCAATTGCATACAATTTTAAAATATTAATGGATAAATGTATATAAGAATAAATTATCAACAATTTTTAATAATAAAATTTGCATTAAAATAGCAGCACAGTGTTGGCTCTATTAATGCACAATTCTAGTTATGACGTTTCAGTTTTTAAGAATTTTATAATAAAACCGATGACACTGAAATCAGGCATTTTTAGAAACGAAATTTGCCTTAAAATAACACCACAAATTCTTCCCCCTACTAATAGCGCACCAGCATCGGACACACTACCTATGTCGCATGGAGAGGCTTGAAAACCTTCTCTATGAGTGCTTTAAGTTACTTATTTGAGAACACAGATGGAAATAACATCACTCATTGATTGTTTCTTATGCCTCAAGCGCAGGTGTTATAGCAGTGCGCTACGGACTACCTCGGGTGTTTAGATGCTGCCGGTTATGCCTAATTCACCCAAGTGGTAAAAAGAGAAGTTCAGATAATTGCACAGCATCGCATATTGAAAACGCTGTTCGAATTACAACAATTACAAGGAAACCGCGCCACTTCCGTACTGCGGTCACCAAAGTCACTAAAGTCTAATAAACTTTTAAAACTAAGCTTTTATTTATAAATGAGCTAAAAAGATAGAAATAATTATAGGAGTAGTTACATAATTTGTAAAACTTGTAAGACGTGGTCGAACAGCCATAATAAACTTTACTACAAATTAATATTTTAGTATCAATTTATATTTAGTACATAAAAGCTTGGCGCGAATAGTTAAGAGCCTGGCGCAAGATATGTGCTTACTATACGCTTACGCAAATGCGATATAGATTCTATATTGCCCCAAGCTTTTGTATACTAAATATGAATTATTACAAAAATATTAATTTTTATTAAAGCTTATTACAGCTGTTCGACCCCGTTTTACAAGTTTTACAAATTCTGTAACTACTAAAATAAAACTAGTTTTATCTTTTTAGTTCATTTATTAAAAGCTTGGTTGAAATACGTTCTACAGGTAGTTTAATTTTCACATTTTAGTCCCACCTATTTTTTTTAAATTATATATGTGGACTATTTATACATTCAAAAACTCGTCCGTCATTGGTATCGCTTGCGATCATTCGAGTTTCAGTGCACTCTTTTAGCGGGAAGTTGAACCAGCATGCTGAATATTCATTTACCAGTAATCAACAACTTGTCCACCAAATACATCGTGATTGCTAGTGATTCGGTGGGAGCCAGACAGACACCTCACAGTCACCTACCGTACATACAAACAAGTGAAGTTAAATAAAAGCTTGTAAAAATACACAGGAACAACAAGCCACTTACGTGGTGAGATGCATGCAATAAATGGAAAAATAAAAGTACTAATAATGTGGTCCGGCAACAGGGAGCCATACGTCAAAATAAAAATAGAAGTAAAATCAGTAAAAACAAAAGATAACCTACATCCCTGCATTTCCCGGAAAGGGTACCGTTGTAGGGGCGGAGTCAGAAATGCGTGGTTCAACCTATGGCTGGCCATGAAAAGAAATACAAGGAAATAAAAATGGTTATTAACTTAAACCAGACTAATTCTCGCTCCTCTCTTGTTTTAACATACACAACAGGCCGATCTCTTCCTCGACTGCATTGCCCTATCTACACGTCATGAGTTCACCTGAGATGAAAATCTTATCTTCTGTATATTTTTACGCATTGGCAGTAAAAGTTTTAATATAACATATTTTTGGTGAAATCAATAAGTTTTAAAATAATTTGGCATAGTACATTAACAATAAAAAAATGAGCTCCAACTAACGATTACTTATTGCGGCCTTCTATGTAACCCACTTTTTCCTTTCAAAAACACTAACACGAATGACTTTAAAAAAAACACGAATTCGACCATTTTTCTACTTGAGGAACTGTTTATATTGACGATAATGTATATTTCTATGAAGTAAACCATGCAATTTATTTTTAACGATATGAAATGAATTTCCTAAATATACCGTCCCACTACTTAATAATAGTTCCATAAACTAAAGTATTGAATTAATGTTGACAAATATACTACAAGAGTCAATACGTTCATGTAGCAGCCACCCACCACGGCGTCCACTCACTTTCACGGATGGACATTGTCTCTCGAAATAATCGCCGTTGACTGCCATGTACGTCTGTCAACGTTGTTATAACTGCTGGAAACACTGCTGAAAGATAATGTCAGGAAGACACTGTATGGCTTCTCTTGTGACATAGGCTGTTCACTGTAAAGTGAACACTTTTGAGGCCCTAGTTATTCTTTCCTTTCAGTCATTTTTTGTCCTTTTAACCAACATTTTAAAAATAATATTGCCATGTAAGTAATAAACACAGTGTGGATATTTAACCGTCCTCGGATGTTAACGTCTAAAGCTAAAATAAAATATATTTATTTATTATTATTCCAAATGAGAGGGCTTTCAAAAGTGCTCACTTTACTGTGAATAGCCTATAGTGATTATATCTTCGTCCGAATGAAATTTACGCCCACGTAGCTGTGTTTTCAAGTGGGGAAAGAGAAAGAAATCGCATGGCGTGAGATCAGTTTAGTGTGGAGGGTGTGGCAACACGATGCCATATTGCCTAGCCTCTTCCTTGTTACCAAGCACAGAGCGATGTAATGTAGCAACAGCCAGTCGGTTGTTCCTACGCCAGAGCTCAGAACGCTTACAGCGAATTACATCGAGTGAACGGCGAAGAATCTCCACGCAGTGGGTCATGTTCACAGTTGCTCCTTGTGGGATGAATTCGATCGGCTCTCAATACCTCGCTGTTAAGAGCCACCCAAATCTCTTCACTCAATCACTCACTCACTCGATGTGAACTACGCCCTATGAGTTCAATGAACAGCTCCAGCATCACCATCGCTTTGGACCTGCCTTGTCGAGATTGTTGCTTCAGTTGCAGATCGTATAGAAAATACTATATTTCGCACCCTATTAAGATCCGCTCGACCAACGCCCCTTCCTCGGCAGCACTATTTAAAAGGTCGCAGCAAATGGTCATGCGATCGTCACGTTGGTGTTGCCTCAGGATGCCTGGTACACCATGGTGCTTCCAAAGGAGGGTCATAAATTAACCCTGTCATCGGTATTGAAAATACCTCGCCCTTACGAACAAACCGAGAAACAATACCGTACAATGGAGGGAAACCCACCTTTTTCCGTATATGCACTGAATATAAACTCTAATCGGTAGACAAAACATCCGAAAATCAATGGTATAGGCGCGGTTTCAATTAAAATTATGTCTTAAGTGACTCGTGTTGTGTATGCAATCCAATTTGTAACAAGTGCGAAAAGGTAGGTAACAATATTTTCACTGCACATCCAAACTTGCATCAAAGTTTAAAATGAATATAACAGTAACTTTTAAATAAAATTTGCTCTAAGAATCCACAAAATCACGAAGTGAATTCAGAGCAAGAAAAATTAATTTATAGTACTTTATCCATTCATGAACACCAGTTCAAATGATAACTGCACAAAATTGCAGACGGATGGGTCACTCTCATTATTTCAGATATGACTGTACAACTTCTTACTGACTCTGGTGCATCTTATAACATATTTAATAGAACAATTTGAAAATATTTGAAATATAAATGTGTAATAGAAAATGTGAAAAAAAGAAGAGCAGAAAATACAACCATTCAAGTTTAATCTAACCTTAAAATTGTGAGAAAGTTCATCACTAATGTTGAAGCACAAGGTACGGATATTAAACTAGGAAATGTTGAATTTTATGTAATCAAAAAGATGAAAATCCGATTATAGTTAAGGAGTTTCTAAGAGCATTGAATGCCCGGAAGATAGTCATACCATTATGCAGCCTTGATGGCAGACGATAAAAAGCGTGTGATAACATTTAAAAAAAAGTATAGCTACAACGCCCTGTTTTATTTCTAAAAATGTAGGACGATTACTAAATTTTCAGTTGAATTTCAGCAATTACGTTACTGTGAGTCCTATTACGCAGTCAGATCGTCGATACCTCAACAGCTCCGTGAAACTCTCGAAAATTGTCTTGAATTAAACAGAAACTTATAGAGAAAGCGAGTGCACCCTAAACTGGGTATCTCCTGTTGTGTTATTTATCAATAAATCAAATAGAGCTAAGATTATGCGTGGACATGCATGTTGCAAATCATACAATAATTAAATAATGGTGCACCATCCTAACGATTTCTGATGTAACATCTATATTAAAGGAAGAAATGTATTTTCTTGACTGTGCATAAGTTCAGCATTCCATCACATTGAACTGGAAGATGATTCTCGGCAAATAACATTTTCCACAAATATAGGAATCTTCAGATTCGTAAGGTTATTTTTCGGCCTCGATTGTGCTCAATAAATGTTTCAACGAATAATGGATGGTGTTGCTATAAGGCACGAACGAATAGAGACATACATTATTAACTGACTTTTTGAAGGTGAAAACCAATAACATGATGAGCGTCTTCATAGAGTGTTGATGTAGTTAAAATATATTGGCTTGATGTTAAACCCTATAAATTCGATTTTAGCAAAAACAAAATAATTTATTTGGGGTACAGAGTGTCGTCTGTCAGCATAAGACCTCTTTTTAAAATAAAGTAGAGCTCTGAAATTTCCTCGGGCTAGCTTCATTAAACAGGTAATTTGTAGCCAATTTTGCTACGATAACATAATCGATTTACTGCAATACACCTAAAGCAACCTTCGGATCGTGGATTATGCAAATCACTCTCTACCACCTACCGAACACAAACATAGTCAGAAAGAGATGCTATGAACTTAGTATGAACATGTGAGTGCTTCTACTGTTGTGTTTATTGATCAGTGCTCAACATGATCACATAACATAAACATCTTCAATTAAAATTTTCTCAAAGGTCAAAACAATGCCCACGCATTGAAGGGTGGGTCGTGAGAATTAACAGCTATCAAATGAACATTTGTAAGCCGGGTAACAGTAAATTGGTAGACCCTCTGTCCCGTATATTATCTGACAGTTACTCTCAGACGAAGAGCTTTGATGGAGCCTTACTGTGCGGTAGGTAACAGAAAATACTGTGCCCTATGCTCTGACATCGGAAGAAGTAAAGGAAGGATCATAAAATGATCCAGTGTTATAAAAGATAACAAGCTATTTGCACAACAACAAACAATAGCCGATCAAACTAAAGTATGAGCTAATAAAATCCAGACATCTGTATGTGATGACACCGTTATATGAGGGACAAGTGTATTGTTACCCGATAGTTTGAGACAACATGCAATTCATGTTGCTTACGAAGGCCACCAAGGTGTTGTCAAGACCAAACAGTAGTTGCAGTAAAAAATGTGGTAATTTGGCATTGATGAATAAGCTGAAAATTTATATGAGAAATGCTATATGGTTTTCAATTAGTCAACAAAACAGAACATCCCAAACCTCTCAACCCATCACGACTTCCTGGACATGTGTGGCAGAAAGTAGGCGTTGGAATTTTGGGACCTTTACAAGAAATCCATCTCTATATCATACTGGTGACTGACTATTACAGTCGCTTCTCTGAGGCCAGAATAATATCTGAAATAGCCTGAGATAACACCATTCAAGAGCTTCAAAGTATTTGCATGAGCCACAGACTACCAGAGCCAATTATTACAGATAACAGAATATTTACTAGTTCAATGTTTCGCGACTTCTGCACAGTAAATGGTATTCGCCAAAAACTGTCAACAACCTTACGGCCTCAAGCCAATGGAGAAGATGACGGACAGAACATTTCAATACATTAAAAGATTAATATGTTATAACATCAAACCGAGATATTCTCACTGCTCTGGGACATTATATTTTTGTGTATCGCACAACACGACAATACGCTACAGGAGTAACTCCAGCTTCTTTGATGTTTGGCACGGAACTCCGGGACAAGTTACCAGTGTTCAATATTGATCAACCTCACAGAATGGACAGTTCTTAAACATCCAATGTCACCTAAATCTCTCAACTCAAAGAATGGAGATGAGTGACAGAGATTTCGAGTAGGAAATTGCGCAGATACACAATGCAGATCATTCAAGAACCCATACCGATCTAACCCTCGACGATAAGGTCATTGTGCAAAAGAACTAACCAACAAATGATGCTCATCTTTTAATTCTTCTCAATGGCGTGTGGTGTGAAGGAGAGGTAATCAGTGACTGTCAGGTCTCCAGAAGGAAGAGAGTTCTACAGAAACAACATTGTTGTGAAGCATTCTTTTAAGCAAAGCCAGATTAAACACAAGAATGATGAAACATAAAACACCAAAGCCTCTACTTCAAGAGAAAGCCGGAAGTTCCTTCTACCTACTCGACTAAGCAACCATCATTTCAGGAGCAAAAATGGGACACGTGACATCCCTGATAGCTGACAACAAGACTTAACTGTTCAATTTACACTTCTTATATGCCACTATTGTGTGCTTAATGTGAAGTCATTAATTATTTTAAAATAAATGGGTAATATAAGATAGTGTTCGTGCAGAGTAAAGAGAACTGTCCCAGGCACAAATAAGTACAATATAAAAAATGCTTATAAATAAATATATTGGGCATTAAATTTTTACAATAACAACAGCACCATGGGTATTACAGACAACTTCTTGATGGTAACCAAAGCTCCAAATATGAAAAGGACATTTTAAAATAGTGAGACTATCACAAACCAAAATATTTAAGTGTTCACATATTATTAACATCTGTATGCGGATTTAACATATTTATGTTGCTCAAAATAAATTAATATCCAAATAGTTAATACTTATCATTTACTTTTCAAGACTAAATAATGACAATGAATATGTATTATATGAATGTAGGAGGGTACCCCAAAACAGCAATTATTGTATATTAAAACGAATAAATCGCGGAGGCAGTTATGAAGCCCGTTCATAGCTCCGACAAATAAAACAAGCTAGGCGATCACAATAAAATATATTCCCACGCATGAGTCGTAATAACAACGGCAAATAATTGGTAGAACAAGGAAGAGAATGGGGCTGCAGACAAAACAAATAACTACACATTAAACCTGCAAAACACACAGCAAGCACTTACTTAGAGCCAAACATAAGTCTAGACAAACAACCAAACCAGAATTTTTAAAAATACTGACGTTACGACATGCCCACAAAAAAGCTACACAATTACACTGAGAAAAAGGTTTTGTTAAATCAAACAAGATTTATTTGGTGCAACAAAATTATTTTTTTGTATAGGGGCAATGAAATATTTTGTTGCTGAAACCAAATTATTTTGTTGTTCTCAGTTGGTTGCCCCAAACTAAGATTTGTTTGGCTATATGTACATTAAACAGTTTGGGCCGATATAAAAAAATGTTACAACTTCGACCGAGTTTCAAACCTAGACCCCCTGTGTCCGAGCGCTACACCTTAGTAATCTCAGTTAATGTGACAGCTGATATCCGGAGAGCTTTTAAATAGATATGCTATAAATATTGGGCAACGTGTACAAACAAATATTTCAAGTTTTACAGCTTAACTTGTCAGTTTCTTGTTGCATTGTTTTATTAATGTGTTTATGCAGTTGTTAAGCATCAATAGATGCATTGACAAACACGGTTACTATCCTGTCACAAAAAAATACAAACAAACTGTCGAGCTGAATTTTCGAATGAAGGCAGTCATATGAGTGGCCAAACAAACAGTTGATACAACAAAATATTTAGTTGACAGTATCATTTTTTTTTGGCCCAACACAGAGATTTTGGTTATTCAAACATATATTTTTTTAGAGGATCAAAAATAATTTTGTTGCTTTTCAAATTTTGTTTGCTCAACAATATATTTTGTTAGGGCAGCTAAACATACATTTGGCCCTATACAAACAAATATTTTGTTCGATTTTTCTCAGTGTATGCCACACAAATATTTGAAAAATACTAGCAAGCCCTAAACTAATTGCCACGATCACGACTCACCATTTTGGCAACTCCATACTTGGCCGCTCAAACACTTATAAAAGATACACCACCTCATAACTGCGACGTTCCATGGACGTTTAATCTGTCCATTTATAACATGGTGCTACCTTCAATGTTGTTGGAGCAGACAACGTTTCAACAGGCTTCAGAAGTAAATCAGATGTAGTCTGGGCATAACATGAGAGAGGCAACAGGTGAACAGAGACTTAAATTAACTTGTCCTCAATAAAAAAAAGGGGGATAACGCAAAAGGAGTGGTAATTAAGTGGAAAGAGGGGAAATAGTGATGGGGAGACGAGTAAGCCACCAAGCAAGCCACTTTGGTGAGCATGAAGCTTTAAAGACGTCAATGGTGGCATCGCCACTGGCGCAGAATAATACATCAGTAAACTTTTAGAAAGTATTGTCTATTCAAGAAAATAATAAATTAAATAAATAATTATTTTCTGTGATGTTAAAAGTAATTAAAATGTATTAACAATTTCCTAAGTGTAGAAGCAAACTTACACCTTTGTTGGCGGTCATCCATCATTACCACGAAATCGTTTTTCAGAATAACATGCGAACCTAACAGAACGCCCTAACTAACTCAGGATAGGGGGTGAATACGTGATTTTATATTTTAATCTAACTTAACAAACTAACCTATAATGTTACATGTTGTCCTCTAACTCGGTAAATATAAGGAAAATGAGCATCTGTAGTATGTGTTCAAAATGTCCACCACTCTGTGCAATGCAATGGCGCACCTTTTAACCGAATAGTGGAGAAGGCGCTGAATTGTGCCTGGTGTGGTGTGGGAACATGCTTCAGCGATGCGCTCCTGCAGATGAGAAACGGGGTCGAATCATCTCCACGTACACAAATAACTTCAGGTGACCTCAGAGATAATAGTCCAAAGGCGTTAGGTCTGGTCTTCGCGCTGGCCACTCCACCAGTCCCCGACATCCCATCAGATTATCAGAAAATTGCTCACCAAGCAAGGACTTAACTGCCAAGCTGTAATGGGCACGAGCAGTATCCTGTTGGAACCATGCAGGGACATCTCCCTTGTCGTTCAGGACACTGGGAAATGCTTTCTCACGAAGCATGTTCAGATATGCCTCACACGCCACTGTCGTCAGGAAGAATAAAAAGGCCAATGATCCGATCCTTCCACATTCAGCACCAAGCTATAATACGTTCGGTACGCTGTTCTATTGCTGTATCCATACATTCAGCGTTGCTTTAAGTCCAGTAACGCATGTTTTGCTGATTAACTTCACCAGAGACATATAAGTTTGCTTCATCACTGAACAGAATGGTGATTGGAAATACGGGATCCCCAACACATTTATTCACTGCCCATTCACAAAATCCAATTCGACGATCTGGATCATCCTGATAATTTCTGCATAAGGTGGAATTTATGTGGTGCCATTTCTGTGACTTTGAAATCCTGTGGTTGCTGCTTTTGGACACATTCATTTCAGCGGCCATTCGCAGCAGAAATCTTTTCGGATTTTGTGAAAGAATGACTACTGATTGTCGTTCGCGGACTGTCGTGGGGGACCATTAAGGGGTTTGTCTTCGGCGGAATCTGTACCCTTACATTTTTCAACCAATTTGTAACTCACGAGAATGAAATAGTCGCTTGTTCGGGATGCAGTCTGTTTAATTAAGCAGCCAATTCTCTCAGGCTTATTCCACCACGCATCAAGATGACCTGGATAGGTTCCTCTGCTCAAACCAATCGTTTATATATCAATTTGAAACAAACAAACAAAACGTCAAGTTTTCCATATGTTTCCTGACTTATGGATAGGGATAGGAAAATATCGCGTTTTAAACAACCTGCATGCTAGATTCCAAGGTACTATGTATTTTTGATCGTCATTTTTTTATTCATTGGTTGCTGCTCCAGTGTGTAAAGGCTGTTCACGATAAAGTGAGCACTTTTGAAATCAGCCTTAGAAAATGTCACTGCCCAATACCTGCATATATTTCTACGGGCGCATAGAGTGACATGCACCCAGTAAAGTTGCTAACGATGGATGGGAAGTAATTCCACATCTTTACTTCGAATAAAAAGTGTTAGATAACCATTTATGATAATTTAAATTATTTCTTTCGCTTTCTGTTTTTTTTAAATAATGAATGGAAGTGTAAAAATTAGCAGATTTGTAAAATATTTACTTTTCTAATAATTTCACGGTTTCACTTGACCGACGCATGAATAAAGTTATGAGGCCCATGATAATGTTAATCTTACATAAGGCGAAAGAATACACAACGTACATGCAAGAAGATCTTATGCAGGGCCTTCAAAAGTGCTCATTTTACCGTTAATAGCCTATAACCAATTTTACTTCAGACCAGCTGACACGGGATTCGGTGCTTGTTGTTTTGTAGCTCTGTTATTCGTTTAGAGTACACCTGGGGATTTCCAATAAACTGTGATCCAAATGAAAATATAACATATACGTGCATGTGTTTGAAGCCTAGCTTGTCCTAAAATGTATTCGCGTCATTTTCCACTTCCCACTTATTGAACATTCTGTAGTAGGCATGCGCGTTTTTGTAGTTTAAACTACCCTAGGGTACTGGTTGAATAAGCGGCTCGTTTTCACACTTGCATGCTGAGAGTCGCGGCCGCGAATGTCAGACGATTATCTGGCAGATGTAGGCCCGACATGTGCGCCCCAAGCGACAGACCATGACAACAGCTCAGAAAATTATAATTTGCACGGCAAATACTAAAATATATTTTTTCGTGTAACACATTTATACAATGCATTTAATATGAAGATTGAAAATCGTTCACAAAATAGCGCACTTAAAAGGTGTACTGCAATACATGCTATTCAGAAAGTATTTGGCAGGGTAGCTACGGATGGAAAATAATAACAGAGTTTTACGAGATAAGACAAATCACTATGTATTCCAGTCAAAAACCGCATGAGTAAATCGCAAAAGAAAAAAAACCTTTTAAAACCAGACTTTTATTTATAAATGAACTAAAAAGATAAAAATTACTATAGGAGTATTTACAAAATTTGTAGAACTTGTAAGACGTGGAGAAACAGCCGTAATAAACTTTACTACAAATTAATATTTTGTATCGATTTATTTTATATATAAACACTTGGCGCAATATAGAACGTATTCCTCATTTGCATAAGCATAATAAGGACATTTCTTGGGTAACTATTCGCGCCAAGCTTTTATATACTAAGTATAAATGATACACAGTTATTAATTTGTAGTAAAGTTTATTACGGCTGTTCGACCAAGTCTTACAAATTCTACAAATTCTGTAACCATTTCTATAACAGTTTTTATCTTTTTAGTTTATTTTTAAATAAAAGTTTGGTTTTAACAGGTTTTTTACTGTTAATTTATTTCTCACTATTTAGTGTCACCTATTATTTCTATAGACTATTTATACATTCACAGACTCGTCCGTCATCGGCATCGCTTGCAATTAGGCGAGTTTCAGTTCACCCTTTTAGCGGAAAGTACAGACACCTACCTTACATACAAACAAGTGGAGTTAAATAAAAGCTTGTAAAAGAGTGGTATGGCTTCCTTAATTCTAAATTATTATTTATATTTTGTGTTCGCAAAGAGAAGAGGATTTGAGCGGCGCTTAACAGCTGAGTTCTTTGGTGCGAGTGTTATAAGGATGGATCAACAACGAAATAAAATGATGTCAGAAATAGAACTACCCCGAGAAAACCCCCCAGGCAACAACAATCATGTCCGCCATGTTTTCCACTTGCGAAACTCTGGTTTGACCCAGTCTGTAATCGAACTTTGTTTGCTATGATTGGAGTTGTGTGGGCTGATCTCTGTTCATCTGCGGTCCCAGTACACGTTTTTTTCTTAACAGTTTAAACGACAATTAGGACTAACTGACAGGGCAGGAACACATTAAAATATGTATAAACTCGATGTAAATACCGAGCACTTAATATTTCACGTGGTTGTTGTTTCCAGATTGGTTCAGCAATGGTTGAAAAATTAGAATTTTTCATTTCGTACTTTAAACTGTGGAGTGCGAACCTGGAAGTAGGGTTGGCAACGGGATTAATTATTCAGAGAATAATTCACTCGGATTATTTTAGTTCGCCCGCCACACTCGAAATACAGTCGCACTGCTGCTAAGAGGATTTTCAGTTGTCGACTGCGAAAGCTACAACGCGTGGCCTGGTCAAGTTGTAAAACACGTTGTGGTCGAGCGCTGGTAGTAGCAGCAGAGATGAAACCCCGTTCAGACACGATGTGTCAAGAGCAGGCTAGCCGACTGTGCTGTAATCCGCTAATCTGCCTGGGAAAATGAGAACTCAGGTAGACTGTTTCTCCTTCCCGCAAGCTTCTTCTCCACCCCCTCACTCCACTCGCTCGCGACCACACACACACACACACACACACACACGCGCGCGCTGTTCTTACCAATCACCTCACGGCCTGGCGGCACGAACACATCGGGGCAGGAAAGTGCACGTAGGTGCGCCACGTGAAACAGGATAGGTAACCGCAGTGAGTGAGCGGAACTGCGAACCTCCTCGCGAAATATAATGGAAAAACAGTTTTCGCGAGTACACGTCCACTCCTCGCACGTGAACATTTCAAACGTTTCGGGAAATAAAAAAAAAATGAGTAAGAATCAGGTAACCAAATTTATTTCCCCCCTTTAATGTAGCGGAATTTCTCGCGAAGCGCTGGAAATTATTTTCCCATTCCATTATTTTTACTGCTGGAATCGTCTGGAGGGAAATGAATATTTTTACCGCCCACCTCAGAGCAATCAAAAATACTATCGTGTTTCACTTCCTGACAATTCAGATAAACAGGATTATCAAATTTTCTGATCTGCTGGAATGTAACGAGAGCGGGAACTGCAAACCAAACGAGACTCTTAATTCCGCCACAAAAATTTTTTATCAGTATGTATAAAAACGGCAACAATTCAAACATTTTGTTAGTCCTCTGTAAGGATATTTTTCTGATATCTCATACTTCAGGCGATTTTGTTTCAAAATATTTATTATTGTATCATACTGAAAATGGCAAAGAAAATAAAAACAAGTGGGTGTTGGATACCGGTTTATCGTAATTTGAGTTAAACACTAGGGTCGTTATTGAAGCTAACTTCGTGTCAAATCACAGTAAAGTATTAATTTCGAGCTTTGAGTATCCGGGTTCTAATACCGGTCAGTGTGCCTTTTTTTATGCTGAGAGTTCGTGTAAATTTAATACGTGTATAATCCACCAGGTATCTTTCTGACGGAAAAGCCGAGGCATCGACGTGAGAGAACTTCGCTTTCAAACCGTCGACCGCCTCCTCGCCACCGAAGATCTACAAGAACTTCCGCGTTAGGCTTCATCAAATGTTTTCAGCCGATATGGCAGTAGAGATATTCTCTTGTCGAGGCCACATTTCAGGATGAATTTTTATTTCATCAGCCAAAACCGATTAATATAAAGACCACATTACTGTAAATATGTGTACCAAATGATTATAGTTTTCATAATACGTATAGCTCCAAGTCGAAAATTTCGGGAGCCCAATTTTTTTCCTACTAATTAACTTGTCAACTAAATCCCTTTTTATGTGGTCTATATCATATACACAACATATTAATAGAGTATCAAGGATATTTAACAATCGGTACTCGAATACTGGCATCTTTAATCTATTTCAAATAGGTATTTATGTTTCAACGCATTTTTATTCGTCCCAGAGAAAATGATGTTAATATTTAGCAGTCCAGAAACTCAACATTTTAGAAAGAAAATAAAATTGCACCATCCTCGCACGAAACTGTAATTAAAATCATGGAATTATCTCCAAATTTTGTACAAAAACTCTAAGACACGACTTCGTTCGCGAGTTAGACACCAATTACTTTACAGCATAATTGATTACTGGGCACAGCGAAATCTTGGATTGAAGAGGACAAATTAGTTTTATGAATATATATATCTCTCTCGCTGATAACTTGATATCATTTAACCATCTATATATTCTAGTTGTTATCTGTTGCTACTTCATGCCCTAACATGTTGCTTATCCCGCGAGAGATTTGTATATTAATTCATTACCCTGCGTAGGTAAAATTATATTTTCTGTTTTTTTTTTTTTTTTTTTTTTTTTCACTACATAACGACGATTTTTATAGTAAACCATCTTTGTAAACATTGTTATTCACTCTTTTTTACTCCGGTATATTTAACCGAATCTCATGTAATCTTAAAGCAGCTGCTTTATATATATATATATATATATATATATATATATATATATATATATATATAATGTGTGTGTGTGTGTGTGTGTGTGTGTGTATATATATTTGTGTGGTAAATCCAGCAAAATGACTGATAATTAAAAGGAAATAATGATCTAAAATATTTGCATGTAATTGCAGTCAAAGAAGCACTCATTGATTTTCAGCATATTGTTTTTTAAATTTTGAAGTAATTTACCAATTATTGTGCAATTTTGCCGCAAAAATTTATTAATATACTTTAGTGCTCGCAGTGTGTCCACGATAAAACAATAACAGGGGCAATCAGTAGTGGTAGATCTGTAATCTTTTGAAATTTACCTCTTTTATAATTAAAAAGTTTTATTCTGATATAAATCATTTAAGAAATGACTTACTTAAAAATGTATATATTAAAAAATGTTGGGATGTACTAGGATATTTATTTTGGAATGTTTTTAAATAAACGAGAAACTATTTTTCATATATTCTAAATTATATTCTCCACAGCGGCACAGCGTAACTCAGATTAAGCTACCCCGCGAGTTACCCTTCCGTAATTAAAATATGTGTGTTAAAGCAGAATAAAAAAACAGCCATGTTAAAAGTAAAGAACTCAATCCGCTAGTTCACTGCGGTTTCGTTATCTCTGTCACGCGTTCTTCCCAGCCTCGAGGTTGTGTGTGATGTACTTGCATCCTTGTCATACTTCAGTATATTTCACACATGCATTTTGCTTTCGAATTACTGATAAATACTTGGTACTGCAAATAATTAAGAGAAACTATACACAAGGTAATTTCGACAATGTAGTGTTTTGATGAGGGGTGGAGGGAAACTTTTCCCAAGGGAATGAAATTAACTTTAATTATACTTGCAGACTACGCAAAATTCTGTTGTGTGTATTATTGAATTCTTCTTAGTCGTCTTCGAGTAAAGGCTGGAGCGTGGGAATATCTTGCATTTAAAAACACCGTGTTGAAATAACGCAAGTATATATGTGATTTAATGCCAGCGCAAGTAGAGTTAAACTCCGCCGACAAGCAAGCGAGGTCTATACCGTCCTCACGTTCTTCATTGTCTAATGTGAATCCTCGTGCGCCGAAGATCTAGTGGATGATAAATTGCCTCGTCGCCTTCGGTAGATGAATGGCACACGGCGGCGACGTGCGCCGCAAACAGACTGGGGGTCATTTCCCTAACTCTCCGAGCCATCGGCCGCGAGGCATCCTATACAAGGGAACGGATCGTCCTTCTTCTATCATACTGGCCGATGCTGCTGGCTAAAGGCTGTTCACGATAAAGTCAGCACTTTCGAAATGAACCTGAGAAAAAGTCACTGCCCCTTAACGCATACATTTTAAATGAGCGCACTGAGTGACATTTGCCCAGTAAAGTTGCTAACGATATATGGAAAATAGTTCCATATCTTAACGTCTAATAAAAAGTGTTAGGTAACCATTTGTGATAACTAAAATTATTTCTTTCTCTTTCTGTTCTTTTAATGCATTGAAGTGTGAAAATGAGCCAATTTGTATAACATTTACTTTTCTAAAAATTTAACAGGTTTACTTTACCGACGCATGAATAAAGTGATGAGGTCCATGGCAATGTTGATTTTACATAAGGCGTAAGACTACATTATGTGTATACAGGTAGATCTTAAGCAGGGCTTTCAAAAGTGCTCGTTTTACCGTGAACAGCCTATAGTCAGAACAGCTTTTGCGTCAGTCGTGAACTGTTGCTTGTGTACGAGTAGCGTGAAAAAAATGACAGATTTTGACGGGTTTTCACGTGTTCATTTTTAACGATATTTACAAGAGCCGAGATTATACTGTGAATAGCGGTTGAACCGAAATAACACCGGAATGCAAGTTAATACTCCGCCTAACACCGGAATTACAGTTAAAACAAAAATTCAACGAAATTTAGCTAAAACATATTATTTTTCTCTGAAACCATGACCAACCATTTGTATCAAATGTATAAACTGAGTGATGAAAAGAATTTGAGTTTTAAGACGATGGGAAGAAGAAACATTTATTTTAAGCAGTTGTCATTCAGGCTGAGTGAATAACAGCAGTAAATATTGAATACCATGTGGATGAGAAATGATCATTTAATAAGAATGGCAAAATTGTAGAAGCAAATATAAAAATAATTTTATTTCCAGTATTAAATATTTTTCTCTCTATAAAACCATATCAAAACCATTCGTGTAAGACTGTAACAAAAAATCCACACTGTTTTGGGACCTCAACATACAAGTTACGAAGAAACAAAACCTTTAAAAACTAATTTTTTTTAACCCATGGTAATGCTCTGCGTTACCTTTTTTGTTATGACGTTTCAATTTCTAAGAATTTCATAATAAAACCTATTACACCGAAATCATGTGTTTATAAAACGAAATTTGTCGTAAAATAACACCACAACATCTTGCCGTTATTTCTAACTTGTTAAATGCTTAATAAAGTTCGAGGGCTATCGTGTCCGTTGTCTGCGAGATATTGGCTTCTGGGTAGCAGCCGCATCACTGTCGTTTTCCTTCCCGCCGGAAGACATTGCAGTATCCATCTTCAGAGTGAAGTAGCAGCATCTATAACTGTTACCTTCAGAGTGAAGTAGCAGCATCTATAACTGTTACCTTCAGAGGGAAGTAGCAGCATCTATAACTGTTACCGTCAGAGGGAAGTAGCAGCATATATAACTGTTACCTTCAAAGGGAAGTAGCAGCAGCTATAAATGTTACATTCAGAGGGAAGTAGCAGCAGCTATAACTGTTACCTTCTGAATGGTGCTCTGTAAAGTTCTCGCAGCGAAGATTTATTATAATTGGTGAAAAATTCCGACTCCTGTGTTGAATTGCGCAGGCTTTAACAAGTATTTCATATTTGATGTCTGTTAAAACTGAACTGGGAGCTGTTTTAACTTGTAAAATCCCTCGACGTGTCTCACTCCACGGCATTACAGTTAAATGTTCCGTGTGTGTGTGCGCATGACCTTGTGTGGTATAGACTATTCACAGATAAGTGAGCACTTTTGAAAGCCCTCTCGTTTGGAATAATGGTCAATAAATATTTTTTATTTTAGCCTTACACGTAAACTTCTGAGAGCGGTGAAATATATACACTGTTTATTCCTTACATGGCTATATTTATTTTAAAAAGTGGTTAAAGGAGAAGAAATGCCTGAAAGTTCTCACTTTACTGTGAACAAACTATACGCCAGGGTTTTCTTCAATACTTGGATGAATTTAGTGCGACTTAGGAGTGTGTACCTGCGCGTCGCATGTCAAGAAGATAGGAAGCGATACGGGCGACACTAACACGCACTTCTAGGACCTTATCGCTTCTACGCGCAAGGCGTGCAGTGTTTCCGTCGTGGTCCTGTATTGTGCAAAACAGATCTGTAACAGCGGGGTTTTATTACATGCAATGAAAGTCCACAGATTAAACTACGTGCGTATGTTTGTACTTTTCTCTTGCTGCTGAAGGAAACTGAATAGGTAAGCTTCAAAAATGCGATATTTGACCATTTTCACGGATTTTTTCTCCATGAATATACTTAATGTGTTAAAAGTAAAAACACAGTCATAGATAATAGTTTTTTTTTTTTTTTTCCTTTTACAGAAAAATGTCGTGTTTACAGAACATATATTTACTGGGATACGCGAATACGCGCAAACAACGATTTCACAAAAATTGTTTCACATCACACTCCTCTTAACGATGGGTTTAGTGAGTGAGTGAAGAGATATAGGCGGCTCTTAACAGCGAGGTCTTCAGAACTAATGAGTGTTATGGAAGTGAATATGGAGCGGCGCAGGAATGAAGGGGCGGGGAAAACGGGAGATCCCCGAGAAAACCCACCGACCAACGGCATCGTCCGGCACGATTCCCACTTGCGAAAACCCGGTTCGCCTTGGTGGGAGGTAAGCGTGCTAAGCGCTCAGCCACCGCGGCCCCAGTGTGTTTAGGCCGTAACACACGGCATCAGAAAACGCACCATGCTGGGCCCAGCCCATGGAGGTTGCCGTGTGTTCCTGACCTTAGTGCATTGTGTTTTCACGAAGAAATGTAAAGCGTCCTGTCTCAGATTGTTAAGCGACTGGAGTTCGCCGTGTAGCGGTCTACATTATTGTCCGGTGTACCTTATTGTCAGGTCTGTCTTCCCTTTACTTCAGGTCAGAAGGTAACATATTTAATTTTGTTGTTGCGAGTTGGCAGCAGTGCGCCGCGGGAATACCAGTCGTTCTCCGAGATGAGTTTTTAAGTTTTGAAATAGTCTAATGATGTTGTTATAGGAATTCTTAACATTTGTTCTATTGAAGCATCAGCCGTCGTAGTGAGAACTGCGTGTCTTGAGTAGGAAATTATTGCACGAGTTTTATAATTAATTTTATGCCAGTGTTTTTAAGATATATTGCTTTTAGTAGGCGTAAAGGTTAGATCAGTGATACAGATATATTTTATATCACTACGTTGATATCATGACTCTATCCTTATCGAGTAATTGAGTAGTTGTATTGTCAGGCTCTTGACCTATTTTTATAGTATTGAAAAATAACAGAGTCTGGGTCAGTCAATATTTTATGTTTAAAAACATTTTTATGGTATATTATCTTGCTAGCAATCACTGAAATGATTGGAAAGTTACACTTTCGTATCATTATTTCTATGAAATAGTTCTAAATAGTATTTTTTGTTAGGGTAGTGGAACGGTTTCCTTTACAATGAATGATGGCAACGTATACCGCTATTATTTTGTGTATGTATTTCATTGTGGCCTACTTTTGGGAAATATAGTATAGAAGAAATTTATTTTTTGGCAGTTCTTGTTGTTGATACTTTGTTATTACCTATAAGTAGGGACCTGAAGAATTCGCGATTTCATTTCGGGCCTAGCTAGAATTCAAAACCTCGAACGTTTGTATTGCTTATGTTATTGGTTCAACTATTAGTTTACACGTCCTGGACAACTGAGCAAATAATAAACACACGATAAAAAGCAGATGCAATCAGTGTCTTCTGCTAATACAACAAACAACCAATTAACAATGATACTTGCATGATTTTACATATGACAAAGGAGTAAAGCCTACAGGTCAATGAACTCGCGAACGGAAAGACTACATTGTAAACGAATGTACCACCCTTTTGGCAACTTGACTTCTTATGCCATAATTCTAAGCGGTACAGCGACGCCCTGGTTTACCTAAGTGGAAAAGCGGATTTTTTTATTTGAAGTTTGAAAGAATAACATGTTTAGTTTTCGGTCAACTTGTTGTAAGGGTCCCTGAGGATCCGATGTGGTTCCCTGGCAGTATAAAATTTCTTAAATAATTGACGATAACGAGACATTCGGCAGCGAGGTACTGGCAAGAACAGAATAAAACTGCAATTACATCGATTTTCATTGAGTTATTGAGTTTTTATCATCATTATTGAAAAAAATGAGAGCTGAGTATCTAAACACGTGTGCTAAGAATTACATTTTTGAATTTCTGGCAAGTCAATTTATATATATATATATTGACTTGCCAGAAATTCAAAAATATAATTCTTATATATATAATATATATATATTTCAATAAGTATTTTCCTTTGCAAGGTTTGGTCTCAGTTGTTTTATTGTTTTACTTTTTCCGACGAATTAAATTTTAATGGGCTAACTTGAGACTTGCTCACCAAGCCTATTACAACCAACGGAAAAAGAATTGTCATTTTAACTATAGTTGCCTTTTTACTTTACCAAATATTCTAAAGGTTTCTAGCAGTTAATTTCGAGGCTAATTATCTGACTGGAAGTAATTTAAAAAATTGAACGATTTGGGATGATAAGGTTAAGTATGCTGATAGTTTTATTCGAGAATTATTTTTTAATTGATAATATTTAACTTTACTGCTAATTGTAATATTCCCAGTTTCCTCGGTAAATTTTTCTTTATTAATTTCCTACATGACTTACCTATTTTTTTTATAGCGAGTAGACTGTGTGTAGGTTTTTTGAGTTTTGTATTCTTCTAAGAGTGATATTTAAGTCTGAGCAATCACATTACATTCCCACGTCTATTTCTGGTACAATACACACTTTTCCCATGATCCACTACCTTTACACGTTACGGTACATTTAGTTTCACCTATAAGGTTTATGGATGATGTGCTTTTTCAAATACTTTTAACTATGAAAACAAGCTATTAACAAAGAGTTAACACAGCCTACAATAATTGGATATTACAAATAAAAAGGATTTCAAGTAAGGGATTTTTCCATAGGCATCCGATCACATAAATTTTGAATACAGATTGACAAAAGTAAAGCCTTAAAGAATTTCTTTTTAAAATAAATTTTAATTGCTATGCACTGACTGTAAACTATTTTTAGAAACTGTTTGTCGCTAAAGGGAATATAAGTTTATTTTTTGCCATTTACCTAGCTTAGTTGAACATATGACAAAACATTTATGTGCACATTGAACACGTTCTGTAAGCAATACGTGTGTGCATATAAGTAGCAGGTCTGAATTGTGTCGTGATGTATATTTTGAAATCGTTCTTTCCTTGTTTACAATTGGCAACACAGTAATAGAAATGAAAATTTTAAACGGCACAAATTTT
Source organism: Dryococelus australis (assembly GCA_029891345.1). Lineage (NCBI taxonomy): Eukaryota > Metazoa > Arthropoda > Insecta > Phasmatodea > Phasmatidae > Dryococelus > Dryococelus australis. The sequence goes on from CM056996.1 coordinate 116,090,196, forward strand.
TCAGTATTGCTCATTTTTATTTTCCGCTCTGCTACAGTCCGAAGCAATATCACGCTTGTACGAGAGATTGTACAGCCTACAGTCAGTAAGTCACACAGATGTTTTAAGGCCTGAAGTCTCGGTTGCGGTGTCTTCTACTGCAATTTATTCGTAAATAAACACATTCAGCACACGCATCTTTTGTTCACAACCTTGATGGTTACTAATCCCGCATCCATAGGCCAAAATATATTCCATTATCCCCAAATACGAGTTATTCTCACTGATCTCTCACTACAAACTTGTATATCGACGATGAATTAATAAAATATTGTCATATTATAACCGGTATATGTTTAGAATTATTATTACCTTTCACTGTCCCAGCGAAACAAAGTTATTTGTTTAACATTTTTATATTATTTTAGTAATTTAAGATTTTCTTTTTATATTAAGCATTTACAACTCAAACATGTATTATTATTTGGCCAGAACGTGAAATATTAAAATATTTTGAAATACTTTATTTAATACCAGCACTAGGCCTACTGATAGTTAAATTCAACTTATCTAAAAAATCACAACAATGAAGAGCTGCGTGTAAGGCTGTGCAATGTAAATTTTTACTATACACAACATTTATGTAGGACCTTAAAATTCTTACTTCTGTTTTTACACAATGTTTCTCAGCTCTCTTAAACATTTTAGATCGGAACCTAACATTTGGAACATTAATAAAATGAACGTGCTGAGATTACTTTTACATTCCAACACTGCATAATTCACGGTAGTTTGGACCTATCGTAACTTAATGGTAATTTACAAACATATACATTGAATTCGCCATATCTTAAAATGATGGATAATTGCGAACATTTTTTAAAACGACATATTTTCGATAACACTATAGCTGGTTTATCCTTTTATGATCGGATCACCAGGGTTTTAACTCGGGTAAGTTATTTGCAGGCCAATCACAGACGTTCTGCCTTATAGTTTCAGAATCCTCACTGGCCCAGTTAAAGGGGATAGTAGTGTCGTACTTGCATGATCGCCAATAAGAAATGGAAACTGTCTTAAATGTGTACAGTACGTTGAATCCTAGCAAACGGTCAACTTTTCCCGTGATAGACCATCATCTCTAGCCATATCCTTACTCTGAAATTTCTTCCTTCCTTTCTCTATTTCTCTAAGTACCGTATTCTGGGGACGTACTTTCTTCTATCTCAAAGAAGCACCCCCCCCCCCTTCCAACCACCTGTTACCTTAAATCTTCTCCCCACAACATGCGAATCGTGCTGGACAATGCCGTTGGTCGACGGGTATTCCCGTTTACCCCGCCCTTTCATTCCGGTGATGCTCCACACTCACCTCACTTCACTCTCATCGGCTCTCAAGACCCGATGGTAAGAGCCTCTCAATTTCTCTCCTAGCTACAAAATCTGTGTCTTAACTGTTAAATTTGGTGTACAACTGTAATTTAAAATAGTATCAATTATTAAATATATGGGTTTACATAGTTTTAAGTTATTAGGAGAGTGTAATAATTCAAATTATTGTCCTTAGTTTGTTTTTTCCTTTTCAACGCTGTAAATTCTGTTTTGCTTAAAAATAAAATTTTAAAATTAGATCGTATTCCATTAAAGGTTTTCAAGTAGTTCGTAGAAAAGATGTGTCTGGTCGCCTGTTGCTATGGTCCTACATGTTAAGACATGTTCATGATGAGGGGGCCGTGCCTGTGAAAATTTGCCCCACCAACCAGAACAGCTATGTTTATTAATACGCAACGTCACTCGGGTGGAATGGGGTTTTCCAGTCACCAGGGTTTCCTGTCCTTTGTGCATTGTAGGAGACAAGCTCATAATCTAAAATATTAATGTATTTGATGTTTAAAATTTTAAACCACAAGAAAAAAATGAGCGAGCTTTGAGAAAAATTTGGAGCCTACGTTGTTTGTCTGGACCTCTTTCATGTAAATGAGTAAAACATTCGTTATAAAAAGTTGTTCTTTAATTCCCCTTTCATAGCTAAGAAAGTACGTATTTTGTTTGGTTGCGAGATAAGCCAACAACTCCAATTATTTCTATAGAACATTTCAATTATAGTGTAAAGAGTTTGCAGTGGTTGTAACTCTTTGATCAGCTGTACATAATTTAGGCACTCTGTGTTTCATCTTAAATACTATATATGATATTCGTAAGCAAATGTTTCATCAGTTTAATTTGGGTATGTATTTACTACATTTTTTTAATTAAAAAAATACGCGAGTATAAATAATATAGGACATTGTATTAGATTGGGAGGTACTGTCCGGCACGATTCCTACGTGCAAAGATCCAGGAGCCACCCCACCGGGCATCGAACCCATGTTCGCCTTGGTGTGAGGCGAGCGCTCTTTCTGCTGCACCACAGCGGCCCTAAGTGGAGATGTGGCAGCAAAGAATGCAATGTTTGGGGACGGTAGCACCCAGAGAAAACTCAATGACCAACAACTATATCTGCCATGTTTTCAATACAGGATAATTCAAGTTTGGCTTCTCCATTGTGAGAGGCTAGTGATCTGACACCTACACCAAACCGTCATATGCTAGTTCTGAAAGAAAAAAAAAATATATATATACAAATTTTAACTTAACATGCGTATTATTATTGTTAAGATTTTAGAATGCAAACTAATCAGTTAAGGTTAAGAAAGCGTAAAAAAAAAAAAAAAAAAAAGTTTTATGAGAATTTATTCAGCCCGGGATGCTTTTCTGAACTTATAACTATAAGCTAGTGGGATAGTGGCGATAATAAACTTTCTTGTTACAAATCGCTCTGTGATGTTGTGAATATGAGACTGACATATCAAACAGAACTAATACATTGTGCTAGAAGGAATGACAGAGAAAGGTTCACTATTTTCCTGAGAGTGGCAGGCAAATTATCAGTAATGACTTCCATCATTTGCAGCTCGCAAAGCAGAAAGAACACTTTCTTGTTTGGGGGACACTTTGCCTATCTCTCAGGACTCTGGCAGAGGCTGACTTGTACAGAATATTCCAGCAGTCCTGTCCTGGCGTGATCAGCTCGGCCGGGTTGAGACATATAAGTCGTTCTGCACTGTTTAAGAGAGTGTTTGGTTTATCACGAAGGCAATACGATGTTTCATGGAGTGTGAATTCATTCACTACACCTGATGGATATTGGTAGTTCAGGGGTATGAAAGGTAGATACCGCATTTAGGATGCACTTACACCATAAGCCGTTTGCAACCGTAGTTTATGTTAATAATTTGAATTTATCAACCAATGAAACAATCGTATGAAACTTATGTATAAAGTGGTCAATACATAGAAGATAGATATGTATTCAGTTTTGCCTGTAGACTCCTTAATAAGAAAAAAACACATTATGTAATTCTGTTCTTTTTTTTAAATTTATTCCTGATTGTGGAACACGTGTTTGAATATTGTAATAGATTAATAAGAACAAATTTTCTATTAGCAGAAAAAAAAATAATGATAATAATTAGTAGGAATATTCGTGTCTAGCAAAACAACTTCGGTGTAAGGGTGTGTGAATTAACATATATATGTTTCATTTTACTAGAACATGGGTAAATTCTAATACACTTCATTTAGCATTATAAAAACACTAGAATTGACAGACATACATAATCATGCGAAATGTATGAAAATATTTATTATCAAGACATAAACTAGAAAAAATCTACAAGGACAACAACAACAAAATAAAAAAAAATTAAATACCGATTTAACAATATCCTTCATCAACACGTTGAAGCAAAACATTGATTATTAAAGGGAACAGCGGGTTCTGGCCCACTTTGCGCAAGTGTGGCATAATTTGCATTTGGCGCAAGAGTGGACTAAATGCCAAATCATGATATGCAAATTAGATTAATTGTATTAATTACACGATTAATTAAATTGATTAATGCGATTAATCTATTAATCGAAAAATGTTTTTATATCATTTATATAGAATTTTCTGATATTGTTAAATGTTTATTAATTTATTAATTTCATAAGGGTCATATTGGTGCAGCAGGATCGGTGTTGACTCTGTGAGGTGCTAGAACCGACTGATTAGAAGAGCAGGTTGTAATTGTTTATATAGGAGTTCATGTTGCTATAAGAGAGGTAAAAGGAACATTTTTTATTTATTTTTTGGTTTGTGATTTATGCGGAGCGGGCTACACGGCCAGGTCCAATGTCTGGAGGCATATTGAGTATTTGACTAGTTTTGATACGGGAGAAAAGTTTCCTTTTCAGTGAATTAATTTTTTTTTTATGAAAAGAGACATTGAAATAGGTAAACAAACGAATTTATTTAATCACTCCTAGAATAGCATAAAAGTAACAAACTATTTCGACGATGAAAATTCGTTAAACCAATTATAATTATATGATGAAACTGTTTTCATTAGCAAATCTCTTCTTTAGTAATGTAGCATTAAATCGACAGACACGTATTCACGCAATTACTGAATGGAACAAATTAAATTAAACGAAATGCTCAGTTAACACAATAAAATACAACTCCCAACACATACTTACACATACGTCACCCTCATCGGCTCTCTAAACACGCAATGGAAACCAGACGAACTGATTGATTAATTAAAATGTACGGAAATTTTTTCTCCTAACACAAATATGTAAGAAAATCGCTTTACTCTCAACACTAAGTTAAAATAAACATATGTATTTTTATTGTGATGGCTACATTTATGTGACACTAATTACATAAAATGTTATCATAAAACTTAATAATATATACAGCTCTATATACGCTTCAGGAGCATAATATTCTCCAATAATTGTATAAACAGCTCTGTTATAAACAATAATTTAGCTAAACAAATATCCCAAAGAGTGTAAACAGAGATGTATTCACTCGTTCTGGGAAGGTGTGCTCTGTTTGTGATGGCTAACCGACACCAGGCTATCGGAAACCAAAATAATTCTCGTTCTGCATGCATGGTCAAAGAAAATTGGCGCAAGCTATCACGGTTGCCGAGACCATCAATTTCGCTGTTTCGCTCCAAACACATCTCATGCCATGCCGCGGAAAAGACAATATTCTATTCTGGCCTGAGCAGCACGGATACAATGCTGGCAAGAAGGTGGAGAGTTTTGGAGACCGTCCTCCGGCAACCCACCCACTTCCCCAGTGCGGACGCCTCCGCTAAACGCCAGTCCGAGAGTTATGGTTTCCCCCCACCCCCACCCAACAACAAGGACTCCTCGCCCCATCAAATCACGCCGCATGCCTCACAATGCATTCGGTGTCGCCCACTTAACAAAAGCCATGCGTACCATCGCTTTCCTTTCGCCGGCCATGGTCTCCCCCACAAAGAACACACCTCCATTACTCGTGCTGAGGCAGGTGAGTTCGGTGCACCTGCACTACCCACAGTTACCTGCCCCATGGGAAACCAACTCTCCCATTCTGCAAAAGTAAACTGTCGGTCTAAGCCTGGCTCAACGGGGAAAATTTCAGGTTCCCAGCAACACACATTTACTCCTTCAAAAGTCCAGGACCCTTTTACCGAAACAAACCAATTTGAGATAGTTCTAAGTAACTATGAAAATATTACATTGTTCAATGAACAGAACTAAATATGTGAAAAATATGTTTTCCAGTTATTATACAAGTTAAAGTGAGAGACAATATCTAACATTGATGTTACACTTTCGATTTCAGTCTCGACATTTACTTTGGCGACGGCTTAGCATGCAATGATTGTGCTGTGAGGTATCTCCGCCCCGACAGTGAACTTCCATCTAAATTTTAAGGTCTGATGTCAGCCAGCCTTACCAAAGAATTGGAGGAAGAATGTGGCACTGGGTAATCGCCTACCAACTCACCAGACCTCACCAGGAAACTACAACTCATTGGAAGGAAACATATGATGGAGAATCCACAACTTTATTTTCGAGCAAAATGAGCTAGTTTTCCTTCAGTGTGTAATATCTAAGCTTCTGAAGTTGCAGATTTAGAATAATGTTCTCTCCTACTTGTAAGTATGTATTTATTGAAAATGTATTGTATTTTGTAACTTATAGAGAGTCATATTCACATATAACATTTAAGTAAATGTGTGAGTCAGAAATTTATTTCAAATGTTCATATTGGATTGGTTTTTTAACAACATTTAATGACCCAGGTAGTTTTGATTCCAGTTTAACTAATTCTATAAGTTCAAAATGTCTTGTAAACCAGTGCAGACCATACAGGATAGAGAAAAAAATATTAACTTTAAAACTAAGGGCGAACTCATTGTAATGTCATATAGTGAGGAAGAACATAATTTGAAACACCAAATTTATACAGCAGACAATAGTTTAACATATCAGTATTACAAATAATGTGATAATAATATCCACATGTTTGTACACAACAAAATGTTTGGATATTTATTATGTACTGGGTGTGTTTCTTCAAAGTCTTATGTAATCGAACAATAAAGTTAGAAAAAATAAAGTTTTTGCCTCAAACACATTTTAACTTGCAAATTTCGAGAATGAATTTATCAATATTCATACAATGTTCCTTACTAATTGTTCTCAGTTGGGCATTGGATAGCAAATGTGTAACATGATGTTCTTTCATGCGGGAAATCCCCATGTTACTGTGAAACCAGGCAAGTCTAATGTATTGTTTACACTATGGTGTACTGCAATTCTTCGGGAATTAACAATCCTGTGACAGTTGTTTAATTTTAAGGTTATTTATTTCCTGCTGGAAGACAAAAAGCCACGAATTAATTAAGTGTAATGATTTAACAAAATGTCCTATTTTTATATGACTGCAACTACACATCTTCCATGTAGTATCGAAGATGTGCATTCACATAACATTGAGACATACCTAGACTTGGTTGAAAGCATTTTTACACTCCCCTGAATGTAAAGAAGTGTCTATTCAAACAGACAGAATAAATACAGTATGTAAGAAACATTCTATTCTCGAGAGTAGATTTCAACAAAGAGATCTGAATCCAATTCTACAAAAATGTCTGGAAACATTGTTTACTGAAGTTGCAAATATCTTATAACTCTTGTAACACACTTTACTTGCTTTTGTGAAAATATTTGTGGATCACCTTGTGTAAGTTGCACTGAATACGTTTGTTCCTAAAACAAAGTTTATATATATATATATTCTGAGTCATCCTGTATTTCTGTGAAATATTTTTGAAAAATTAGGTGTGTTTTGAAAGAATTGCTTGTTTGAATTTCAAACAAAATATGTTTAAATGTGTCATATTTTGAAACAAACTGTGTTCTATGTTTGTGTATATATTTTAATGTGTTGTGTATTTTGAAACAAGCTGTTTAGAGAAAAACATTGCATTTTTTTTGTACAAATTATGGAATAAATATGCATGTTAAAAATGAAAACATTTTTGTATAATTATATTGCCTTTACAAAAATGTTTGGTTTCCCTACGAAAAAAAAATACTCTGCTTAGTAAAGTGAGAGAAATATTTTGGTTTCCCTAAGAAAAATTACTCTGATTAATAAAGTGTGAGAGATGTTTTGGTTTCCCTAAGAAAAACACAGAAAGAAAATAGTGCATGGTTCTTGTGAATGAATGATAACAAATTCAATATCATATGAAAATAAGTGGAGTTTACCCACTACAAATCTTATATACTATGAGAGTAATAAGTTAACTGATAGTTCTTAACTAGAAAATACAAACTTCTATCTTAAGAGTAAAAAAATATAGTCGATCACAATTTCAAGAACACCATTTCAAGCCGAGACTCGAGAAGTAAGAATTTTTTGTTTTACTGAAAGCAGTTTCCAAGCATGGCACTGTTCTCCTGCTGTGCCAACAAGACCCCGCTGCACAGAGAATATCATGAATTACCTTTTGTAGACTAAAAGCGAGAGTAACTTTTCACAATTCCTGCCCCTATTCACATTGACCTGCTAACCCAGTTCTAACATGACACAAATACACAAAAGTAGTTGTGTTATGTCGTCAACCCCTGTGTCGAAGTGAGATTACGCCACAATGCAGGTTCTGAGTTATAATCCTGGGTAAGGCATGGCTCTTAAAAGCTAGATTCTGAGCTCGAATCCCGGTTATGACATGACAAGCTAGTTTGTAGGTTCGAATCAGGGATAATATAAGCTGGGTTCTATTCCGGGACAAAACATGGGTAATATAAGATGTGTTCGATTCCCGGGTTAGTCATGAGTTCGTTTCCAGGGTAATATAATTCAGAATCCTTACACAACAATAGATGGAACACTAATGGTCTCAATGCTTGTTACGTAATTACAATTAATAGATATTTCGAAAACCGTATAAGCTGCATTAAAAATACCAAAAGTGGGTCTGGAAACTCATCGAATATTCAAATAGGTACGAAATCGGTAAATAAAAAGCATATCAAATTAAATGTAATTGCTAAAACTGAAGAAATATGCATGTTTTACATTGAAATATCAACTCAATAAATATGTAAACTATAAAAAAATTAAAAAACGAGCGAATTCGTTAAATATCTTTTAATTTTGCCTAAAATTATTTAATTTCGAATTTAAATTATATTTCCTTGAGTAAAATAATGATTTATTATCAAATCCGACTAATTGCCTTGTTCGTGTAGGTTCTCCACAGGGAGGGGGGAGGTGGGTGTCAGGTTATATATTCATGTGCCAGAGCAGTGGTCGCCATTCTTGTTCCAACCACTATTGGGTGCGGACTGCTCCGCGCATCGTCGGACTGACCGCCGCTGCCCGCTGCATCCCTGCCGCCCTGCCAGGGCATTGCTTCAGCCTGACCTGGCAGCCATCCGCAGGGTGCTCCACTACATCCCTGCCTGCCTGCTTCCAGCTTTAGTGGCCAGCTTCGCTTGCCTGGCCCAGTCTAGGAGGTGGCCCATCACCAGCGGGCAGCGCTTGGGTTCTCTAGCCTGGGCAGGCGCTCACCCTCGAATATAACCTGCCTGTAATGACGGTTCAGTCTTCAGCGAACAGCAGCTTCGCTACTGCACTTAGGTTAGTAAATAGTGATAACATTTAGGGTTTTTTTTAATACTTTTCGATATCACGTTAATTTTTAACTTTGACATTTGTTATACTTTTTTTAGAGTGACTTTTAATTATGTTTACTTTGTGACTAAGCTGCTTTCTTTCCAGAATTCGTTCCGCTTTCAGAATCCCTACTTAGCTTTTCATAAATCTTTTCAAATAAGGAACTATTACCGATTTTTTGCAAATGGTTTAATGTTTTACTAACTTGCACAGCTTTTTAAACAAACTGTTATGAATTTTTGTAAACATTTTACAAATAATCAAACACTTTTTACATTTTATATTCATTCCATTAAAATTTTGTTCAAATCTGTAAAAATTAGTGAAATTTCGTAAACTTTCGACACAAATTGTTTGAAAAATCTTACAATTTGCATAAATATTTATAATATTGTTAGTTTTATGTATTTTTGTAGTGTTAAGTATTTTAAAGGTGTTTAATTATTCTGAGTAGTTTTAAGTATTTTTAAGATGTTTAAGGCTGTGTTAAAGGGTGGGTTTGGTTATGATTGTGAATATGAAGTATGGAATTGAGAAAAACAAAGAAGGAACTAAGCCTCTTGTGCACTGCAAACTTGGGGAGTGCATAGCTCCAGCCTGACTCTCAATTCTGAATGTGTTGTTTCAGTGAAGGATGTCTGTGTGATGGATGAATGAGCGTTGAGTAACTCTAACAAATGAAATGTTTTGATGAGTGATAGTGTGGGATGTTTTAAGTATGTTATTTAGTTGTAAAAGTATAAATTTTTTAAAAGATTCAGTATTTTTAGAAAGTTTTTAAGATCAAGTAATTTTAAGTAAGTAATGTAAATGTGTAGTGCCAGGTTGATTCCCCTTTATGAAAACATTTTTTTAAAAATTAATACGTAAAGTTTTGTGTTAAACAAATCATTTTTCCTATTAAAAATATAATAATTGTATGTGTTGTAAACACACAGTTCACTTGTTTTCACACATAGATCTGATATCTCATTTTAATTATATATATATTAGAAAAACACTTTTTATAGCAGGCATTTAGAAATAAATATTTGATGTAAGTATCATAAAGAAACATTTATTTACAGACACAATTGCATTTCGAGACATTATAATAATGTTTTTCATATTTTTCAGCACTATGCAGCCTTTTATATTTTTTGTGGTGCTGAAATAGCTTTACTGGGAAAAAATTGATCATGCAATATTATGAGTAAGGATAAACGTCAAAGTTTTGCTAGTTTGTTGGACAATATTTTCATTAGTGACACAGAGTCTTAATCTGAGTATCAAATGAAAATAACGCCTAGGACAAGCTATCAGGATGCTGTGGTTTCACCTAAATGATGTCGTTACTATATCTTGTCTTGTACGATATATAATTGAGTGATTCGAGCACTGATTCAAACGCAGAAAGAACATCAACTGCATCATATCGGAACATGATCATTTCCCCCAAAACATAAGAAAGTAGATCTCCTGGTAGACAATTTGTTTCTATTTGACACAGAAAATTCGGGTGATTCAGATAGTGCTTCATCCATCTCACAGCTGACTTTCGAGTCAATTAAAGAGACTTTGTTTATGGAAATGGAAAATGATTCGTTTTCTAATTCCTCTAACTCAGTGGAAGATTAATTGCCTAACCTGACAAATGAACTTTTGGCAACAGCGTTCACGTGTAGGCTGACTGATGCGCAGATATGTAGTTATCAAGTATAGAGTCTGATGCGAATTTTGAAAGATTTTTAAAGGTGCAGGGTCCCTTTGTTAGAGTTAACAATGAGTTAACAACCCCAGACAATAACACTTAGTGTCAGTAAAATGGTTCAATTCTTGAAACCTTTTAGGCTGAGGAAAGCGCTATGCAGACGTTTTACTTTCAGAGTAAATCACTTCCTGTCCTCCATTCAACCGATGTGGGTGAAATCTATGATGAGACAATTAGGCTTTATCTCACAAACAGGCTTGAGGAATTTAGTGCTCATGGTAGTGGCTGGAGTCTGCTTCTAATTTTGTATATGGATGTTCATATATCGCAGTTTAGAGCATTCACCATTGGTGCTGCTCACACTATATTCCCCAAGTTCATTTCCAATAAGAAAGCCTGCATTAATGTGCAGTGTTTCCTGCAGCACATCATACCGAGAGAATGAATTCATATCCAGATCCTTGCAAGGTTTTGAATACTGAAGGTCTGTTGGTTCCTATAATTTTACAGGATATTTGAAAGTTTGAGGAGAACAATCGTATTTCTATCAATGTCTACACTGCAGTAGACAAAGATAGTAATATTTTTGACGAAATTTTCGATAAGCAAGGGGTTATGATACCAATGCGCATTCTCCTGTGCATCATGCACATCATGTAAATGTATTGGCCATTCATGCTTGTGGTAATGATGACCATTTGCATTTTGTTTCCATTAAGGATTTGTAAACGCTGCTTAACAGCCAGTTGTAAAATAAGAAAAACTAAAAATGTGTTTGCGATCGTTGTCTCCAATTTTAGTAGTGAGAAGAAAATCGCAAAATATGCTGACCTCTGTCAGCAACATAGGGCTGTTCGCAGTACTTTTTCTACTGGCGACAACAGTACTTGGAATTTCAGGGTTATAGCAAACAGCAAAGATTGGGTTTCATCGCCTATTGCGACACAGTCATATTTGAAACCCTTGTCCACTTGCCTTCCCAATGATAATATAAGTAATACAAATACCATCAACCAACATGTTCCATATGCTTGTAGCATTATGTTGGTTTGTTCATACAATCCAGCATTATCTCAATATTTTGAGTTTATGGGTGATCATCGTATGAATCAGTTAGTCAATAAATTGGCTGAATTGACAAATTGGATGCAGGAATTTACAGTGGGACTGTTCTGATGAAGCCAAAAACCCCTGCTGATGAAGGTAGGTTGGCGGCATAGAAATGTTGCCATATTTGTAAGAAGGAACTCTGTATAGATAATATTGTGGTCGATCATGACCATCTGACTGGGGAAATCAGAGGGGCCGCACATAATAAATGCAATTTGAATTTCAAACTCCCCAAAAAACAACTTGTTGTCTTTCATAACCTGCAAAACTATAATGCTCACTTTCTCATAAAGTCATTGTCTGAACGTCATGTAACAAAACCCGACGAAACTATGGTAATCGAAAACCCGGGTGAAATCCAGGTGATTGGAATGACCCTAGAGAAATACAAGTCCATCACCAAACATAATTCCAATGGCACTGGCTCAAACAGAAAGGTGCAATATTTGATATTATGTTTCATTGATTCTTTTCAGTTAAAGAGCGCTTTGCTGGAAACTTTGGCAGGAAATTTGAAAACTGCACAATTGAGTATCACCTGCTCGATGTTTTCAGCGAACACCAAATTTGAATTGGCAAAAAGGAAGGAAGTTTTTCCTTATGACTGTGTTAAGTCAGAAGACAGTCTGATAAGCACATCACTCCCACCAAAGGATACATTTCACAATGTCATGAAACGTGAAGGCATTAGTGATGAGGATTACGCTTATGCCCAAGCCGCATAGGATGCATTCCACTATGTAAACCTGCTGCAGTACGCCATTCAGTATTCACGCATGGACACTTGTTTGCTGGCAGATGTGTTTGAAAATTTCAGGACTGTATGTTTGGTGCATTACCATCTTGACCCCGCCATGTACGTTATAGCTCCATCTGTTGCATTGGATGCTTTATTGGCGATTACAGATTCACAGATTGAGCTGTTTACTGATCCTGATATGTACCTTTTTGTTGAACGTGGGGTTAGGGGTAACATTACCCAGGTTTCCAGAAGGTGTGCAGAAGCCAATAACAATTATATGGGTGAAAAGTACGACCCCAGTGTGCCATCGATATACATAAGCTATTTCGATGTAAAAGGTGTGTACAGCCATACTATAAAGTGCAAGCTTCCTATTGGCAATTTCAAGTGGGTTGAGGCTAAAGTTTTTTGTCATGGGATTTTGCAGACGCTGTGAATGATGGTGATACCTGCTTTTTCGCTGAAGTGAATTTTTCGTTTCCAGACAAATGCCACGATGTGCTATTAGATATGCCGTTCCAGTAAATGGCATACCTCCTAACGACTTGCATGAAAAACTCCTTTTGACACTTGTGCTGTGCAAGAATTATGTTACTCGCAGGGAAACACTGAGGCAGTCCTTTATGTATGGAGCCAGACTCAACTCTGTTTATTGCATTTTGCGCTTTGAGCAGAAGCCTTGGGTGGCTCCATACATCGAGTTTAATACTGACAAACATGCGCAGGCTGCGAACAACTTTCAGAAATGTTTTTCAAATTAATGAATAATGCCGTATATGGGAAAACTTTGTAGAATGTCCATCGGGAAAGGGACATAAGAGTCGTCACCAGGTATGACACTATATATGTAGCTGCAGAACTGATTGGGTGTCCTACATTCCAGGCACTACAGGTCATCGATGAGAATATTGTCCTTATCGAAATGTCAAAGAGCTGTGTTATGTTTAACAAACCTCTGTACACTGGTGTTGCCATTCTTGATATTTCCAAATTAACACTTTATGAATTTCATTATAAGTACAAGTGTAATAAATTCCCTCCACCAGCCTTGCACCTTTTATTGCGACACCGACAGCCTCATCTATGAAATTTCCAAGATTTTTATGATGTAATTTCTCCAGATTTAAAGACCCAGTTTGATACATCCAACTATGTGTTCGATAACCTGCAAGGATTCTCGACCGAGAACAATGGCTGTACCAGAGTGATGAAGGAATAATGTGCCGGCTGCATCATCTCACACTTCATAGATTTACATCCCAAGCTTTACGCATACATTATTTCGAATGAGCAGTGTATATGTAAGGCAGAGGGTGTGAAACCTAACATGTTGCAATCCCTCCGATATGAGGATTATCGAGATTGCCTCGATAATTGCACTAGTGTTCTGGGGACCCAACCAGTTCCGTATGCATGGTCATAAGGTTTACACAGAACGTGTGACCAAAGTAGTGTTGTCAGGTTTAGATGATAAACGCTTCATTGAGCCGGATGGAGTATTGACTTTACACTGGGGCACTACAGGATTTCCAGGTAATTTTTTTTATTTCCCCAACACAGTATTTTTAGCATCATTTAAAATATAGGGCAGCCATCGCCAGCACCCAACACCACACCCTGCTCCGCACTGCAATCTGCATCACAGCTGTCTTCAAATCTACTGTATCGATGCCATATATCTCTTAAAAGCTGCTGCTTTGTCATAATTGCATGGCATTTAAATTCGACGCGATAATCCTTGTTGTCCTTTGTGTCACCCAGGAATTATTCTTCGCGGAGTGGGATTACATTGTTTTAAATCTTGAATCTATATATGTGTGCATGGAGTCATTGTAGGTGTTGGTGTGTGGTTGGAATATTTTAACCTGGATGTGACATGTCAGATGCTCCAAACATAGTACCACAATGGACAACACGTACCACAGTTTATAAAAAATATATATTTTTAGTTTTAATATCATGGCTGTGAAACACGACAACAACACATATCGCCATTTGTACATATTTTTTTTAGTTTTAATGTTTGTAAATATCTTTGTAAATATCTCTGTAATGTTAATATGTATTAATTAATGTGTGTGTATGAATGTTTGTGTAAATTTTTTTAAAGTGTTTTCATATGTAGATATAGTAATAAGGAATGTTTTTTATAGATGAATGTAAAGTTGCTGAAATGTTTGTTAATATTAAGGCATGTTTTTGTAGATGTTTGTGAAGTTGTAAATATTTGTGAATATAGTTTTTAAGGATGCTTTTTAAAAATTAAAATTTAATGGTAAAATGGAATGGTGTGACTTATTATTTAGTAGTTTAATTTCCTTCTCTAACATTTTATATATCTATATTTTTAACTTTGAGTAATTTTTTAGGTGAGTTGCAATGTTTCTTACACTAAAATATGAAACTGGAATTGGTCGAGAAATGAATTAAAGAACTTTGAAAAGTAATGGAATGAGGGAGACTCCAGAGAAAATCTTGTGAATGAACTCTGGAAGTATTGCTACACTACTGCTAATGGTCGGGACAACTTCAGGTAAACGGACTCTTGCCCCACAGAGCATGTTTAAAGAATGAATAGCTGGTAACAAAACAAAAATATTAATTCTACAAGTTTCCAAGGTAATACAAATTAATGAGTTTCACTTTAACATATAAAATAAAACATTACTACAACTAATGTTGTTGATGTCTGCTGTGAAGAGATATTACTCTTCAAATATATGCTTACCTATTTTTTCTGCAACACTTTAAACAAAACATCATACAATTTTCAAGACTGCATTCCAATATGCTCCTCAATCAACTCAACAGAGTGTACCACTAGCACCACATGGCACCACACTAGCACCACATGGCATTACACTAGTACCACATGCCATCACACTAGCACCACATGACACCACATAGCACCACACTACCACTACAGTCAGCTCCTCAGTTAGCTCCTTAGGCTCCTCACAACACACCTTGCTCCACACGACTCTGCAAATGGCTCCGTAATTTGCTCTGCAATTTGCGCCACATGGCACATTGATCTTGGGGTAAGTTAGTATGTGTTGGGAGTTGTAATGTTAGTGTGTTAGCTGGGCGTTTTGTTTTAGTTTAATTTGTTCCATTCGGTTATCGCATGAATACATGTATGTATATTCAACGTTACATGATTAAAGTGGAGATTTGGTAAAGAAAACAGCTTCACCGCATTATTAAGATTAGTTTAACGAATTTACTTCGCCGAAATAGTTTGTAATGTTTATGCTATTCGAGGAGAGATTAAAGAAATTTTTCGGTAACCTATTTCAAGATCTCTTTTCATTAAAATAATATTCACTTCGCCGAAAAAGAAACCATTTCTCCTGTATCTAAATTAGTCAAATACTCTGCATGCCTCCAGAAATTGGACCTGGCCATGTAGCCTGCTGTAGCATTATTTTTAAATGTCCCTTATGCACTCTTATACCAGCATTAACTCCTACATAAATAATTACAACCCCCTCCTCTGTTCATCGGTCCCAGGACCTCACAGGGTGAACTCCGAACCTGCTCTTCTACTATGACCCTAATGACATTAATAAATTAATAAACATTTAACGATATAAAAAATTCTTTAAAATTAAAAAAATTGATATCAAAATATTCCTTAGTTATTGAATTGATCGGATTAATATATTTAATTAATCTAGTAATTAATATAATTAATTATTCAATTAATCAAACAATTATTTTATCTAATTTGTATATCATGATTTGGCACCTAGTCCACTCTTGCACCAAATGCGACTTAGGCCACTCTTGCGCAAAGTGGGTCAGGAACCCGCCGCTCCCTCTACTTTGATCTTGCTGTATTCGGAGTACTGATTGCATTGAAATCACTCATCCTCTCTCAACCTTCCTCATCGCGTTGGTTTAAACGCCAAATGCCTTGCTAACACATATGTGCAGGCAGAAGTTGGAAGCCCATTTACATGTACAACCAAACTATGGCGATTCTCCCTTTTGTTAATTAAATTAGTTCTGTAAGTATTAATAACAGGATGCGCGTTTCTATTAATAAATTCAACGTAGAAGTATTTTAGTGCGTGTTACGTGAATCCTAATCGGCAAGTACGAGAACTGTGCTTGGAAATTTTGCCAGCACTGATTATACAAGGCAGCATCTCCCAACTTTCACTACCGACGTATCAGGCGTGAGTACCTATGGATGGACGCCATTAAGAATGACGTGTGCTACTGAGCACTACACGTGCTCTATCTCACTCGAAGGTTCATCCCGCTAAGTTATTTGACATCTATTACAGTTCGCGTAGCAGAAGTATACTGCTTTGAACTCAAGAGGTACAGATTCAAATTACAGTTGGAACATAGTAAACATCTGAAGCTGCTGGTGGATTGTGGAGTACGCAGCAAACATTGTTTCTTTTATTAGTTAGCACAGAGTATTACTTTGCAGTGTTACAGTGTTACGACACCCGAAGTTAAAGAAATCATCTCTAATGTGTGGCTGGAATAAAGTACGCACGTAATTTCCCTTTATTGTACTTGATTTAATAACTTAATTATCTTATCGGTGCGTTTGTACCCTAATTCAAGAACATCAACAGCATGATCATACCCTGACACAGTATAGCATTCCACCAAATACCGTCTGTGTCAGTGTTGAGACCATTTAGCTCCTATACGCTATTCACGGTAAAGTGAGCACTTTTGAAAGCCTTCTCATTTGGATTAATAGTCAATAAATATATGTTATTGTAGCATTAGATTCTACATTCCGAGTGAGGTGGAATAAATACACTGTGTTTATTACTTACATAGCAATATTTATTTGAAAAGGTGATTGAAGGATAATAAATGGCTGAAAGGATAGTGTAACTATCGCCTCAAAAGGGCTAACTTTACCATGAACAGCTATACCTAATGCTTTTTTTTACGGTTTGTGATTATGTGTAGTATACTTTGTATAAACAACCCACTTTATATCCATGACTTCATCCACGTGTGCTACGTGAAATCTATACATCGTATAAAACAATGTCGCCCGGACGCATATGTGTGTATTCGGCTGAGGCTTCTATGGGTACTACTTGATGGATTTTGATACGATTTTCACCATCATTTAGAGAATTTCTCGGGTAAGGTTTAGGTATGTAATACATTAATATTGAATGTAAGGATAGTACACAAATGTTGACGTTTTATAATCAAGTCGAAAAAAGCCACTTTTCGGGCGCATGACTTACGCTGACTAAACCATAAGAGATACGCCAAATTAATGTACTACAGAATTGTGGACCTCTAAAAGGTCTAGAAAAAATGTCCACGACAGCATATGTTTACCTTCTAATGATGATCCATTTTAACCATTTTTTACTTTTATTCACTTACGAAGACTTTGTGAACAGCACAGTATTAATCCTATGTTAGTTACCTTAAGCATCTAGTGTATATACTTGCTGTAATCCTAAACAACGCCGTATATGTAAATCGCACCCGAGCGAGGCCAGTGCGGGTCGCTAGTAGGTGATATATTATTTTTTAATTGAAGAACCTTATTTTATACCACAGCTCTCAGGTGCTAGGATTACCAAATTGCTACGTGAACTTCATCTGGAGCAGGACACGTTAAGGTGCACATGTGAGAAGTAATCCTACCTTAACTCTGTCTTTTTCACTTTTAGCGACTGTTTCTGAACTTCACTTATAGTCACGCCAAACCCGGACTTGAGGGGAAATTTCAGTCACTTAAAATCGAAAGGGCAGAAGAATGTAAATAGTTGTTTGTGTGGTATGAAAAGAGATTCTCCAGAGGTTCACTCTAAGAAGTTATTTGTTAAATCTACCATATCGGGGATATATATAAAGTAACCAATTGCGAATGGTAAAATATTGTCCCATACATATGTGGTACAGTTCCTACAGTTACTCAGGAAGGAATCAAATGCATAGGGAAGTTTCCAACTTTGTATTGTAGCAATACTGAACATTCCCATATTTTCAACCTCATAAGTAGTACTATTACCATACACTGTACAGGTTAGAAACTTCCATTAGAGTTTAGGAAGTTTGCCAGAATTGTTTTTCCAGTGTCGATTTACGTCGTAGAAACAACAAGCGGAATGTAAGTTGCCATGCCACGAAGGGCAATGGTCACCTTGTACATGGCACGTTAACGGTTGTTTCACACTCTTGTAATAAAACTTTTATAAAACCATCCTATATATGAAATGTTCGATTGTTTCCTAAATACTCAATGTATCATAAGCATTTTTTACTTGTGTTGACGTAACTGTGCCTTATTTTATGTTAGATTGAACTTTATATCTTACCAATAAATTATAGTCCATTTATAATTACGGCAAATAAAAGCGGAGAGAACATGGTTTTGTTGATAATGTCTAGTAAGAAACAGTAAGTTTGCAAAATAATATTAACATGAGAGCGCATGAATGTGGTGCATTGTCCCTTCGGTTTAATTTCCTAGACTTAGATAAGCCTATTTTTCATGAGTGCGGAGGAACTTTATCAAGGCTTCATGGACGTTGGAAGTGACCGTGAATGATCCGTATTAGAATATCGTAAAATCCTCTACGACAAGGGCCGCGGTGGCGTAGTGGTTAGACTACTCGCCTGCCACCAAGGCTAACCGGGTTAAATACCCGGCCAGGTCACCGGATTTTCGCATGTGGGAATCGTGCAGTTGCCGGACGATGCCGCTGGTCGGCAGGTTTTCTCGGGATCTCCCGTTTCCTCCACCGCTCCATATTCACTTCAACCATCCTCATCGGCTCTCAAGACCTCGCTGTGAAGAGCCCCCAAATCTCTTCACTAACTCACGCTCTTCGCCCTCATCGGCTCTCAAAACCTTGGTGTTAAAAGCCGCCCAGATCTCATCACTCCACTGCGCCTGGGTAGGCGATGCATAAACGGGAAAGAGAACGATAATTGCGTTGTCTGGTGTCTTCGCATCTAGTCGAAAAGGGGCAGCCGGGGGGGGGGGGAGAGTTGGGGATAATAGAGTCTGGTTGCAGCGCGGGGCCTCGCTGTGGGATAGACTGCCGGGTGAACGCAGAGGAACGACGACCGCAGAGAATTGTTGCGGGTATATCGACTACTGTTGACGTGCTGTAAGCGGGATGCGATGGTACTTAGACTGAGGGGGGGGGGGGTGGGTATACTGAGTGCCGCACTGCAAATCAGCCCGCGGGGGTTTCAGAATGGCCTCTGTTAGCTTTATTGATGTCCATCGCTGTTGTGCGGCACCCGGTTGCCGCGACACGTCCGTCAAAGATGTATATGGCACCGCCGAGGCCCGGGGCAAATCATCGAAAATTGAGCCGACAATGCGCTTCGCGTGCGTGCGTGCGCCGTTACTGCCGCTCGACGTTGCCAACTGCAACGAGGACGTCGAACCACTTGCCACATCATCGCGAAACGTTGTGGGGTTTGTATGGAAGTTGGCGTCAGCAATATTTTAGTAGAGTTAGCTGATTCGTGGTATTGCTAAATATTCCCAACCTTCATTAAATAATAACGTTTTCTGTGTTAATATTGCTAATTTTACCGTGGCCTAATGTTTTTCTTTAAATTCCTACCACTGGAATTTACGTTATTCTACTGCTAGCATTGAGTGCGGTGAAGCAAAAGATATATTTTCAAAATGTACATTTTGAATTGGAGATTTAAACTAACACATTAAACAGCTTTCGAATTAAAACAAACGATCCACCACACAAAGTTTACTATCAAAGCGTTTTGTGTATTTCTATTACTTTTACTTTTATTTTCCATCTACCAAATTTTACGAAAACAAGTAGTTTTGTGATGGTGCACGAATAGGCATTATTTAATTGAGCGATGTAACACACCTTCATAATACTGGAACCAATGCTACAACCATGATGTCAGTGTTTTAATTTAACGTTTCAGTGGAGTGACTTGGTAGGACCATTGTGCTGAAACCGCAAAGCTTAATAGAATAATGTATAGTTCCAAAAGTGTTTATAATTTAATTTTATTTGTTACGTTTACCTTAAATGCAGAAAGTTTAACAAACTAAAACCCATGCGGAACTCAAATAACTTTAATACGTGCCATTTATCTGTAGGTCTACATTTAACGACACTTAAAGGAAACCATTACACCCTCTAACTAGTGTTATCTTGCAAACGAGAAAGTTGTGTTGTTAGGTCACTTATCCGTCTCCTAATTTAACTTATATCGTGAGTATAATGAGTGAGTGAAGATATTTGGGCAGCTCTCAACATCGAGGTCTTGAGAGCAGATGAGAGTGAAGCGAGGTGAGTATGGAGCAGCGCTGGAATGAAAATGCGTGGAAACGGGATATCCCTGAGAAAACCCGCCCACCAGTGGCATCGTCCGTTCGTGAGTTATGTTACACGTAACACCATTATGTAGTCGTATGAAGAAATATTCACAAAGGAACGCGAAGAGCAGTACTGCTTTCAAAACCGGCAGTCAACAACATCTGTAAAAATGTATAGAATGCTTTCGTAATGCCTCTGGCAACTGCGGGCATATCTCAAAGAGACTATACTGTAGTAAATAAAATGATGTTGTACGACATCGTTGACCTGAAAAGTGTTAACTATTATATACGGATACGTTGTAAAGTTTTTACAAAGGGTTCAATTTAAATGAGAAAACACTACCTTCAAAAAAGTTCGTAACCATAATCCTTAAATTAATAGTTTCACCCACACAGAAGTGTCGGATTGCAATGTTATTCGGAAAGAAGGCAAACGACATTAATAAAAATTGATGATTACACATTTAGACTGGTATGAGCAATATTTATTACCTTACACATCGTCACTCTTTTTGACGTCGACCCGCCATGTATGCGAACACATTCCACCAAACATCGCTGAATGCTGTTGTAAAAGGATTGAAGGTTTCAAACGGTGTCCTGCGATAATCCATCCCACGCAGCTTGAACATTCGTTTGCAGTTCCTGCAGACTTTTCAGTAGAGGCGGAGGCGTGATATACCAGCCAACAGCCTCCCACACATTTTCAATGACGGGTAGGTCTGGCGATGTGGTTGACCATAACGGGTATCAGTATTGCTTCAAGCCATGCTCTTGAGACGGCAGCAGTGTGAGGACGAGACCACTGGCACGGGCGTTCACAAACGGCAGGGCCACTGGTAGCATGACTTCATGAATGTACCACTGGGTTGGCAAGGTTCGCGTGAGGAAGTCCAACGGTGATCGGGAATCGTACGAGATCGCACCCCACGCCATAACTACAGAGGCTGTCTGTGCACACGACGTGTGACAGCAGACCGTTTATCTTGGCGCTGCTCACGTGGCCTTCACACACGGATGCGTTGGTCGTCGCCACCAAGAAAAAAACGAGACTCATCCCTGAAGATTACCCGCTGCTATTCCGCATGGCTTCATTACAGTCTGTCGGAAAACACCATTCAAGTCTGCGGCGATGCTTATGTGACGTTAAGGCCAGGCGCGGTGGGCGCGATTTTGAGTTCGTTTCGCCGCGTCTCATAACTTCCGCGTCGTATAACTTTTGGCTAGGAGAAGCTACGACGCTCGTTTATGTTTAAATCGACAGCTATCGTCAAGATCAATCGATTTTGTGTATAAAAACATTTGTGTGTCGTGGTTATGGGGAAATTGTATCCTTTTAATGTAAAAAATTACTAAAACTAACACAATGTGGCCTACACTCCTCAAAAAGCCAAGTCGAAATACAGAAATCGTACACGGTTGGAAAGAGCATTTCAAAAGCAATCTATTGATACCTATAAAACTCCATATGATCCAGTGAAGCGGTGCCGGGAACGTAAAATAATATCAAGGCGTCCGAGCGCGTCAACGTAGATGTATTCACGCAAAACAAACGGCCTTGTGCCCAACACAGCCAAACCCAATTTTTTTGCCAATAGCTTAACGAAATATATTCTGTGCGCAGTATTTTCACTCTTTTAGGGGCCGCGGTGGTGTAGTGGTTAGACTGCTCTCCTCCCACCAAGGCGAACCGGGCTCACTTCCCGGCGGGGTCGCTCCCGGATTTTCGCCCGTGGGAATTATGCCAGGCGATGGGCGGGTTTTCTCGAGGTACTCCCGTTTCCCCTGTCCTTGCATTCCGGAGCTGCTCCATACTCTACTCGCTTCACCCTCGTCGGCTCTTAATACCTCAACGTTAACATCGAGCCGCCGAAATATCTCCACTTCACACTTATTTTTGGTTAAATTAAAATTTACTTGTGTTTTATCTATATATAACTTATAATGAAAATGAATAAAAGCAGTGAGAAAATAGGTTCTCATGCAAAATATTTATAAACTGAGTGTTTGCAGGTGCGGTGCGCTGTCCCTTTGGTGTAATATTCTAGACTTAGCTGATATTTGTTTGCATCAGGTTGAGGAATAGCCTAAGAGTAAAACTTAAGTAGAGCGTCAGAAAAGTTGGAAGTAGATATGAATGAACTGTAACATGGGACGTGCTCCACTTTGAGATAAGTTTAAGATCTTTATAAGATTCCTATGGTCTATTTTTTAAAGCAACTACGATATTAAAATTGTGTTACTATCTTTTGGAGAGTTGGTGTTTTTAAAAATCAAACAAACATTTCCGTCTCTGGCCACGCGATTTTCTGATGGCAATGGTCGGGTAGTATGTTGGGGTCATGCGTAGATGATGTTTATCGTGGGAATAGTCGACAAAAATTCAATGTACTCTACTCATGTCCGACAGTTTTCTTTCCTTATTGGCTGTCATGCATGTATGAAGCTACTATCCCATTTCACTGGGCCAATGATGATTCTGAAACTATAAGGCACATCGTTCGTGATTATTCTGCACACAACTTAGCCGATTCAAAATATTGTTCATCCAATCATGAAAGAATAAACTAGTTAGAGTGGGTAGTATAGTTATGTTGGTTCTGGAACATGATTGATGAAGGAGCCAAGAGCCTTCCGTCATATTGGATGACGCTACCTCTTACTCTCTCATTCCGGTCGGTCGGTGGTCATTTTGCCGACAAAATCACTTGTTTTATCCACAAATCACTTCATAAATCAATTATATTATCCACAAATCACCTTTACCCCCTCTTTTTTTTCTTTTTTCCCCAACCCTATTAAATTTCAAAAAATTTGTGAAAAAAAGTTTGCTCCTCAATGTGGCTGATGATTCTTCATTGCGGGTGAGGTATCCCGAACATCAGCCACAATAAGGAATCTGAGGCGCCAGTAAAATAAAATGAATTTCAATATATATATATATATATATATTTTTTTTTTTTGGTTAAAAAATATAAGGCCGTAAGTATTGAGTGTTATATATCATCGTACTGTTATTTTCAAGGCGCATATGATCGTGATGTCATATCGATTATATAACCCAATGTCAGGAAAAAAATATTGCATTTAAGAGGTATGCCCTAATCCCTCCCCCAACAATTTAAAAATCACCCCACCTTACCAACACCCTTCATCCATACCTCAACCACTATACAATCCCGTCACACCCCCCTTGCCCCCTCTCCCACTAATACCCTCCTCTACCCTACTTGAAACCTATTTTTTTATCAAAGTATCTGACAATTAAAGCGATTTATATCACTGCCCTAAACATAACCGGAAATTACATTGAAAGTATCAATATATTCACCCCAAACCACCACAAAGACATTCATACCGCCCAGCACAACCCACATCCCAAGACCACATCGAACAACCCCTCGCCCCCCCCCCCAAGAAAAGACATATAATCTAAACATACAACCATGGACTCCCCCCCCCCTTTTTCCCAAAACACCAAACCTCTCGAAAAGTGGTGACCGCCCTCTTCACCATTCCCATTCCTGCTGCTCAGCGCCTCTCCCACCGCACTCTTGTGGCTCAGGCAATGGGCCCACCTTATCATATCAGTCGTAAAATTATCAGACATCAAGGAATCGATGAATTCATAACTAATTGAAATTATTTTATTTAAATTTATTTTATCTAATGTTTGAAAAATGCAAAAATCTTTAAAACGTTACATCAACATATCGAAAATGTTTTTTTTATGCAAAAATTGTTTATAAAATTTAAATTATGCAAATTCCACACTTTCCCATGACAGCTGATAACATTTAAAAAACGAAAACCTTCCATGGAGTAATAGGGATTTGAACCGACAAACTCTCGAGCAGGAATCGGATGCTCCAACCAATAACATACTTAACCAAGTGTGAGCAAGCTTTCTTAAATTCGCTATAATAGTCACCAAATTAATAGGCTGCATTCAATCTTATATTTACATTAGTGTATTAAACATTTTGTTATATTATTTTTATATTTCTTTTCAGTCAGTGTGCATATCACCACATTTATTGGAGAGTTTTTTTCATTTTAAATTCATTATGATTACTATTATTAAAAAATTTAAAGAGAAATGTATCAAAACAATTCATTATTTTCAGTCGGGTTCCGAATTGTATGTGCCTATGTTCACATTGAATGTTTTTATATATTGGTTTTAATAATTATGTAGCAGTCCAAATATGCAAGCGAATAGGTACAGGCATTTTGGTAGGCGAATATAATTTGCGAACTCTTAGGACGAAGGCTCGCGAAATTCAGTTTCCAAGTATCATTTATATCTCCAGGATTGTATGTTGAAACCCTTTATAATCATAGTAATTAAGCTGTATATGCTTCATAATGATGTTTTAATGAAAACATTTTATAACAGACTGATTACGATATAGAATTAATAAAAAATTATTATATTTTTGTACTCAAAATTTATGAATATATTACTTCAAAAACAATCAAAAATATCCATGTTCGTCCATGTAAAGTTTACATTCTTATACAAATCCCAACCCTTTGTTAAACATGAAATTCTATTCTGGCACATATGAACTTCGAGTGGCCATGCAGCAAGCTTGAAGGCAAAGAAA
This sequence comes from Dryococelus australis, assembly GCA_029891345.1. Classification (NCBI taxonomy): domain Eukaryota; kingdom Metazoa; phylum Arthropoda; class Insecta; order Phasmatodea; family Phasmatidae; genus Dryococelus; species Dryococelus australis. Next base: position 116,115,713 of record CM056996.1, read on the forward strand.
GTCCTTGCAGCAAAAGCGATACCGATATGCCACTGAAAGTTCTGTAGATGATACACTTGTGGACCCAGATGGTTCGGCTGTCATGTCGGAAGAAGTAGGAACCAGGGATGAAGTTATCTCCATAGAAAGAGGTGTTTCACCTGCATATGAGTTGTTGAGTGATACACTCATACTTTTTGCAGGCATTGAAATGTAGGAGTAACAGGAATTAACGTATGACATTGTTGTCAACTACACCGATGATGGAAGTTGCAACAACCCAAATATAAACTTCTCAGCACTGCAGGCCCCTTAGAGATGTAACCATCATCGATCATTAAATTTCTCACTTATCTAAGCTCCGTGCATATATATATATACCCACACACACTTGTGATATCATGAACTGGGGGTATTTTTATGTGCTCGTAATCCATCCCAAAGACAAAGATATCAATATATTGACTACAATGGGACAGAGTCCGCTCGTTCTCAGCTGCAGATCTACTGATTCGGGTGTCTAGCCATCACCTTTCATTGCCATTTATTCTTCCTTGCATCCTACCTTCTTTATGCAGTTTTCAACACTCTCTTCGGTGTTTTATACATAATAGATTGGTACATTCGAGATCTTGAATTCCTTCCTTGCATGATCATCATTGTATGACTGGTTGAATATAGCTGTATTCCGGCCAAATATTATATATCACAAATTCCTTTTTCCCCCTTCCCCTGTAAGGTGTTTATTAACTCTTGTTTCATAAATGCCAAAAATGAACAAACATTTTTCGTTGAAGCTGTCAGATTCGAAGCAACTAAATGTTTTAAAAGACCTCTGACTACAGATTGCTTCAGAAATAATCCATTTTCTTCATGCTTATTCTCACAGGTTATCTTCGTAGGTTGTGATGACAAATTTATAGTCGTGTCATCTGATTCATCAGTGAAAGCTGCAATAGGGCCAGTTTTCGCCATAAGCTGCACAGAGGAAGGATAATATGCTCGTCCATCATCGGTGGATGATACATCACTTTTGCATTGTTTAAAATAACTATTTAAACTGTCGGTGCATGCAAACAGTTTACAACACTTCTCACACCGATATCTCGTGCAGATAGTAATCCTTAAACATGCATTATTTTAATACCATCGTTCTTTATTAGCGTTTGCGAAAGTCTTGTCGCAGTAGCTACATGGAAGTCTTGGATGCAACGAACTGCCGATGGCATTCACAGCTGAAGTTTTCTGCTGCGATGATTTTCTAGTGGTTGTCGCGTCAGTTACCATTTTAGTACAGCTCCGATGCAATGTTGACAGATAGTGCTTAGTAGGAAATGAAGGCAGACCAATATAGGTTTCGAGATGTCTTTTCAGGTTGTCACTTCGCCGAACAAACAGCGATTTGCATTCTTCACGTGCAAAAGTAGCACGCCCCACATTCTAAATACAGTTGACCTCATGTCTTCGGGCTTCTGTGAATTTAGTAAATGTCTTCTCGCAGTAACAGCAACGAAGCCTTGATGAAGTTATTGATGGCTGCTCTTCTGTAGGTGTCTTATCTGAAGAAGTAAATGACATCTGTGCCATGCCTGAAGTAGACGATGGTGGTACTGCTGCTACAGGTGTTCCATCTGATGAAGTCGATAGTACTGTGCCAACCTCAGGCATTGTGGACCAGCAACCTTTGGCTCCACAATATATACCAGTTGCTTACACTATCTGGGATGAGGTGTCATTTTTCAAACTGCCACTGTCAAACAAAGCTTCCTAAGTGGATTCCAGGTATTATTTAGGGGTCATTTAGTGGCTATGGTGTCAATTGGCAGAGCAAATGGAATTAGTGTTATATTATGGGCTGGTTTGAAATCTATAGTTGCTTGGTACACTTGAGGTATGATGGGTGTTATTATTGGCATGTTGAGTGATATGATTAATAAGTAATGGCTAAGGTTTTCTAGGGTTATAGATTATGTTATGGCTGGTAATTGGGTGTTCTGATATCAGTTGCTTATTTTACATTGACAGATGGTAGTGGTAAATGTAATATGGGCTGGCCTTGAATGTATGGTCGCTTGGGTGGACATGATGATGTCCGACTTTCCCTTTAGATATATTGAATTATAAATATTATCCTGCTTGTTCCGACCATTCATTTGTAAGTGTATGGTGAGTGTTACTGGAAGTGCTGCAGTCAGAAAGAAGTGAGTTTCTGATGCCTGGACATGTCAAATGTTCGTAAGTGGCCGAAATATTGCTATTAATGTAGGGTATAAGTGTGAGAAGGATAAGTATGGTTTTTATCTGTACTATGGTAGGTTAGGTTATTTTAGGTTATTTATGATTTTTTGCTGGCCTTTGGTAGGTTCGGTTTGGTTTATTTTTTGGACTTGGGGAGGGGGGGGGGGTTCTTGGTAGTTAAGTTATGTTAGTTTAACAGAAGGCAGATAATTTTCTGTTTCGGCTGGTCTGAACGCTATATTTTCAGAAGACTTGGGTTATGGTGGGTGGAACATTAAATAAATGGCAAGGTGTCTGCTTGCAAGAATATAAGGATCTGGGATCTATTTAGCAAGCTTAGTTTTAAAGTGGCAGTAATGAAAGACACTTCATCTCTGCTCATGTACGCAACTAGAATATATTATTGCGCCAAAGATTATTGGTCCATCAATGCCTGAGGTTGCCACAGCTTCATCAGATGGAGCACCTGTAGCAGCAGTACCACCATCGTCTACTTCAGGCATGGCACAGATGTCATTTACTTCTTCGGATAAGACACCTACAGTAGTGCAGCCATCAACGACTTTGTCAAGGCTTCGTTGCTGTTACTGCGAGAAGACATTTACTAAATTCAAAGAAGCCCGAAGACATGAGGTCAACTGTATTTATAAAGCGGGGCGTGCTACTTTTGCACGTGAACAATGCAAATCGCTGTTTGTTCGGCTAAGTGACAACCTGAAAAGAAATCTCGAAACCTATACCAGTTTGCCTTCATATCCTACTAAGCACTATCTGTCAACATTACATCGGAGCTGTACTAAAATGGTAACTGACGCGACAACCACTAGAAAATCATTGCAGCAGAAAACTTCAGCTGTGAATGCCATCGGCAGTTCGTTGCGTCCAAGATTTCCATGTAGCTACTGCGACAAGATGCTAATAAAGAATGATGGTATTAAAATAATGCATGTTTAAGGAGTACTATCTGCACGAGATATCGGTGTGAGAAGTGTCGTAAACTGTTTCTATACACCGACAGTATAAATAATTATTTTAAACAATGCAAAAGTGATGTATTATCCAGCAATGTTGGACGAAGATTATCCTTCCTCTGTGCAGGCCGTAGTGCAGCTTCGACTGAAGAATTAGATGGCACGGCTATCAGTGTCATCGCAACCTATGAAAATAAACTGTGAGATGAAGCTGAAAGCAAATGGATTTTTCCTGAAGCAATTTACATTCAGAGGTCTTCTAAAAGAGTATGTAGCTCCGAATATGGTAGCTTCGACGAAAGGTGTTGGTTAATTTTTGGCATATATGAAACAAAATTTAGTAAACCAACTTACAGAGGAGGTGGAAAAACACGTTGTGAAATATGATATATGGCCAGAATGCAGCTATAGTAAACGAGAGTCATACAATGATGAGCACATAAGGAAGGCATCCAAGACCTCGAATATACCTATCAATAAGGTACACAACATTAAATATAGTGTTGAAAACAGCATAAAGAAGGTATGCAGCAAAGAAGAAGAAATAGAAATGAAGGGCTCTGGCTGGACACTCGATTCGGTAGATCATCAACTGCCGAGAACGAGCGGATTCTGCCCACTCAACACATAGGCGATATATTGATATCTTCGTCTTTGGTGTGCATTACGACCAAATGAAAATATCTGCTTTCATGATATCACAAAGTATAATCATGAAAGGAGCCTAGGTAAGTGGAAGCTTATGGATCGATAGTGGTTACGTCTCTAAGGGGTCTACAGTGCTTAGACGTTTATATTTGGGTTGCTGCAACTTCCATCATCGACATGGTTGGCAACAGTAACATTGTTTCATTCATGTAACTAATAAGTTTCATTGCCTACAATGTGTGCGAATGTATCACTCAACAACTCATCAGAAGGTACAATATTTCTTTCTATGAAGGCAACTTCATTCCTGGTTTCTGCTTCTTCCGACATGACAGCCGAACCATCTGGGTTCACTAGTGTATCATCTACAGAACTTTTAGTGGCATATTGGTTTCGCTTTTGCTGTAAGGACTTTACCTTCAAGCTTGCTGCACAACGACACGAAATTTGCAAGTGCCAGATTAGTTTTTTTAATGTTTAACGAAGGTCTGATGTTTGTATAAGAATGCACACTTTACAAGGCCGAACATGAATATTTTTAAGGGTTTTTATAGAAATATATTTTTTATCAATTTTAAATACATAAACATGATAATATTTTCTTATTAATACTATATCATAACCAGTCTGTTATAAACTGTTTTTGTTAAAAACATCACTATGAAGCAAATACACCCTAATCACTATGATTATAAAGGGTTTTATCATACAATCCTGGAGATATAAATGATACTTGGAAACTGAATTTCACGAGTCTGCCTCCTAAGAGTTCGCCAATTATATTCTCCTACCTGAATGCCTGTACATATTCGCTCTCTTATGAGCCAACTTGCGAAGGAATGTGGGCGGCTACATAATTGTTGAAAAATAATATATAAGACATCTAATTTGATCATATGCACATTTTTACACAGAACATAAACACCCATGGCTTTCCTTATTAATGCCATGAACCCATATCGTTGTAATTAGTACTGTTTATTGCATTCTGAGGGGGTGGTGGTTCGATAGCTGTCCACAGCATTACATAGTTGATGAGACTAAAGTCAATATAATGTGAATAATCATAACCATGAATTTTCATCATCCCCAAACATTTTATGTTTAAATATGCAAGATGTAAGTTTAGCTGAAATTAAAACTTTATTGATTTATACTTAAATGACTCCAAATTATTGGCTTGATAATGTTCAGTACAGTGGTGGTTCATACTTCCTAAAGTCATCAGTATTTAACAATGAAAAGCAGTTTGAATGGGCGAGAGGTGGATGGGTAAATCGTTTTCAGAGAGTTTGGCATCGTGGCCTGAGGCCATTCCCTTCCCAAACCAAGAAGCACGTACTGTGACCGATGTACTTATAGAACATGTCTCGAGATTTGGGGTGTCACTAGAACTCCATTCCGATCAGGGAAGAAAGTTTGAAGCTGTGGTTTTCGAGGTGGTAGCAAAGATTCTGGGAATGAAAAAGACTAGAACTGCAGCCTTCCACCCTCAGTAGAATAGAATGTTTTAGAGGCTTAACCACACTCTTGAGCAGTACCTGTCGATCTTTGTGGCAAACAACCCAGAGGTATGGCCCAATCACACAGATGTCCAAAAACCTTTCCCACACATTGATGGTGTATCGTTCCTAAAAGTCACTGGTATGTGCATTATGCAGATTTTTCTCCTTCCACGCGTGGCTGTTGCACGAACTAAACACATCTTCCCTGGTGAATTTAGCTTCATCCGTGAAGAGAATGCATCATGGGAATTGGGGATCTTCCGCACTATGGTGCAGGAATCAAGTCCAGAACTGGAGCCGTGGCTCAACATTTCCGGACCCATGACATGGACCTTCTAAGGGTGGTACGAATGTAGCAGCTGCTCATGAACCACACTCCTGACAGCGTTGTGATCCACAGCGAGGGCACGTGCCATTATTCTGGTGCTCATCAGTATATCCTCATCAACAGTTAAGAGTACGGCCTCTTCAACACCGGGGTTGTGCGCCACCTTGGTGCATCACAGTCGGCCCTGCTGGCTAGGAATGTACCCATTTCCTGGAGTCTGCGATCAGCTCTGACTTTCACTTCGCCATACACTAACATCATATCTCCATACTCTTCAAATGTGTAGGCCATCTCAAAACTGTAAAGAATAATAAGATAATATTTCGTTTATTTTAATTTTAAATTTACTTAGTTTTAGCTTAAATGTACCGTTTTTTAATTTGAAATTATAAAATATTTTATTTAATATTCCATTTGATTTCAGCTTAAATTTAGTTGATTTCAGCTTATATTTAGTTGATTTCAGCTTATATTTAGTTGATTTCAGCAGAAATTTATTTGATTTTAAGTTTACATTTGCCGTTTTTAATTAACACAAATCCTGCACAGACATTTTTTGGAAAAATTGAAAAGTTTGTTTTTTTTTTTTTAAAGTAAAATTGATTTATTTTCGATGAAAATTGTTTGTTTTTGAGAAAGTACAAAGTTATGATGACTTAAGACAACCTTAATTTTTGAGTAAAAAAAACTATGATTTTGGAGCTAAAAACCTTGATTTTGGGGTAAAAAATCTTGATTTTTGGCCAAAAAATCAAGTATGTCGCAACACAACTACGTGAAGTGAAAGAATTTCTCCCATTTTTGGTTTAAAATATCTTCTGCCTGAACTTATAAACTATTACTAACTTTTTACCAACCTGGTTTCTGAAAACTTGAAGAGCTGTGTAGTAGTTTTTTAAGACAAACTTTGGTTACCGACACGGAAGTTCACTAGGACATCGGACATAGCTTCGACACTAGGAGTCTGTTTTGTTACTGAACTTTTTTTGACGTGGCGCCGGATTTTCTGCTGTCTAGATGGCGCTGCGAATTGCGGCCACTGAGCATTACCTCCCACCCCCGTGACACCATCTTAGGAGGTGGTACAGGAGTACCAATATGATGTTCATTTGTTTGCTAAATTGGTAGCTGATGGCTCACCTTTTTCCCTTGTAATTGTGACGTATTTGTTGGCCATTGGCTGTTCCCCCATTGCCCCTTGAACATTTCCTTTTTTGGTAATAAATTCAGCCATTGGCTCATCATTAATTATTACCCTCTAGTGAGAATTAAACAAATTCCGCTATATATACTGGAAGCGGAATTGTCTTGAGGTCAGACAGCAGCGTCGAGAGAGCTTCGGAATGCCAAGATAAGTATGCCACTAGTTGTCATGCTGGCCTTTATGGCGAGATATACTTTGATGTCCTAATGGGCAGCATGTAGGGGGCTATGATGGCCTAAAACAACCTAGTTAAATGTCAACAAAATGTTTTGTTTTATCCTTGGCAAATCAGAATGTAAATCTTAAATATTTGTAAAAGATTTTTTATGAGATGCCAAATTTCTAATTAAATATAAATCAATAAATAGAAAAATTATGGATAATCTGGGGGAAATGCCCAAAAGTTTTGTATACGAGATAAACCAAGAAAGTGGTTTAGAGTTTTCCCTGAATTCTGGAAAATAATCCTTTAAAGTGAATGCTTGGGTTCAGGACAGAATATTGTAATTTTGCAAGCTCCCCAGTTAAAATTTGTATGTGTCTTTTCTGGACTTTTACCGATGAAATTAATTAAAATTGGGAAAATAAAAAGGAAATTTTCCAATTGTGGATAAGCCACACAAGCATGTTCAGAATAGAGAACTATATCAAACATTTATCGTTGTTTTGGAGAAAGCATGTTAAATTATATATATATATGTAATTTTATGGCCTTTGGTAACTAGAATATGACCCGAAAGTAATTTGTTGCCTTTGGTATAGACTGTTATGATATGCCACATAATATCTTTGCATTTTTCTATGGCCTTAGGTAAAATTGTAGATGGCTTGTAAAGACATTGTAACTTGTAGAATGAAATATTATGATATGTCAAATAAATATTTTGCAATTCAATGGCCTTTGGTTACCAGAATATGGCCAGAAAAAATTTGTAACCTTCAGTATAAACTATGATATGCTGCATAATTTTCTTGAATTTTCAGTGGCTTTAGGTAAAATTGGGGATGGCCTGAGAATACATTGTAACATTCAATATAAAAGAGAGAAATGGTGACTGTTAAGCATATAAAGCCAGAATTTTATATGTTATAATTGGAAATTGTAAAATTCACATTTGTAAAAAATATTAGTGGCAACAAAAATTTATCTTGTATATGATAAATATGTCTGAAAAGAAAAAAAATTAATAAAATCAAAACAATATCAGAATTAATGTGTATTGCATTTCAGCTCATAGTCTGTAGAATTTTTCCTGCTTTAGTCTCCTTCCATATTCACTTTGCCTTAACGAGAGTTGTTTTCACCTAGGTGATTGTGTTTTTGTTGGACGGTGTTTTCAAATCCACTTTGTCGCATCCTAGGCTTTAGGGCATAGCAGTTTATATTCGAAGCTATACTATTTTTTTTTAATCTTCTTCTATTTGCTCTAGATTTTCAACAATATCTCGAAGTTCATCGTTTTCGTCAATGATTTCTAAGAGTGAGAGTTGTAAATTTTGTATATTTGAATGAAATTTGTGAACTATGCATTTAAGATCTTCAGATGCATTATCTAATCTATAGGAAGGTGGTATTGAAACATCACCACCTTTTAAAATGTCAGTCAAACTGCATGGAAACAAATACATTTTTTTATTTATAAAGAAAATAAATTTATGAAGAGAAAGATACAACTCATTTAGAATCATGAAAATAGTTTTTTATTTTATCAAATAATTCATCTATATTTCTAAAAATACGTAAAAATTGTAAAAAAAAATTACCACCTTAATATAAGTCTGAAATATTGTATTAAAATATCGAAACTTTTGTTGATTCTTCCATTTAATAATTTTACAATTTTTTATATCTTATGTAATCCTTTCTTTCAAATAATAAGTTAGATTAATTTTACTAATTAAAACATTACCAATGGTACCTTCTTCAGCAACATTATCAAAAATCAACACTAATTTTTATATTTGTTTTTCTTTAACAACAGTTGTTCTTCTGTATGAAAAAAATTAATAACATATAAAGGCTTTCGCCCCCAAAACGAATAGTAATTAATACAACCATCAAAGTTTACAATTGGTTTATAATAAAGCTCATTATTTCTATAGTCGGTATAAAGTTTGGTTTTTGAATTTCAAAAATTATAAGCAAAATATTGTTTAAGACGAACCCAATTTTCAAAGTTTAGATTCCAGTTTTATTTTGGAAAAATATAGTTTCTACCATTTTTAACATAAATATTTCTTATATTACAATGATAAAACATAGTAGCGTGTTTATGCTGTTCAGCACGATTTCTTCTATTAAGTTGAAAACCCACAATCACAATGCCCGATTTGGGCATATCAAATTGAAAATAATAAAACTGATCTTTATATCGAAGTTTAAAAGAGATGTTCCTTTAGGAACTTCTTTTTCTAAAACTTGCCAATAATCAATTTTAATTGTTTTTTTTTATCTTTGTATATATTTTTCTTTAATTGCAGTAGCTGCCTTAGATTCATATTCAACAATAGGCCACATAATTTCTAATTTTTAATAACAATTTTATCAGATCAGAACAATGTTTCGGAACTTCACCCTCTATATCTAAAGTCTTACAAAGAAATAAACAGTTGCTATCAGATGAATTACGAAAGAAAAGAGTAATTTTATAACCACCTGTCCAATAAATCTCATTGTTATCATGAATAAAACCAAATATCTCAGCAGATACATTATTTTATTTGTTTTATGACTAGAAACAGTTTTAATTTCTTATGTTATATGACTAGAAACACATTTATCTAGATATAGATTATCAACACCAGTAAATTCTAAATAATGTTTTCACTTGGTGATCTTAATAAAACATTCATCTTTGTTGATGTTATACCTTGATTGTCAACAGCTTTAATAATATTTCCATGTTTTGAAATTCCTACTCTAGAAAACTGAAAAGGAAAAAGTTCGAAAAAACATCAACATTATCTAATTTAATATATTTTGCCTCATCTCGAACTTTATTGCTCTTTAGTAAACTAAATTGCTCATAAACATAATTATCATTTGGAAAAGAAAACCCATCTCCTATAGAAATATCAAATTCGATTATATTATCCTATTTTGATCAGTTGGGGGAAAAGCTTGTCTCTCAAAACTCTCAATACTTTTATGGCTCATTTATAAGAAAAAAAATTAATACATGTAAAAAATTAATGTATAAATGATGGAATCAAAGAGATATTCTCGAGTTAAATTCATTGAACGATATAAAAAATATAGAAAATATCATGAAAAATAAAATGAAAAAATAAATAAAAAAAGAGATGCTTTTAATTGATGGAATACACTATAATGGTCAAAAAAATATATAAAAGTAGACAAATAAAACAACAACATAATAACAACACTAGTTCCTGTTGGTCGATAATTAAAATTTTTGCTGCAGCACCAGAAGAAACATCATTTGAAAGAGAATTATTTTCAAAATGTCGTAATTTGGTAGAGCAAATTGGAATTGTACCATTGAAAAGTTTGGCACATCTCAATTCTACTATAAATCTCGGAAAATAAATTGCAAAAAGAATAAATGTTATTGATACTCAATTAGGATTACGTGCATAAGGAACAAATATTTTTATAGGCAATGCTCAAGTAAAGACATTTGTTAATAAAATAACTGATAAAATTAATAAATATAAATTAATGGAAGGACTTTCTAATTTGTTAATAAAAGAAAAAGAAGAAGACCTTGAGGATATTTTCACTGATATTGACTATAAAAACTGCATGGAAATTGTTTTAGATACCAATGCTGCATTCCAAGAATATAATCCAAGAAAGAAAATAAACTCGAATAAAAGTTGGAAATACAAAAATATAATTAAACCAATTTATGATAACTATATAAAAGAATCACATTCAATAGCATCATCAAACACACCAAAAATAATGAACTCCTAGATCTGGAGAAGGTATAAAAAATACAACAATTTTCCAAAAGAACATATTCGGATCAATGATATTAGAAAATCAATTGATAGATTATTAATTAAACATGATGAACAAAATGCTGGAAATAAAAATAATTACAATTAAAATGTAAGCATAATGAATATATTGAACAATAAATTTTCTGATTCTGTTATTAATAATTCAAAAGGAATTCCATATCTTATAAGAGTTTGAAATGTAATTCCTCATTCATTTTGGGATTCTAACCATCATGTAAAAGGCATTATATATTGGGAAATAAACAATTAAAATTTACCCGAAATGCATTTGCCTCGTTATAATTATTGTGGTCCATTTACAAAATTAAATAAAAGATTATAAAGATGTAACACAGGAATAAATAAATTAAATGAAGCATGTAAACATCACAACATTGCTTAAAAAATCATAAATATTTTGAATCTATACATAATGCTGATAAAAGTTTACAAAAAGAAGCAAAATAAATTATAATAAATAAAAAATACACCAAGTGGTGAAAAAAAATTGCTTCTGCCGCTGTTACTTCAACTATGTTTACAAAAAGAAATTAGGGTGGGGAATTAAAATATTTAATTCATTATATATATTTTTTTACTTATAAATGAAGATAAAAAGCTTAACTTTTGACATACCCATTGATCAATTAAGAGATTTGGGTATAGATAATTTTTTAACAAAAGATCAAATTAAGAAAATAATTAAAAGAAGGTTAAGGTTTCTAATTAACTTTGACACTTCTATTTAGCCGGTGGAGCTACTGCAATTTATAATTCTGTTGAAAAAACTAGAAAAAATATAATAGAATTAGGACAACAAAGACATAATTTAGCAATGGAATATACATCAGGAAGTGGTTTGGTTGCAAAAAGAGGATGACCAAAAAAAATTAAATATATCTCCATTATCCAATATTGATATTGAAAAATACGTTAAAGTTTTAAATTTAAAAAATTTCAGATATGTTTATATGATTGATGAATTACCAAAAAAGTATGCAGAGAAATGAACGTACTGTGGTTAATTTCGACATTTCCTCAAATCCTGGTACTCATAGGGGTTTGCTATTTTAAAGAATATAATGGTGTTTATTATTTTGATTCATTTGGAGGTAATATTCCTAATCATGTAATTAATTATTTCAAAAACAGAAATGTTTATTGCAATGATGATTGAATTCAGAATTTTAATTCAGTTATATGTGGACATCTATGTATAATTGCATCACACCTTTTTTTCCAGAGATTTTAAGTTTAATAATATAATTTCTTTGTTATTAAATGACAGATATATTTGGAAAAACATTAATAAAATATTTAAATTAATTTTTTGACACTAGTGATTATGCTTTAAAAACATATGTAGATTCACAATGTGATTCAAATGTTTCTGATTTACAAAGTAAACTAAGCACTTGCTTTGATTATACAAAATCTTATGATTCTTTTTTCGGGCATAGAGTTTTTAACAAAGATGATCCTAGAGATGATACAGATGTGGTCAATAAAAGATTTTTTTAATAAACAACTAGCTGATTATGCTTTAAAAAGAAGATATAATCTACGATTCAGTATTACTATTGCAGAGTATATAAAAAGGATAAATGATGCAAAAAAGTATTTTAAAAAAGATATAGATTCAAAATATAATAATATTGGGTTTCATTATGCATTAAAAAAGGGTGTTTGGAAACACAGTAATATTGTTTATTCTTAGTCATTTAAAAATATGTAGAATCAAGATACAATACTATTGCTTCTGATTATACCTTAATATCAGATTTATATTTGTATGCAATGCATTAAAAAGGATATAGATTCAAGACACAATAATAAAGAAATAGACAACAAATTATAAAATTTAAACCAAACTGTTGTGAGTTATTGTGATACACTTGTGAAATAAAAATAAGAAAAAACCAAAGAAGCTGTTGGTTAAGAAACATATCTTAAATTACAAGATTCAACCAAAGCAATTGCGGGACATTCTAAAGCATATATTGACTCGATAATTGAAGAAAAATCATATATATTTTATTTAATTGTAATGTGGGATAAAATTAGTAATATTTTTCACTTAGATAAGAATCCAATTTTCTTTACTTTTTTGATGGATTATACTGTTTATAAAATAACTACTGCTAATCTTATTTGTTCTGATGGTGTGACTGTTATTAAGGGAGCTACAAAAATAGATTACAGTAAACCTTTTGATGTTTACAGAGGTAATACTTTATCTTTTAAAATCAGAAAATAGAAAATATCTATTCATAAAGATGGGGTGAAAACTATAACAGGAGTATTCTTGAAATATAAAGATTATATATTTTTTCTATTAAATGGAGAACACTTGGTGCTTGAAGTGTAAGAAAGTAACTGAAAATAATAATAATATAAAATCGATAATATTAAAAATTGACAATTAGTTCAGAAATGTAGATGTTCAATATGTGATTCTAATAAATCAACATTTCTAAAAAAAAGGCCCAATATAACAAAAAGAATAATCAATAAATTATATAAACCTGCACAAAATAATTTTCCAAGAAGACAAATAATTTCGTATGGAATTGATGATTTATGGCAAATTTATCTTGTTAAGATGGATACTGGTAATTTAAAAGGGATATCATATATAAATATTGGATACAAGTGTATTATGACAATTATCAATGTTTTTTCAAAATATGCATTTGCAATACCAATTAAAAATGAAACAGCTAAAAATGTATTTAAAGGTTTGGAATCTATATTAATTAAAAGAAAACCAAATAATTTACAAAGTGATAATGGTTCTGAATTATATAATAAAATATTTAAAGAGCTTATGCAAAAATATACCATCAATAATAATTCTACATGTAGCATATAAAAAGCTAGTGTTGCAGAAAGATTTAATCGCACAATGAAAAATAAAATGGGGAGAAATTTTCTTTAAATGGTAATAATAAATGGCTAAATACTTTAGAATATTTAGTGAAAGAATACAATAATTGAAAACATAAAACTATTCATATGAAACCGATTGAAGTTAATAAGAAAATTTGTTCATTAGTAAGATTGTATCTCTTTTTAAGTATCTCCTTAAAAAAACCAATATCAATATCGTCCTCTGTTAAAACTGGATATTTTTTGATTAAGTTAAATTTCTTTAATTCTCTTTGGTTTTGTTTACTGGTTAATATTTTCTTTATAATTGATTCAAAATCTGCATATATTGTAAGAGGAACCTTCATTGTATTTTTATAATTTAAAAAAATATATATTCTCCCCTTTCGAAGGAAAAATTATTCTTGCTGCTTCATTTTTAGAGCAGTCGTCTTCATGTTTATTTAATTTTTCTTGTGATGTAAAGAATTGAAGACACATATCAGATATATAAGTTTTGCTATGCTTATTATTTTTCTACTTTGAAACTAACCTTGATAATTCTTATATCTAACAGTATTACGGATTTTTATCATCTTTAAAATAAAGTAAATTTGAGAGCTTAACTTCTTTATATTTTGTAATTTTAATGGATATACTATGGATTTCTTACCTTCATCTTCAATAGAGTAAACATCTATAGATAAATGAATTTGATTATCTATCTTCGGTATATCATTAATTTTTATTGGGTATTCATATTTATCTATTATTTTATCAATATTAACACCCACATTTTTATATTTAGCAATTCTTGGGGGTATTTTTATAATGGAAACAATGAGGATTTTATTGCCCAAAGAAAACATTTTTGATCATCAATTTTTACAATAATGCATGCTTTTTTAAATTCTTAATCACTTCTGGTAAATCTATATATGATGCACCATTTAGTGGATTATTCTTATTTATAGCTAATTGTATTCCAATTATTTTATTTAAGACCATCCAGAACCTCTTCTTTGAAATTCGGACAATTATGTAAGTAATTCCAGTTTTATAATTTTATAAATCTTTGTAAATTCTCTTTCGTTTAGTATTCTATTATTAAATGACTGAAATGTAAATAGCTACTTGATTATTTTCCTGCTTGCGACAATTGGTATAAGTTTAATGCTAATTTTCACCTCTCTAAATTTCCTGAGATTATTGTGTTTATCTCAAAAACTATAGTTTTTATAGAAGTAAAGAATTGATTAGGCTGTACTAAATTAAAGGAATTCTCAATGTTACAAGTTGATATTCTACATTTAAAAGCTTTAATAACTCTATAATTTTTATTGCTTCTTCTGTTTCTTTTGCTTACGAATACATTAGTAAAATAGGGGAATATTTCATTTAATTCTTTTCTACCTTGCTTATATAATTCATTAATATTACCATTTGATAAAGGAAATTTTTTTAAAATTGTTCTTTGTTATCCATTCAGATATCTTCTTACTTTTATTTCTAGACTTAAAAAATAAATTATTAGAGAATGGAACTGTTCTTTTAATTCATTTCTATCTTTTGGATATAGTTGTTTCATATTGACATATGAAAATGGCAAATTTGCAAAGTTTCTTTTTCTTTGCTCGTTTATAATAAATGATACAATATATGTAATTAAATTATTCGTTCTTAGATTGGACCAATATTTAATTTTTAATAGTTTAGCTGAAACTCTTAGATCCCGCACTCTCTTTGTACTCTAAACACCTGCTAGACTGCACACTGACATTTAAACTTTATTTAGTAAGAAAAATATACAAATAAAACGAAGTATACAAAAAATTAAATGTGAAGGAATAAAATTGAAAAAGTATTTAAATTACTGATACTAAAGAAATTGTTTTTAACTGTTGTTTTTAACTTAGTATGATTTTTTCACTATAGCATTTTTTACCTATTGTATGTTCGTCCTTGGTATTTTTATGAGGAAAAAATATGTTTATATATTTATTCTCGTTACATACTTTACATGTTTTTGGTGGATAACTATCGTGTTGAATTTCATTTAGAATATCTACTATCATATTATGTGATTTACTGTTTTTATGTTTTTTTGAGAGATGGATTATAAACATATTTTCCACATTCACAAACATTATTTTCTCATTTTTAACTCAAAACAACTACTGGCATATTCACTATAACATTTTTTACAGATGTTAAAATGCTTATCTTTTGCAAGTTTATTCAATGGACAACTTTCTATGAATGATCATAGCCCGAATTTTTTTAAAAATGCTTCCATATATTATTTTCCATGATACAAGGGAGTTGAAATTCCATTTTATTTATAAAGAAAAAATTAGAGAAAAAATTTTAATTTATGATTATTTTAATTATTAATTTTTAATTATTTTATTTTCTTAATAAATATTTTCTTTATAAATAACACGAAACAAAAAATAAAATCGCTGCGCGCTAGGTTTAACAATTCATGTGAATTGACTAAACTACAAGACCTAGAAAAAAATAAAAAGTATGTTGCTAACGAATTTAAATTTTATGATTTTAAGTTCGGAAAAAAAAATTGCTTGTATTCTAGATGGTCAATATACAATTACTTTACCAGATCGCTGTGTAAGTATGTTTGATAAAAATTCTTTAAAATTAGTAAATGAGAATAAAAATTCTATAACATGTAAAGGTTTAAAATAAATGAAAAATGGAAAATCTATGCACGATTTAGAATTGTCTTAAAATATATAAATTCTATTAATTTGAATCTTTTTAATATGCCATTTGATTTCTAGCTTATTTTACTTGTTTTTATCTTAAATTTGCCATTTTTAAATAACACGAATCTTGAGCGTGTATTTTGGAAAAATTTTAAACTTACTTGGTTTTAGCTTAAATCTACTTGATTTTAGCATACATTTGTTGTTTTTTAATTAACCCAAATCCTGCATGGACATTTATTTAAAAAACAAGCAAGTTTTTCAATTTTTCAACAAACTTTTCGATAAAAATTGCTTGTTTTTGAGAAAGTACAGACTTAATGACTTTCAAAAACCTTAATTTTGGAGAAGAAAAACCATGATTTTGGAACTAAAAACATTGATTTTGGAGTTAAAAAATCTTGAATTTGGAGGAAAAACTTTGGTTTTTCAATGAAAATATGAGGTGCGCCATAACTCCCCTTTTACATCTTCTCCCAATATCATATGCTCTGATTTTCTTGGGTGAAATTTTGTTTCTTACAGGAACAGGATGGTTGGTAAATCGCATGCAAGCTCACAGCACGTAGAATCCAGTTGCAAAACAAGCAAAAGAAGTATTTATCTGAAATAATGACAACACTTAATATCACCGTAAATTACAGGTAATGCATTAAATGCATATGTCATTGGCTATTTTAAGACTTGTGTACACGTTCTTTACGAAGATTTAAATAAATTTAGCATACTTATACAAACCGAAGTGTCTAATATATTAATGAGACATGTTAATGATGTATTTAAATATGTCAGGAACCCACTTTTCAAAACAATTGTTTTTATATCGTAAGTAGTTTAGCCTTTATTATATTCTACATTTAAAAAATTATGCTCTGTGTTTTAAAGTTTAACGTGTTGTGTGTTTTGAAACTAGGCGAAATTATGTACAGGAATTTATACTTCCAGTAGACTAGATAAGAAATATTTATCTGTGGCTGTGAATATGTGAACGCTTCATTGACTGTTGGACTTTTCTCATGTCACGTATTAATTATTCTTCTCCAGTCAGAACTCATCAGCTATATGGACGGAGATCTGTTATTGGTCAGCTGTGTTGGAGGGTGAGGCAAACTCACGCGCGCCTATCATACTGGTGGTTTGTGTGTGTGTGTGCGCGCGCGCGCGGGCGGAGAGAGAGAGAGAAGAGAGAGAGAGAGAGAGAGAGAGAGAGAGTTCATCATGCTCAGCACGGTATTTTATAGTTAAGCAGTTTTATTCAGCCGAGTGATATTTTTTGAAGGGAAAATTTTCCGTTATTTTCTTCTTGCTTCCCAAAATATAGAATGGAATTGTGTAGGCAGACGTGTGCTATTTTTAAATGAGGCAATATTAATACATCCGCGGTTTCTTCAAACTTTTTGATTCAAACTACTGAAACATCACCTGATGTATGACGCATTTTGATCTTTCCTTATTAATCCTTTTATCACAAGATCTTTATACTTCTGATAAAATAAGTGCTTTATTTTTGATTAAATTGCAATGTCTCTTATATATCAAGTATTAACTAGCCTATACACTGCAAAAAATGTCCAGGTAAACTTCCTAAACTTACACATATATAGGAATGTTGAGCATCGTAACTATAGGCCCTACAAGGTTGGAGACTTCCCTACGCATTTGACCGTTTCGTGAGCGAATGTAGGAACGGTGATGTATGGGAGAATAGTTTAAAGACTGTTTACGATAAAGTGAACACTTTTGAAATCAACCTTAGAAAAATATCACTACCTCCTGCCTGCATATATACTTTAACGGACGCACTGAGTGACATGTGCCCGGTAAAGTTGATAGCGATGGATGGAAATTAGTTCCGTATGTTAACATCGAATATAAAGTATTAGGTAACCATTTGTGATAGTTTAAATTATTTCTTACGTTTCCTATTTTAATTAACGCCTCAGTGTCAAAATTAACAGATTTATAAAAAGTTTACTTTTCTAATAATTTCACAGATTCATTTGACCGATGCATTAATAAAGTGATGAGGCCTATGGAAATGTCAATTTTACATCAAGGTGGAAGAATACACAACGTGCATACAAGTAGATCTTGAACAGGGCTTTCAAAAGTGCTCATTTTATCGTGAACAGCCTATACCATTCGCACTTTCTCACTTTTTTATACATCGATATAGTGATTTTACGAATAATTTCTTAGAGTGTATTATTTAATTTTTAATTAATATTTTAGCAAACAGGGACAAGATAGGTGTGTTGGGAACGCGTAGTAAGAGACAGTTCTCACGCAAAATATTGTTAAAAGACGCCAGAGGGGCGTCTCCTAGTTCGGGAGGAATGGGGGCAATAATAAATATAAAAGAATTCACAGCTATTATTTGCAACATTATACCGTCTGCCTCCACTGTTACTCTTCTTGTTCTAAGTGGTTGCAATATTTAATACCTATCTCGATTCTATTAAAAGTTTTCCATTCTGCACTCAGGTGAAAGTGATGGTTTTTTTTTTTTTTTGTCAGTTCTTCTTTCTTATCTTCCTGCAAATTTACCTTCCCTGCAAGCCTCACGTCTCTGCCATGTAAATGTTCCACAACTTGTGAGCTGGATGGAGCTCGAGTCTCCGGGATGTAATCTCGTTTTCTCCTTCGCAGGGCGCTCACAGACGAGATACGTCTGCTTAGACGCGCGGGAAACAAATGACAGACTCAGTGGAGTACTTTTCAACGGCGCTGAAGCCGCGTATGAGTCACGGCGCTTGCAGCCCCGTCAGCCCGTAGCACAATTCTCAAATTGCCACTTCGTCGCCTGCTCTCTCTCTCTCTCTCTCTCTCTCTCTCTCTTGCCTGTGGGTGGAATGGAAAATCGCGGTGCCAACGCATGACCAAGATGTATGGCGAAAGAGACCTTTCTAATTCCATAGACAACGTTTACATGAGTGTAGATTCCCGTACCCTTCCAAACTCCCTGTTTGCCACACCTTCTGTTTACAACTACTGACGATTTCTCAACACAGCAATGTCCTACGATATGTTGTGAGTGAGTGAGTGAGTGAAGAGATTTGGGCGGCGTGGTCTTGAGAGCTGATGATATGTTGTATATTTTGTCCCCAGTTAGCCTACTTTCCGAAATAAAAAATGGCTTGGGAGATATTTTTTCTGTTTGTGTGTGTGTACCCCCTAAAAACTTTAAAATGCATGAACTAAATTTCACCAAATTCGATAAACATATAGTACTTAGTAAGGCCATCCGACTTTTATAGTTTTCGACCACGCCGGAAAACATATTTTCAAAATGCCAGCCATTTTAAAACTTAGGATGATAAGTCCGATCTCGAGAACCATTCATCCAACCTTACCAAATTTTGTTCGTTGGCAATGCATCACGTAGGCACTGAATTTAAATATGGGCATCGTTGTTTGTCAGCAATTGGGGAAGAAAGCATTATAGGGAATAATAAAATTCAACACTCTCTCGCAAAATTTGGCACGTACGTAAAACTACAGTCGGCCTCGTATAAATATTTAATTAAAATTAATAAAGTGTATATTTTCAAAATGGTGGCCATACAAACATTTTGAGTTCACTTTCTATATTATAAAGTTCGGTCATTTTCTACCAAACATAGGACCCTGAAGTACGTATTGTTACGTGTCACTAGTCTGCGCCGTTGAGTTGGCTTCGCATCCGGCGCGAGCGAGAAGGGTGGAGAGTCGTTATATGATAGCGGCGGCAGCGCGAGCGATTGTGGTAGCGTATCAGTTTCAGAAAGAGAGCTGAAACTTTAATTTATTTAGCGGAGCATTCTTGTGACCCTGGTTGTATTGATATTCGCGTTTATCTGAAGAATACTCTGGATTTCTGACCTCGTTCACTCAGCGCGACTCGGGTGCGCTGAACCTTCCAGATGGTTAGGGCGAACACTATAAATATTGCGACATGCCTCTAAGCTGGGAGTTGGTTTGAGTTTTAGTTGATGAGTGAATGAGTGGCTGAGTTCCGAGCGATAGAAGATAAGCAGCGGGAGAAGTGACCAGCGGAAGGGAAGTCTGTGACTACGGGTATCGAACAGTGAATAGTGTGGCTAGCAGGATGGACTATTCTACTAGGTGCGTGAGTGAAATACATTACAAATGGTGGCAACAGATAGACTGAACATGTGTTATTAATGAGTACGAGATAATTGACTAATTAATGCCCTTCTTAATTGTCTCTGTTGGTTAGACTTGAAATAGACATTATATATTGCACCCTCTGTTAAATAAAAAGATTAAAAGTGGAGACAGATAGTTTAATGCTGTAAATAATAGCTGTGTGAAAAAACTAGAAATCAGATGTAGTTTCTTTGATTTATTTTTGTTATGACCTCCATCCCACACGAATTAAGATACGCCCCTCAGGCGTCCACGTGTAACATAGCCACTTTGTCCATCATTTTTTAAGATAGCGCTGCTTGAAGAAATCAATTTTTTGTAAAATCTCGGGGAAAAAATTAACCAAATACTACTACATTTGGCAAACAAATGGTACTATGACAGGCAATGTAAGAGTGTCTGTTCTAACTCGGTCAGACCCATATTTTCATAATGGTGGTCATACAAACATCTTAGATTAGTATGATTTGTTTCCAAAACCATGTAATCAATTTTAACTTAACTTTATATGCCGGCAGAATCCATATATTTTTTTACATAAAGTCTCCCTTGTACGCCGTTTTGTATGTTAGTGCTACATTTAAACTAAAATTGTTGCTACATATCTTAGGAAATAATCTAACGATTCCTACCAAACGTCGGTACGATATAATACTATTGTAGGCCATATTGATTTACAGGTTTTAAGAAGAATATACATATCTTCAGGCTGACGACGATAGTATTTAAACATTTAAGCTTAGTATGCGATATCTTCGAACAATTAATTCATTTTATCTGTCTCAGGCGCTTGTTTTCAAAATCGCGGTTTCATAAATATTTTAGTTAAATAAACCATTCCTACGAAATCACGAAACAAATTTCAACTTATCTTTGTAACAGTAATTGTACAAGTATCAACTAACTTTATTAGCAAACTTTTTTCTCCTCTATTTTAGAAGAGAGTATCACATGCAAAATTAAACTTTTATGACCTAGCTCGGGAACTGCAAGTCCACAAAATTCATGCAACAAAGTACTCTTTTGTATTGCATCTAAATTTATATGATTTAATGAATAAGTTGCATATTCTCAAAATATGGCATTGTGCTCAGAACGTAAGCGTTGTAGTGGCTCCCTACCTATTTGTTCTAAATTATCTCTAACCCGGAATTCCCACATGTGACTAACATGACCAATTCTGACGAAGACCACTTGGTTATTCAGGCGCTCAACGCGTATTATGTCAATACACTCCTACCGTCTTCTAAATACTGTGGCTTCTTATTTTACTGTATATTTTGGATGACGTCGCTATTCGTCGAATTCCTTGCACAAGGTCGTATATGTCTTTTACCATATAAGTCCCTTTTCTCCGTCAAAAAAACGTATCTCATAGCAAAAAAGTTCATGGATGTCTGTCGCACGTGTATCTCCAGAACTTAACGTATTAAAGTATTAATTGTCCCAGACAATGACCGCTAGACGTATGTATGAAGTCTGAGCATACAACACCGGGATGCAAGTACAGTTTTGTAAATAACGTTAACAATTTTTTTTTCGTCATCAGTTTCTTTAGGCAGAAGTATTAAAATTTGTGATGTGCACTGCAATTTAATTACGTTAGGCCTATAAAAGAGCAGATTACATCTCATAGTTCGAAACTAAAAAAAATTGATGACATTCACATATAACTATTACTCTCCTGGAATTCGAATTTCGTACTTCGTGCTGTGAAGAAAAATATTTTTCTAAATTAAAGGAGTTTAAAAAAACAATGTTATGTCCAATAGTTGTTTAAATTATACTGTTGATAGTGAAAAAGTTTGAATATTTCGGTAAGTAAATGAAGTCAAAATTGATAAAGAACCAGATAAAGTTAGGTATTTTAGTTTGAGAATATAATCATGTGTAACATAATAACAGAAGATAGCATTAATCCCCTAAAAATGTTTTATAGTTAATTGGCATGTTATTATGTTACAATATGCGGCAAAATTTGTGAGTAAATATTTACAAGCCTTGTGTGGTGTTTCCCGTGTCGCAGTCGGTTGGTGCACCACCGATCTGGGGTGCGGGATGCTCTGGGTTCGAATCTCGGGTAAGACATGGGTGTTAATTTAAGTTGGATATAAGTTAGTCTGTAAGTCTTCCCCTGCTAAGTTTTCAAGCATAAAACCGGAAGCCCTTTACAATACAATGGCGTGGTGTTTGAATTGATAATCCTCCCAGGAAATATTTGGTTCGTACCATCATCATCGTACCAGACATCAATTTCATTCCCTCCTACAACACACTGACAGTCATATCCAAATTACTAAAAGACTGGACGAAACGTGAACTGCCTGCGAAAGAATTTTGATATCGTCGGAGTTGGTTTATTCTTAAATTCCGCAAGCAGGACGTTGCGATTCCTGAAGAAATATGCATGTCCAATAGAAAATGGATACAAATACATGCTGCTGTCGTCGAAAAATGTCTTCTGGTGGAGGACACGCACCGTTCAAATATATAGTAGGTATTTTCTGAATTATCGTGCATCGGAGGCGAGAGCCACGAAAGTGATTGGAAAGATTGGAGCGGCTTTCAACATCGAGGTCTTGAGAGCCGATGAGGGTGAAGCGAAGTGAGTATGAAGCAGAGCCGGAATGGAAGGGCGGGGGAAACAGGAGATCCCCGAGAAAAACCCCCGACCAGCGGCATCGTCCATCACGATTCCCACATGTGAAAATCCGGGAACGATCCCGCCTGGAACCGAAGCCGGTTCGCAAACGTGGGAGGCGATTAGTCTAACTACTAAAACACCGCGGCCCCCGTGGGCTACGAAATAAATGCGTACTACTACAATAGGAGATTTTTCCGTACAAGTTTACAAATCACGGAATTCCAACGACAATTTCTGTATCTGAGAGGAGTTTGTCCAAATTTCTGTCAGAAAATATTCAACTGATATGTTTTGAATGGTGTGTAAAATTTTCTCACATTCATTTGATATAAATAGGCTTATATGTGAACGATTACTCACGTATTTGTTTATATAATGGCCGTTAGCAAAGATACAAAAACGTCAAAGTTTATTTCCTGCCAATTTGGCCATAAAACCTAAGAACACATCCCCCGGCATAATACCAGGTTTCTCTGGCTGAAAAATGTCAATGTTCGTACCTCGCACAGCTACTGGGCTTTGTAATGTAATTAAGTAAGAACGCAATTATTGTTTAAAATATTCTGCAATGCAGTGACACACAGCTCACAACAGTTCATAAGACTCCCAATCCCTTCCTGAAGAATCGCGTTTCCTGTGAGGCAAAGCATTCCCGGAAGGTAGTTATCCATGTTTATGACTGACCTATTCTTCAGGAAGTGATTTAATTGTATAAAACTGTCGACTGACAATGCTGACTGCAGATGATATGGAGATGTCAGGATAACTTCATAAGTTCACTCATCTTCTGTTTCGTTATATTGATCATTTCAGGTAAGTGTTGTCTTCTTAGAGTTAATATTCCTTTCTATAGGCAACTATGGCTGCTTTTTTTACACAGTTGCCGGTATATTTTGTTAATCTATGCACAGTACAAAACTTTAATAGTAGATTCACCAGCAATATTTGATAAAGCTTCGAAGTCAGTAAAGATTATCTTTATGGAACGACGCAAGTCCACGAAACAAGTAGTGGTCAGACAGTATTTCCTCCTACTTCGGCGAACCGGGTTCGATTCCCGGCGAGTTTGCTCCCGGGATTTCCGCATGTGGGAATCGTGCCGTACGATGCCGCTGGTCAGTGGTTTTTATTTAGGGGATCTCCTGTTTCCCCCGCCCTTTCATTCCGGCGCTTATCCATACTCACCTCGCTTAACCCACGTCGGCTCTCAAGACCTCGATGTTTTAGGAGCCATTCCAACGAAACTTTTATTTTCTTGCCCGCAAATTTAACCACAGAGTAATACCTAGAGACCTGGAGACAAGCTAGAATTTGAAACACGTGTGTTTATACAACTTTAGCCATTGGAGGACACCGTTTGACACCTCCTGGAGAACGCTGGCCCAATCGCCGCCTTCCACTGTGGCAGCAGCCAACCAATGTGCAGTTAATATCGTCATATTTGTACATAATATTACAGAGTCTAGCCTGCAGGTCACTGAACTCGCGAATTTTCCAGGTCTCTAGTAATGCCGCATGAGACATCGTCAGCCATGGCGCGGACTCGAAATTGTAGCTGCAGCGAGCTAGGCACGCCAAGGATCGAGAGACAGTGCGAACGGTGGGTAAGTGTGCAATGCAGGGAATATTGCGAAGTGGCGGGGCCGAGGAGGTCAGCGCGGGTCGGATGTCGCGACTCGCCAGTGTCTCACGTACGATGGAGAGGGGTGTGTCAGGGGTTGGGGAGGAGTTGGAAGTTTGGTCGGTGTCCCTGATGGCTGTTGCTGGCCGCCGGGCAACGTGCCACGAGGGATGTTTATTTCGGGGGGGGGGGGGAAGAGGGTCAGGTCGATAGGCACTGTTGGCGTTCTGGCTGGACTCGCTCGCGAAATGCTCCTTCAGCGCCGATCTCGTTACACACACACATGCACACACACACACACGCACACATCGAGCAGTATGTGATCATGGCCATTTCTTAGCCTACTTTACTTGGGATGATAGGCTTAAATGCAATTATGTCTAGGACGTTAGGTTCTCCTTAAAGGATGTTCGCGGTAAAATTAGCACTTTTGAAAGCCCTGCTTAAGATCTACTTGTTTGCACGTTGTTTATTCTTCCACCTTATGTAAAAAAAATTGACATTGGCCTTGCCCCTTAATTCATGCGACGGTCAGGCGAAAGTGTTAAATTCTTAGAAAAGTAAGCAAATATTTTACAAATATGGTCATTTTAACACTTCGATGCATTAACAAAAACAGAAAGTGAAAGAAATAATTTTAGTTATCGCAAATGGTTACCTAACACTTTTTATTTGACGTTAAGATATGGTACTAATTTTCATCCATAGCGCATGTAACTCAGTGTGCCAGTTAAAATATATGCAGGCAGGGTAGTGATTTTGTTTTAAGGTAGATTTCAAAAGTGTCCATTCTATTGTGAACAGTTTTTAATAACTTTAGAACCCGTCAATCTTATTTCACCAAACTCGGTACGCATATAGTATTTAGATATAACATCATATTTGTATAGTTTTTTACCATGCCATGTGCATATTTTCTAAATGGTGGCTATTTTAATATCTACGGTGACAATTCATATTTCGACATCTATTAAACCAATTCAAACAATTTTTCATATTGCGAAGCAGATAATCACGAAAATACTTTATTTTGATAAGTAGATTATTATTGGTAGGGAATGGGAAAATCTGCGAATTCATTTTCGGACAAGCTGTATTTCAAACACATGTAGGCCTACATTTTGTTATGTTTGTAATTGGATCACAGTTTATGTGACACGCCCAGCTGAACTTTGAACAAATCACATAGTAAAACGCTATAGCAAAATTGTTTGTTTATACTGCATAGTTTCTATGTGAATGGAGTTATTAAATATGTGCAACTTGATTTGGTAAAGTAATATCTCTAACGTTAGTAAAATTGGCCGTGATCAATAATGTTAGGAAATGTGTAACCGTGCATGTTAATCGATATTTCTCGACTAATTAATAACTACCGTGTTCAGATTAGCAAAAAGGTTGCCTAGGTGTAACGAACTCTTTTCAATTTCAATTTTTTTTTGTCAAATGTCGAGTATAGCGCTTTGCAGAAGCTATGGGCTGTTCACAGTAAAATAAGCACTTTTGAAAGCCCTGCTTGTTCTATTTGTAGGCTATACATGTAGTGTGTTATTCCGTCTTATGCAAAATTAACATTGTCATGGACCTCGTCCCTTTACTCATGAGTCGGTCAAGTGAAACTGTTAAAATTATAAGGAAAGTGAATGTTTTACAAATTCTCATTTTTTCACTTTGATACATAAAAAAACAGAAAGAAAAATAAGTATTTTAAGTTATAACAAATGGTTACTTAACACATTCTATTCGACGTTAATATAAAACTGCTTTCCATCCATAGTTACCAACTTTGCTGAGCGAATGTCACTCGGTGCATCCATTAAAATGTATGCAGGTAGGGGAAATTACTTTTTATAAGGTTTATTTCAAAAGGTGCTCACTTTATCGTGAGCAGCCTTCAAACAATCCGTCTACCGCGCGGCCTCAGTACAAAGTTAACTTATCCAGTGCAATGCGATTGAGTCGGCATTTAGGTCATATACGCAATTTTAGTCGCACGTCACACATTTGCACAATGAGAGCATTTACCATTCACCAGACAAGTATAGAGCCTGTGTTGCGTACGTTGACCATCCTGACTACTGAGCTTAGCTGGTGTGTTTGCAGAGAGATAATGACCAAACGGTCCACCCAATATGTCCATTGTGAGGCTGCTATCAATAACCTCGTGTTGTACATGATTGGTAGTGAGCGCGTGTCAGTGTGTTCTGATAGGTGCAAAGGAACAGTAAGGTAAGCCTTTGGTTAATCGCGCTGCTAACAGCAACGGTAGCAGTGGCGTTTATTCCTATACATATTGGAAATTTTTGATCCTTTATAGTTTTCGCCTTAACTTTAAACACATTTAATTCCGAGTTTCCCGTTTACGATTTGAGAAACAGATTTTTTTCGTAACTCCCGAACTGTACACGCATAGTGCTGCTATCTAGTATTTATTTCCACAAACGGGAGCGACTAGCGATGAATCGATATCGAACTCGCAAGCAACAACACGTCACGCGCTCGAGGGTAAGCAGTCGTTCTGTTTGCGTCTTCCAGTCCCAACTTGTCCTTGGAAAGTGGATGAAAGTGTTTGGGAAAACGGGAGTTTCCTTATTATTTGTAATATGCTCTCTAAATAATATCAAGTTTATTTATTATTACATTCATTTTGTTTCCATTTTATAAAAAATCTTAGGTACAACGGTAAATACGTGTGGAGGGTAAGCAAAGTTGGAAGTTGCGTTTGTTAGTAGAAATTGCTTACCTGTAAAATAAACTCACTAAACGCCACTGGACGTAGGTGGATCAGCAGCAAAAATTTCCACCAGTTCTTCGCTGGCAAAGAAGACAGAAAACCGTGTGTGGACAGCAAGGACACCTGCACTTGAAGACGATGTTCTCGAGGCTGCGGTTAAAGAGCCTTCCGACTTGTATATATGCAATTGCGTACGTTGTTACGGCGAGTTATACGATACTGTATCAGTTGCTGCTGCCTTAAAATGTGTACGACATTTCTCTCCGAATGATTATCCAAGAAGACTTTAGTTTTTCGTGTGATTTTTGTAACAGTATGCTATTACCCCTCACGTCGATAATTTGGTGTTGTGCAGTGACGAGGCAATTTTCACACAGATCGGGATATTTAACAGCCATTCGGCACATATCTGGGCAGGCTACGTCTACACGAGCATATAAGGTGAGATTCTCAATCAACACGTAGTGTGGCATCATAGATTGCCCCGTCGTAGGATCAACTATACTTCCTAATCGGTTGACCGGAGCTCTGTACTGTGACTTTTGACGTGAATACGTCTTTAATCCAGAAAATCCGACGATAACAAAATCAGAGGATAGAGTTTAGCATTGCAGCTCCGAATCTATCGTCTACATCTAAAATTCAATTACACCACTCGATTACCAAAGAATAAAACATGTGTTACGTTGAGTGAGAACTGTGAAGCATCCAGGGAAAAAAAGGGGGGGGGGGGGAAATTTTGAGTTCGTTTCGCCGCATCTAATTAATTTCGCGTAGTATATCTTTTGACTAGGAGACGCTACGACTCGTTTGAGTTTCAATCGACAGCTCTCGTCAAGATCAATCGATTGCGTGTAAAAAAATACTTGTGTGACGTGGTTATGGTGAAATTGTATGCGCTAATGTAAAGAATTAAGAAAACTTAACACAATTTCAACTTACACTCGTCTAAAGACCAAGTTAAAACACAGAAATAGTATATGGTTGGAAAGAGCATCTCAAAAGCAATCCAATGATACCCATTAAACCCCACATGATCGAGTGAAGCTGTGCCGGGAATGTAAAATAAACATCAAGGCGTCCGAGCGCGTCTACGTAGACATAATCACGCAAAATAAACGGACGCGTCCCCAACACAGCCAAACCCTATTTTTTTTGTCTAAGACACTGCGCGTGTTTGAAGACGTACCACGTGTTGTCAAACGTGGCATGTGGTTTATGCATCGTGGTGATCCTGCACGTAGAAGTGCCTCTCTAAGTGCACACGTGAATGCAACATTTGACGACAAATGGATTGGCTATAGCGGCCCCATCAAATGTTCTACACACTGACTTAATGCTGTGGGGCTATTCAAAGATTCTGGTGAACAAAAACCCTATGAAACGACATGAGGACCTACCGCCGCGGATCATGGACAACTGCAACTAATTCGAAACACACTGGACATGTTCAGAAGACACCAGCACCCCTTGCTGCGGCCTTGCCATTTGTGTACTAACGTCCAAGGTCACCATCAGGTGACACGTTCTATTAAATGAACACACTAACCATACGGAAGATTTTTCTAAGAGTAGTAATTCTAATAAACATGTCTAATGTACTCTGTTATTTTATTTCTTTCATTAATGATTGGTAATTATTATTATTTTCGATGACATTTTTCAGTTGTCACGCAGTGCATGTGTTATTGAAACAGCTGAGAGGAAATAAATACCGACTCAACAACCTTGCACTCGATTCGTTACCTCTGTACTGCTCCGGTGCGGTAGGCAAACCGCTAAACGATTGCCTAACTGCAGGTTGCATAACTACGAGGACTTAGAACAAACATTTTACAGAAAACAAATTTCGAAGAGAACCGGTGGCCAGAGAACGGTGCACCAACGGAAATTTTTTGTCTACCTGAACATGTGTAGCGTCATATGGCGGCGCTAAACCTCCTTAGGTAGAGCGCACTATGAATTATAGCCGGGCGGGTTTGTTTTACAAACATGACCTAGATCTCCCAGCTATATAAGAGACCTGGAGGCCGGTGCTTCCCCCCTCCCCCCCCGAAGACCGCGAGACTTCGACGAGTATTGTGGGTGTGTGTGATCGAGGAAGAGGAGAGCACCTACCTACCCCTGGGCAGAGGGGTTCCGAGGCCAACTGAAGCAGAAGATAAAGAGTGAGCATAATTCTCGTAGCAGTACGGACCAATGCTAGTATCGAGACATCGTCCCCATTCTTCCTTTTGTAATAATTAATATTATTGACAAGGTCAGGGATTAGCTGTGTCGTGGTTATCAGAGTTACCATATTGCAATTGAGTCATAATGTAGTTTACTATTCTGAGATAAGTAAAAGTCTTGAGAGTTGTAAGAATTGATATCCCGTTGTGTTCTTGTAGTTTTTACTTGTCGTCCATTGTGATTATTTGTTCATTAAATATATTCCCTCTATGAGCTATCTCCCTAGACACGCCTTACCTCCACTTAAGGCGAAGAGAGTAACTGTGAAGGAATGAGAAAGTACATTTTATAAACAGGAGGCAGAGAGTTTTTCAACAGCCTTAGTTAAGCTTAGTTTGTACGAGGCGAAGGAATATCCTGGAAGTATAAATCTAGCAAGACTACAGAAAAGACTGAAGGAACAGTCAATGGATTATATACCGAACCACAGGATCTTTTCAGCTAAACTTGTTATAAGTACGGTTAGTATACAGGTGGAAATTAAAATTAGGGATTTGTGTATTTCGTCTTCAAATGTATATGATAACGGCACTTTACGTGTAATAAAAGATTTTATTCCATATTTTAGGCAGTACGGAACATCATTCCAACAGACTTGGCAGAAAAATTTCTGAAAACGTAAATTATGGAATTTAAAATGTATAAAGTATTATTTTTAAAATGCCTGCATATTTATACGTTGTGCAGTATTCTGTGAAACAAACACACTGACTAGTATATGTTTAACTTCTTTGATTCGAGATGCTGCATGGTAATGTCGCCAAAAGGCAACCTTAAAAAAATTTTATAGTAGTCTCTTTCTCAGAATTGCGGTGTTTTTCTTTTAGTTCTTTATGCCATAGCATTGGCACAGTAAAATTATTTAGACTTCAATCAAATTCCTGCGGTAACGAGTCTAACGTGTGAACTTAATTCACTAAGTAATAGATTGAATATTTGACCAATTTGGCAGATAGTGCCACCAAAATGCTATAACTCTAGGTTTACATGATGTCTCAGGAACTTCTCTGCCTATTACCATAAATGTGATGGAAAATTCCTTGTTATGACCCTTTAAGAAAAGTTTTTACAATCAAAATGTTTGAATACCTTATCGAAATAAAATGCATGTAAGTGAAGAGGGCAGTAGGATAACTAATAATATTTGTATATTCGTTTATTAATTCAGATTAACGAAAACATTTGTAACAGTTATGTTTGATTATACTTGAGTAAAGTTGATTTCTGTAAAATTTGCAAATGTGTGACTGTTATCTATCAATGTTTCATGGCGAATTCCGGTCAAAGGTGCTGCCAAGAAGAAACTTCTTCGGTATTCCAGTGTGCGTCGTAGGTCTATTATACGCCAACGCAGGAAAACATATTTCAACTTGGTTTGGGTGGGGGTGGGGGGAGAATTTCCCGAGCCGCTTGCCTCAGAATACTTCCAGCGGGACATCAAGCAGTCCAGCGGGACATTTGTCATCTTCGGATCTTCTAGTGACTGTTAAAAATAATGTCTGTGGACGATGTGGGCGTGTGAGTTTCTATTTTATTTTGTCATCGTGCTGTCTCTCACTCTCTCTCTCTCTCTCTTCCTCTCTTGCTTTCTCCTTTCTGTCGCTGTCCGCAGGAGAGAGCCTACGTCCGACTGCCCCTGCAGTGAGTGTTCCTTCGTCCTTCCTGTCTACTCCAGGCTTGAATATGAACACTAAGCCCTCTCCCTTCAGCTGGAGAAGGGCTGGAGATCTTTTCCGTGAAATGGCTGCCAACTGGAAGGTCGTTCGCGAGCCCCTCCTTTGTCGTGGCTTAGAGATATATGTGGCATGAAGAACCGACCGCAGTATTGTCATTTTACGTGGACACGGTCCAGTCTTCACTACGCGACGCCAAGAATGCCGAGTGAAAGAGCTCCAAGAAAAATGTTTATTATTTACTGACGTCAACCATTTAATACCTTGAAGGAATCCCTTAGCGAGCAACTCAATACATGGAAAATCTCTTTCGCCACATTTCTCTTTCTTGCTAGTTTTGCCTGCATTTATCAACGTATTAATGTGCGAACGTAAATATCTGTACATAGCTTGATATACTTTTTTTTTAATTTGACGCAGAACGGCTAAATAAATGTAAGCATGACCTAAGTCTTTGAAATTTCGTCCTTTGTAATGTACTTGAAAACGAACTGTAAAGACTAAGAGATCTCTTAGCAGTAAAACACAACGGGGGTGTTGAGATATTAATTTACAATGTTCCCTTGGGACTTACTAGCTATTGTGGAACACCTGGGTTATTGCGTAACATGTTGTTTTAGGCGCCACTTGACTGCTGCTGAAAACTAAAGCATATAGACCATTCTAATCGTCACAACAGCAACTTAATTTGATCTACTTGAACTTCATAAGCTCCCCGACTCTTGACGTATTTCTATAAATAATTCATTCAAACTACTGTTAAATAAAGTTTTCTTCCTTATCACTTTGTCCCTACCAAACAGCTCCGCTTAAATTTACGATGGATACTTATAAATTTCACCGACATTTAATTTCAGAACACCTAATATCAGGGACTGCGTGGTAAATATTTTTCTTAGATAAAATTAATTTGGTGACGGTAGTCTGAAAATTCAAACTTTTAAATTGTTCCGAATAATATAAAAAAAATATTAAACTAGGCAACTTTGCCTTTAAAATACTTTAAGAAACTTACATTCAGATGAACTAAAGTTGTTTTCGAGATAAGTTCATGTTATTTATTGAAAAATTAATTTTATGCAATTTAAATTGCACAACTGGTGGTTGATAAAAACTAATTATAGATAAAGGACACAACTGTGTCTTTTACCATTTATATTTCCAATATGCATATGAAACTTCATGTTATATAGGGAACGCCCTTTAAATTTGGGGCAATTTAAATAGGATATTGTTCGGGTGGACACAAGACGCAGCAAATGTTTCAAGACAAGCCTCGCGATGAGTCAGACTCCCCCATCCTAAATCTCCAGTGCGATCTCCAGCCCACCTACCACCCATCAAACGTTTTTCTTGTAAAGTATGCATTAACTTCCGAGGACGTTTCCACCGAGAACACAAAAAATTCTCTTTTAATCAGAAGCAATGAATGTTACACAATTATTTTGGGAACAGTTGTACTTCTACTCTGTATTACCGTTAAAAATGTACAATCGGGTGAATCCTTTCTTTGCACGGGCAGTATCCAATCAGGGGGACACTCCAGTGCAGTAGCTTGAGTGATCATGAGCGCCCCGATCAGAGGTGCCGCATCGAATCACATGCTTCCACATAGGACCTTCAACATGTTCAATATCAAGCAAGATTATTACTCTGTATGCAATAAATATTAGTAATAATGATTACAAATAATTTTAATAATTGATTTTGTGCACATCCATGTAAGTTTTAAAACGGTAACTTTCGTGGCTGAGAAGGATTTATTATTTAAAATATTCGTAACCATTATTATATTCATTTTTATTTACCTTTTCTTGCAAAATATACTCTATAAAGCACCCAGAGTAGAAAAAAAGTTAAAATTTTGATAAAAAATTTTACTCTTAATGTTTGATTTAGAAAACGTTTAAATAAGTAAACTATATCAAAATATTTGACAGTGTTACAAAGCAAACTTTCTTCTCCTTTTATATGCAGTCTTAACTGTACTTTTATGATAATTCTGGTATAGGTTGTTGGCGCTAAACTGAGTATTTTTGAAAGCCCTTCTTCAAATATACTTGTGAGAGCATTGTTTATTCTTCCACCATACGTACAATTAACATTGCCGTGGGCCTGTTCACTTCATTTATGCATCGGTCAAGTGATACTGTGGAATTATTAGAAAAGTAATTTTTTAATAAAATTTACCATACTTAAACCTAAATATATTAAAAATTAGGAAGTGTAATATTGAATTAAGTATTCACAAATGATTAGCCGAACATTTTTAATTCAACGGTACGATGTGGAACTATATTCCCTTCATTGCTGCCAATTTTACTAGGCACATACCACACAGTGTGTGCCGGTTGAAATATATGCATGGCAGTGACATTTTTCAAAGGTTTAATATTTCAAAAGTGCTAACTTTACTGTGAACAGTCCTTAGCTCTTCATGTGGCAGAGTCTAGTGCAGTTCTCCGCAGTGCTCCGTTGAAGCTACTATAGTTCTGCCGCTTACCCTCAGCGCCTCATAATTCCCCGTTTCCTCCGTCGAATTTGCTTTCGCCCTTATCATTCACAGCCATAATTTAATATTTTAACTGAAATATAGTAACACTAACTAAACATTCTGTGCCACATTACTGGCAGTTATACACGCCCTGCTCGTGCAGCCCCATAGAACACTAGTGCTAAGTGGGTCCCTCCACCAAGTAGTAAAAAACAGCCTCTGCAGAGGGTGGGGTAGCAGGTTAGCATGGGGAATGAAGACATTTTAATATAAATTAGTACAATTCAATTTATTTAGCGTCGCAAATAGTTTACATTGGAGGAACTTAACATTGACTTACTTGACTTAAAATATGAAAGCTAAATTTCGGGAAAATTAACTTGTATGGTTACAGTTATTGTACACTCAACAGAATATTGTAACACACGCACTGCAGTATAAATAAGATGTTAATGATACAACTAATGAGCCTACTTTCCTCAATACGGATGCAATTAATTTTTAAATAAATTCTTAAAAGCTGAGTTGGTAGCTAGGACTTGTATCGTTTAAAGCAATATCATTAGAGATGAAACCAGAAATATGCGTGAACATTAGTGAGGCAATTACAAATACACACGTGTCTTACCCGGGACTCGAACCCAGGAAATATCGCACCATGAGCTAGCGTGCAAACAACTGCATTACGGAGGACGGATTCGAGCATCGACTTTCATTTTAATCAGTCTGATGTTTTGCATGGGGGGATTTACTAACCTGAAATATTTACGGAGCCGTTATTTTGAAAATAAGTGGCTGAGGGACTCAGAACCTGTCAGTTTAAGTGGCTTTCCATAGTGCTACTTGTGCAAAGAATTTGGTGAAAATCGGTTGATTGGTTTTTGAGGTATGGCATAAAACATCCATATAATCCCTATCACGATCTTCATGAAAGGAGGACCAAAAGTTATTTATTAGCACTTTCTATGGTTATGTAATGCCAGCATACAAAGTTAAGCTAAAATCGATTACGTAGTTTCGTATGTATAGTACACTTAACGAAAATGATTTTATAGCCTCCATTTCGAAAATAAGTTTGTCACACGCACACATTATATATATAAACACATTCCAAATTCTTCGCCAAATTTGGTAATAAATGGATTGATTGTTTCCCCGAGATAGGACATAAAAATGTAATTTTTATTGTGGGGCTAACGGAAAAAAATGGTAGAGAAATGAGGCTCTGTATAGGCAAATTTGATGATTATAACAATAAATACTGCCAGGCATACCAATTTGCTTTGGGATTTCTTCCACTAATTAAAGATACTGACCTAAAATACTTATATAGCCACCATTTCGAAAATAAGGGCGTGGCGTACTTAAGACATAGCTGTTTACACCTCCTGCTGCAGTGCTAATTATTTACTAAATTTGGTAGGAATCTGTCAATTGTTTCCCGAGATATTACATAAGAACTTTATTTTTCATATCGCGTTATAAAATGGCGGACAAAATATGCTTCGTGTAGATACAGATTATAGTTGTAATATATACTGCCAGAAGATGAAGAAAAGTTGGAATAGTTATCAGTCTCAACAATACAGCATTCTAAGCTAGAACCGCTAATTGTCCGCCATTTTGAAAATAAGAGTCCGGCATATTAAAAACACAAATTTACATCAACTGCCGCAGTAATACTTGTTTACCAAAATCTGGTAGTAATCGTGTTTACCGAGATATGACAAAAACTTGATTTATTCATGTGGTGCTGTCTTATAAAATGGCTGAAAGAAGTCGCTATGTGTTAGCATTTTATGACGTTAGTAACAGATTCATTCCGAATACAAAATGTGGTCAAAATTGGTTACATGGAATAGTAGATATACGAAAAAAAGCTAATGTATTTGTATGGCAGCCATTTTTTAAATGATTACCTAATCAATATAATCACTTATGTTTATCTGACCCATCATAGTATTATTACATGCCGAATTGGGTGAGAATTACTTTGATAGTTGTCGAGATAACAAAATCTTAATGTTTTATTTGATGCTATCTTCCAAATTGGCGGACTGACAATATCCATTTCAAAATTTAATGCTTACGAGCTGCTTTATTAGCATACAAAATTTGGTTTAAGTCGGTTGAATAGTTCCCAAGATTTGAAATATCAGCCTAAATATTAAAATGGCTGCCATTTTGAAATCAAGGGCCCGGCGTGGTCGAAAACTATGAACGTAAGGTGTCTTAACTAAGTACTATGTATTTGCCGAGTTTGGTGAAATTTAGTTGATGCGTTCAAAAGAGGTGTAGTGAAAAAAAGGGGGGGGGGGTGCCATACACATACACACAGACGCCTAGACAAACACAGACTCGCGCACATACACACAGTCACACTGACAGGAAAGTGATCTCATAACTCTTTCTCTCTTTAGGAAAGTAGACTAAAATTAATATAAATTTTTAAAAAGTAAATATAATTTGCACGTATTATTAAAATATATACAGCCAGGGGTTATGATTAAACAAGTGAAAGTTCAAACACATATATAACAAGTTTTGTTGCAAAAAAATTAACATCACAATTATTCGTATACAAATACCAGGCGTCTTATCACGTCAAAACCAAGACATTTTTAGCACCACAAAATTTCCGGCCGGAAGCAAACAAAAAGTTTAAAAACACTACTTATAAAGAATGTTTATTATTAACATCCTCTGTGTAATGCCGATCAGTTGGTATGCATAAATTATATGCCTAATGAGTGCAGCAATACTTTTTTTAATGGAATTAGAATTTAATAAATTACATACACATGCCCTCAATGTGAACACAGGTTGCAGTGCCAAATTGCCATTTCTACACATCTCAAAACGCATTTACACTAAATAAGACAACTGCTAAATACAGGAATAATTAATAAGATACAGGCAGATTCCAAAGTATTTATGGCAAATTAAATTAATTAGGCTTTTTCTTGTTATTTACCATGCCATGGACTGTCATTGAGAAACAAACGATACATCCGCATCTCAAGTTATACGTAGACGTAAAACTACTGCCTCAGTACAAAAGTGGTCTTACTTAAAACTAATTTCAAGTTTTGCCGGTATCGCAGATACCGTTGAAAGGAAACTGGGGCATCTTGTCTCTTCAGCTGTTCTATTCTTGAAATATTTCCTATTAAGCACACGAGCTGGTTCAGAGCTATTACAGTCCATGCAGTATACGACTGGGGTATTTTTACAATCTAGTTAGGCTTTAAATCATATTTCAGGACTCTCTTTGTAGTATTCCTACGTAGCTCGTCTTCGCAGACATTTCAGCACATTTTTATCAATTGTGACGGTACAACATCGCGAGGACCCTGAAATTGAGACTAGTACTGAGCAATTATTTAAATGATAAGTGAACTTGATGAATTTGTAATTTGCTGCACGACTATTAGGTTTGTGAATGATAATGCCAGAGTTGGAATGATAGATATGGAACCAATATTACAAGTGATTATGTATTTACAGAATTTTATAGGAACTCTAATAGTGAAATACGCTTTACCGAAACTAGCCACCAAAATAATTTAGATCACTTATACGTTTTCTGATACGATATATCGTGTTTAAAATACATAGCAGCTTTTTACCATAATTCTTGATATTAGAATAAAACAGACAAACTTATTATTCATGAGAACAACTGCTTCGGTATTAATAAATAAAATTCAACAGACCGACTCATAAAAATCACCACATAATATTCCCACTTTTGTCACACACCGAATAATAATTAAAAACAAAAAACAATCACAAGCAGTCCATGTCCATAGAATACCGACTCCTGGCAAGGACACCAGATGTCAGCCCGCAGACGGGGCTGCACGAGACGATGTGGCGAACAGCATCAGAAACTTCGTTTTGTCACGCAATACTAAACAAATGATGCCGTGAATTTAGCCATGCTAGTTTGAACCTACTCAGGTTCGTCTGGTTCTGCTAAACCCGGCAACATGTCCTCCTGCTTTCCTCTAAGAAGTCCGACAAAATTTATTATTTGTCCGTGGTCAAGCAGCTTTCTACGTCACATCAAGATACCTTATTGTAATCATAGGTACACGCTCGTTGCTGCAATTAAGGAAGGTCAACAACATAGATAACACTTAACTCTGTGCCTTCATCAAATATATTTTCATCCAACACACCTATCACTCTGCAACAAGACATTTTCTAAAATAACTATCACGAACTGTACTAAAACACATTCAAATTGCCCTCTTTTAAAAATTAGCTATCATTTAAATAATTATCGTGAACGAAAATAAAAATGCACATACCAAATTTCTTGAGAATAAATCAGACAACAATATATACACCTTTTCGCTTCCATGCGTTACAAGGACATGTCCTGTTTTTACCAGGCATCTGGTGACCATACTTCCCGAAACCCTACTGCAGAAGGACATATTTTTCAACAAGAGTTTTAAAATATGCATTGACAACATAGCGAAAAAAAAACCTCAGGCCTGTCTCTCTTCGATGTAGCTTGTGTACGGCGAATAAAAAAAAAGCAATTGCAATATGCAAATACGTAAAGTTTACACACCTGTACAAAAACAGTTCATAAGGTTTCATATGAAAGCCGAGTCACTTCTGCCAAGTTTATGTTACACCAGCTGTACCCCTACGACCTGGACCAACTGGAAGTTTGTATCTGACTGAATGAATGCAAATAAGATTTTTAAAGGTTGCTTTACCCCACTTAGAAATAGGAATCTATTGTTGGATTTTGTGCGAGGTAGATTGATACCGTATAAAAGTTCCTTTCACGCGACTATGTCCACTCGGAATTTGAATTTGCATTGAATGTGTGTGTCGCAGATTGAAAGTATAAGAAACAGTTTACCGTGACTTCATCCATCCGAAACTCTGATTTGTCAATGAAATTTGTGTTTTGAAAATCGAATCAGTCATGAATATAAAATCCTTCTGCATTACAAGTTTAAGTAATTTTGACTTTTAATACCGACACATAATATGTACAGTGACACGACAAAACGGAAAATATATAATGGTTTAATAATTTCTTTTCGTATCATTACTGATATAGCATAATTTCTTCTTGTATCATTACTGACATAGCAGTGTTCCTTTTCATATCATTACTGGTATAGCATAATTATACATACGTAGGATGTAACCCAACCATAAATATAACAATGTAAGGTAATACAACAATCAACCGTATAAAAATAAATGTAGAAATATAACTTATATATGGGCTAAATAAGGAAACAATGGCATTATTTCTGCTGTTGAGTTTCCTCATGATATAGCATGATGATACGCCTTAGTACATAAGTTTATATTAGATCTGCCTTACTATTAATTTTTTAACAATATCAATTCAGTAGATATTTCGGGACGCCGAAACCAAAGTACAAAATAATTTTTTTTAACCTAAATGTATGGGTGTTTTGAATACTTTAAATTGTCGGTAACGATCACTCTTTCAAAACTTGTTGCGATGTACTGTGTTAACACTACTAACTATTTCACTATCAGTATTTGTTTTTGCAGAATATACCACATTTTCCGTTTGGGTCAGCTTTGGTATTTTCAGAATCAAAATTGATTTCAGAGAAGGTTCCAGCTAACCGTGGCCCATTTGTAAGGAGAAGCTTATACAGCTACAGGAAAACAGGGTACTCTTAATTGCCATTAAATAATTTATTGGCCTTCCCAATGACCTTATGAAAAAACGGTGTCTACTTTAGACATTTCAAGTTATTAAAGACTTCCCATAGAACAAAACAATTGCCTATCACAAAGTCCGCAAAAAATTATACAAGCACATATAATATTATATATATATGTAGTCCTATATGAAGGTTTATTTCTAATGCTGTATATATGTATGTTAGGTACATGTCTACCAGAGGCATCTGGTGTGTACGTAAATAATAATAATTAAAGGCTGTTCACGGTAAATGCTCAGCTGTAAATAATACTGTCTGATACTACATACCTATATTTACTTCTGAAAGTGTAACTTTATTCGTAATTTTTCCAAATGTTTCGAATTACTCTGCACAAATTGAAATAGGACCCACATTTATAAATCATATTTTGCTCCAAATGATGTGTGAGGAATAAACCCTGTGAGTCGCAATAACTCCTCGTGAATCATCTTGTATGTATATATATATATATATATATATATATATATATATATATATATATATATATATATATATATGTGTGTGTGTGTGTGTATATATATATATATATATATATATATATATATATATATATATCCAAACTAAAAGACAAACCTTTAAAATGAAATTTTGGAAGTACAAAAATTATTATCATGGTTTAATATAATACTTATATTTCGGAAGATTGCAAATTAAATAATTTGAAAACTCTCGGTTAGCAAAATGTTTGTTTAAAAAATTTGTCTTTTTCAATTATACAAATCAGTTTATATTGTTAAAAAATGGATTTTGTATCACATATGCTTAAAAATACCTTTAATTAAAAACTGCGCAATTTTTGTACTTCCAAGTATTTAATAGATACGTTTCAAGCAACATCCTGACTTCCTGGCAAAATTATCTATAACCGTAAATTGCATAACCTAGTCTACATAAAATAAAGAAAAGTTTAATAGCTTACGTAATAAAAACGCGATTTAAACTTAGTAATTAAATTTATAAACAAAATACCATGAGCTATGTAAACTTTTATGCTTTGGCCTGTATTTACTCTCTAAAAAATCCTAATAAAGTTTTCTGTACGGCAAAGAAAATCATTTGTTTGAGGAGGTTTTGTTCACAGTGAACCAATATTGCTTGAATTCAAATAGAAAGTTAGAAAAACATAGGTTTGCTGTTAATAGATTTTTTCTTTATATGGTTTTGTTACAGTCAACATTACCTTCCTTTATGGCAAAGAAGTAAAAATTATTTGAGCTGATTTTGTTTACAGTAAGGAAATATTACTTCGCACCAAAGGTAACCGTTTAGAGCGATGTTAAAGTTTTCTGTCATTCATTGCAGTTTTCAGTACGTGACTTGACCGACGCAAACATTCGTAAACCAATATATTCTGCAGTTACGTAACTGCAACTGAACAAATATACAGTCATCTTTTAGACGTTTAAGGTCATTCTGAAGTGCAGTGATTTTCCACACCACTAGCTCAATTCCTCTCGCCTATGTGACTACACTACATAACGTAAGTATCAAAAGTATCCTGAACACAAGGAAACGATGTGGTAGTTTGGTGAAGGGCGTTGTATTACTAACACCGGGATTTCGGGTTCTATCTTCCGAACTGAGCTAGTTTTTTCAAAGTATACAATTCTGAAAGATTTGCTACTGCCTCTATAATTATTAATCACGGTTCTTTTCCAGAGCACAAATTTTCTTTACAGCGTAACCTACATAACCACAAAGACATCTGTTAAACTACTGTAACGACAATGCAAAGTTATAGTCATTACTATGTAGCTTAAACGAAAATTATATTTGTAGCAAGCCTACTTTGCAGTGGTTCGTATTTAAACAAATTTTTCTCTGCGGCATAAAATCATATATTGCATAAAATAAAAAGTCTATTTATAGTGAACTGTGAAACATACGAGTTAAACTACTGTAACAAACTTTAGGAGTTGATTCTTGGGATCGGAACAAACAAAAATGGTCCTATGAACATATGCCCTACAAAGCATTGTTATTGAGTGGCAGGCGTTTCAAATTGTGGTAATACGTATCACTACCGTCACTACTGTGTTGTTATAGTCTATTTCATTTCAATGGGATAAAGTTTGGTAGCTCTAAAAAAGCAGCACGTCCTCAATGTATCCTTCCACCACAGCTGTTGTGTCACCGAATGAAAAGACGTTTTTAAAGAAATGTTTGAGCTCAATGCACACTTGCATTATCCTCTTTCCTCGTGTTTCCTGTCATTATAGGCACTAAAAGGACTGACATTAGCTAACTCCGGTCCAGTAATTAATATGGGATATTATAGCTAGATTGGCATTCCAACCTGTTTTATGTTTGTAATTACCAAGTTAAATTTACTGGGGTTTTGTTTATTTTATTTCGAAGGGAAAAGGAAACAGTGTAGTGTTTTCCGGGAGGGCAGGGGGGGGGGGGGGCTTTAGTTTAACGTATTTTGTGAGACGGCATTATTTGATGTTCTCGCGGGTGTGTGGCATTTTGAGTTGCATATTTTTTGATAGAGCAGTGGAAAATTTTGCTCGTATGGAAATAACATTTTAATTATTTAGCTTCAAAAATGTTAACTTCAATGAAAAAAACAAAACACGATACATACATCGCTGTTCATATTTGTACAGTTGCAACTATATATATATATATATATATATATATATATATATATATATATATATATATATATATATATATATATACATATATATATATATATATGTATATATATATATATATATACATATATATATATATATATATATATATATATATATATATATATATATATATACACACACACACTTTGACCGAAGTTAACCTTATACTCGTTGAATTCACTACATAGACAAATAAACAAATATTGAGTCACTACGAAAGTTTGGAAAGCGCGGTTTTTTCAGGCCACGTACATTTCAATAATTATAATAACGGTTTACAAATACATTAAAAAAACACGCATATTTACTGTTTGTAAAATTCGCAACCTCTTGAACACGTGTTTTCTATGGCAATCCTTGCCAGTTTACTACACTAAAACCACATTTGTTAGTCACTAGCATTAAATAATTTATTTGCAAAATCATTCAGTAAAATCAACACAGCGCACGTTTCCTGAAACCAACCAATTTAATCTTAGATACGTAAATTATATTCGTGTCACTTCATTGCGGACGGTGATAAGGAACGAGCAGTTTTACGATAAGGAGCGGTAAACACGTGCCGATTAATATTACATTTCACTCACGAAAACTCGCTACAACGGTACCTACAACCAACTGTGCTTGCAAAGCAAATAAAAAAACAATTAACTACCGATAAAATATTACAGCACCAAGAAGATATTAGTATAATAAACACGATTAGAAAAAGGCACATGCACAACGGCATTCACCGAGCTGGAAACATAAACATTGCTAGCCATTGGCTGGAAACGTTTACTGGTCGTAAGTGTCGACATATTCTGTCATAATTGCTAAACGTGTTTTTAAAGTCCAATCGCTAATAGCCAAGAAAATTTAATATTGCTCTAAAAACATAATTTAAACCCTAAATGTTGTAAGTTTAATTAAAATTTTAAATTACAACTTTTAGTTCTGAGGACTATTCTCTTCCGAAGCCATCATCAAAATCGCCAACTTAACAACACGTATCCCGCATCAATTCATCAGCTGATACAATACTTCACGGACGAGAGCATTTACTGTTAACATAGTGTGTAGGTTGGTCACATTGTCGGTCAGATTCTACCCCACTTGTATGAAATAGACTTTACATTGGATCAGGCGCCGCAGTCCCGTTCATTGGCCTGCGCGGTCTCCTGGCCTTAATCCACTCGACTGTGAGCTGTAGGGACACGTGAAAAGTGTGATGTATGCTGCGCTTGTTGACATCAACGACGTGGAACAGAGTATCCATCATAACCCCTGTGCAGCTGTTCGACA
Source organism: Dryococelus australis (assembly GCA_029891345.1). Taxonomy (NCBI): domain Eukaryota; kingdom Metazoa; phylum Arthropoda; class Insecta; order Phasmatodea; family Phasmatidae; genus Dryococelus; species Dryococelus australis. Next base: position 116,159,363 of record CM056996.1, read on the forward strand.
CGACCCAGGTATATTCTAGAGACTAAGCCAGTCCACGATGAGGCGTTGCCACGCACGCATTGCTGCCCTTGGCGGACACTTCGAGCATCGCCTGTGATGTGGCCAATAGGTCCTTGCAGAGCCTTCGAGCATTGCCAAGGACTCGAGGGCGAGCAATTTTGTCGGGACCACGTTCCATTACTTTAAAGCACAACTCTTTAATCACCCCACACTCCTAAAAAAAAAGAAAACTCAAAGAATGTACTCTTTTAACAAAGGATATCGTTATGTAAGTAGCAAAATTAGTACACAATTTATTTTAACAATGTAAAAATCTATCGTGTGATTTTTGGAGACTGGTAGACCACAGGAACCATTCCGATATCAGTCCGGGTAATGATGCACCACGTATGGGCGACAATTTAAAACATCGGGGGTTCAGGCGTACACAGCAGGGAAAGGCTGGATTACTTATATGGTACGTTTGCATATCAACACCCACACTGCAATGGCTCACTCAATTTAAGGACACAAAATGGCATATAGATGACTAGATATCAATTCACATGCCAGCCAATTAAAACAGCACTGCAGTAGTTCATTCATAAGGGAGAACATTCCCTTATTTATCCAGCTCCAACACAGATAGGCTGTACAACTTGTAAAACTCATGGACACAACAGGAAGTAGGAGAAGAACTAGCTACGTACATATTTATTTAATGAAAGCCTCCAATAGTGAAGCGAAATATTTAATGCTGAGAAATATTTCACCAGATTCCAATTAGACTTTCAGTAGATATAATATGCCGATACGAGGACAACCCCCAGTTATGGTTCAAAACCACCATAAAATAACTCTAAATTTAATGGTCCACCCACACCATTCTAGTAGTGGGAATGTCGATACGAGGACAACCCCCAGTTATGGTTCAAAACCACCATAAAATAACTCTAAATTTAATGGTCCACCCGCACCATTCTAGTAGCGGGAATGTCGATACGAGAACAACCCCTGTTAATGGTTAAATATCACCATAAAATAAATCTAAATTTAATGGTCCACCTACACCTTAAAATACTCCCCAATTTATTCTCAGCGCCTTTTCAGTTAATGGTTTAATATCACCATAAAATAAATCTAAATTTAATGGTCAACAGACACCATTCTAGTAGTTATTAATTACACCTCTGTTAATGGTTAACAGACACCATTGCGCACACACCACTTATTTGAACCGTGTATGCTTGCCTTAGTCCATTAACATTTTTTTAATTTCCTTATAAATTTAATGGATAACAAACACCATACAACTATTTTTTAATTTATTCCCAACTAATGGTTTAAAATCATCCATAACACACGCAGCACTTATTTGAACTCTGTATGCTTACCTTCAACCATTATAATTTAAATTTATATTTTTGATTTAATGCTTGCCAAGGAACCATTAAATTTTTGACACCTGTGGAAAATATTTTTGGTTTAAAGAAATGAAAATGTCATATAAAGCGCTATGAGGACAGATAAAAATCAACTGATCTATAATTATACGATGACGACCCCAGCAATGAAAAAGTCTAATGCAAATGGAAATGTTTGGAAAGAATATAAGTTCAAGGGTGACGTGTTTGTGAAAGGAAGGAAGAAGAAACCTCAACAACCATTTGTCAAGTGTGAGACTTGCAAACACTATTACAAACCATCTCTAATTAAAAGCCATTTGAGAAGTAAAATACATAAGAAATCTCATGATTCTATAAATGCTTGGGAAATTTTTAAGATGCCACAACATCTAATACCAAAACAAAAGTCTCCCCGAGAAAAACAATTGCAGTGTGAGACTTGCAAACACTATTACAAACCATCTCTAATTAAAAACCATTTGAGAAGCAAAATACATAAGAAATCTCATGATTCTATAAATGCTTGGGAAATTTTTAAGATGCCACAACATCTAATACCAAAACAAAAGTCTCCCCGAGAAAAACAATTGCAGTGTGTGGCCTGTGGCCACTATTACAAACCATCTCTAATTAAAAGCCATTTGAGAAGCAAATTGCACAAGTATACACTAAGATTCGGTGTAGAAGAAATTGAAACAGCATTTGAAAATAGGCTCAAGACTTATGCTGTAAAGAATCTGAATGCGTACAAGGACCCTAGTCATTTCTTAAATGACATAAAGCAGACTGTTATAAAAAAAATTATGGAAGAAGTCAAGCGAATGGACCTTAAAGTAAATTTAAAGTTCTTCACTGAGTACAAACGAGGAACTGGTGATAATATTGAATATGTAGAACGTTCCTTTAAAACAAAGAATGAAATTATACTGAAATCAACTGACTTGGAAGAATTTTATACGAACAGCATATTGAAAATCATAGCTGAGATGGGAGCATTTGAGGCGAAGGGCTCTCAGTGGGTGCTCAATAGGATATTCAACCTAGAAGTACGAATAAACAAATATGTTCCTTTTAAGGGTAGCTCATATGCTAAACTTCCAGAAATGATACAAGCAAAACAAGCAGTTATTAATGTACAAAACACGGATGAAAAATGTTTTTTGTGGTCTATTTTGTCTGCTCTCCACCCAGTGAAAATTCATCCAGAAAGAGTGAATAAATATACAGCATACGAACACGAATTTGACGAAGCACTTAAGGGTTTGGAATTTCCTATGAAACTGGATAGCATACCAACCTTTGAGAAAAGAAGTGGATTATCGATTAATGTATACGCATATGAAGAAAAAGAATATGTAGAAAAAGAATATGAAGAAATAGAATATGAAGAAAATGAACATGAAGAAAAAGAATACGAAGGAAAAGAATTTGATAAAAACGAAAAATATGACGATAAGAAGGATATAATTCGCCTAGTTAAAAGAACTAAAAAAAAAAAGTATATAATCTACCCATTAAAAATAACAAAAAATAAGACAGATAAACATATAAACCTACTTTACACGAAAGACGAAAAGAACGACCACTACTGCTGGATAAAGAGTCTTTCGAGGCTTGTTGGGGCACAGGTTACAAAGAATGGTCACAAAATATATGTATGTGATAGATGTCTGCAATACTTTTACTCTGAAAGCAAGCTAAATGCTCATGAACAAGACTGTCGAGATCATGATGGAGTTAGAGTTGTACTACCATATAAAGAAAAAAATGACATACTAAGATTTAAGAACATAAAACATTCTTTGAGAGTGCCTTTTGTGATATATGCTGATTTTGAATGTTTGTTGTCGAAGATAGATACTTGTGAACCAAATCCTGACGAATCCTACACGAAATTGTATCAAAAACATGAACCTATTAGCTTCTGTTACTATGTAAAATATGAACATGGAGACTATAAAATACCTGTAACCTATGAAGGTCCTGATGCATCAGCAGTATTTGTAAAAATATTAATGGAGGAAGCAAAGGCAATCAGCAGTGTTTACAAAAATAAAAAACCAATGCTCCCCTTAACCAAGAAAGAACAAATTGATTATGATACAACCACTCATTGCCATATATGTGAAACGTCTTTGGATGGAGACTCTGTAAGGGACCATGACCACCTTACAGGTAAATTTAGAGGAGCCGCACACAAAGATTGTAACTTATTCTATAGAAATCCATGTTTTGTTCCTGTGTTTATTCACAACCTATCTGGATACGACACACATTTATTTGTAAGGGAGCTTGGCATCGATGAAAATAAAATTGACCTAATTCCTAACAATGAGGAAAAATATATTTCTTTTACGAAACATGTACGTGACGGTGTAAATTTAAGATTTATTGACTCCTTTAAATTTATGGCATCCAGTATCGATAAGCTCTCTAGCAACCTTTCCAGAAGCCAATTCCGGGAAACTAGTAAGCATTTCTCTGCAGACCTTCTAGACTTGGTTATAAAGAAAGGTGTTTATCCATATGACTACATGGAGAGTGCTGAAAAATTTCGTGAAACATCACTGCCTCCTAAGGAGGCATTTTACAACAAACTCAATAAATGTGATATTAAAGATGAGGAATACGAATTTGCACAAAAGGTGTGGGAAAAATTCAACATAAAATCCCTAAGAGAGTATACGCAGTTGTATAACAAAACAGATGTTCTTATTTTGGCCGATATTATAGAAAACTTTAGAGATGTATGTCTCAAAACATATAAGCTAGATCCTGCATGGTACTTTACAGCATCTGGATTGGCTTGGGATGCTATGCTCAAGCATACAAAAACAGAACTAGAACTACTGACGGATTACAACATGATTTTGATGATTGAAAAAGGTATTCGTGGTGGAATATCACAATGTTGCAAGAGGTATGCCAAAGCAAATAATAAATACATGAATGACTATGATGCTAAAGTTGAAGACTCTTATCTGACATACCTGGATGCTAATAACTTATATGGGTGGGCTATGAGTCAGTATTTACCTTATGGAGGGTTCAAATGGAGAAATACAAATATAGATGTAAGAAAAATACGAGACGATGCCCGAAAAGGTTATATATTGGAAGTTGATTTGGAGTACCCACGTGAACTACACGACCTCCACAAAGACGTACCACTGGCTCCAGAGAATAGAATACCTGAAGGTTCGAAAATGCCTAAATTATTAACTACGCTATATGACAAAGAAAGGTATGTACTGCACTATGTAAATCTTAAGCAATATCTATCCCTTGGAATGAAGTTGAAGAAGATCCATAGAGTTCTGATGTTTGACCAATCAGACTGGCTCAAGTCCTATATAGATCTAAACACAAATATGCGAACAAAGGCATCTAATGATTTTGAAAAGGACTTCTATAAACTAATGAACAACTCTGTATTCGGTAAAACAATGGAGAACATTAGAAACAGAGTGGATATACGGTTGTGCACAAGCTCTATGCAAGTGGATAAATTAGTGGCCAAGCCAAACTTCAAGGATAGAACTATATTTACAGATTCTCTGGTTGCAGTTCACATGCATAAAACAAACCTGTACTTTAACAAACCTATTTATGTTGGAATGAGCATACTTGACTTGTCAAAGACCTTAATGTATGATTTTCACTATAATTTGATGAAACCAAAGTATGGGAAAAATATTGAACTGTGCTACCAAGACACAGACTCGTACATATATTGTATAAAAACATCAGACTTCTACAGTGATATGAAAGAAATGATCGATCATTTTGATACGTCCGACTATAAAAAAGACAACCCTTATGGACTACCTTTAGTTAACAAGAAGATTATTGGTAAAATGAAAGATGAATGTATTGGTAAAATATTGGAAGAATTGATTGGATTGAAGTCGAAAATGTATGCCATTAATGTGGAAGGTGATGTAAAGAAAAGAGCAAAAGGGGTAAAAAATACTGTAGTCAGGAATGAAATTAGTTTTGATGACTACAAAAATTGCTTGTTTGGCAAAGAAGTGGTGTACAAAAGTATGAATCTCATAAAAAGTAAAAAACATGAACTGTTTTCAATAGAGTTGAGAAAGAAAGCATTAAGTCCAGAGGATGACAAACGGTATATTCTTAAAGATGGAATAAATACACTGCCATGGGGGCATTACAAAATTGAAAAATAAATCTAAATTTCGAGGTAACCTTTCCAGACAGATATGTTCATATTTTCAATGATAATGTATTAAGGGATGTTAATTAATAAATATTTAAAATAAAATGATTATATAACAGTAAATGTTTTTAATGGGAAATTACCCATTAAAAACTAATAACCATACATGTTTGCACACTAGTTGACTTCGGTGATTCTTTCACTTTTGATATCATAAATTAGGTTTCTTTGACTTATTAGTATCACATTGCAAATAGTTGTAGCCTCGATTGGCTTATTAAAATCAACTGTAAGTTTCAGATTAGTTCTATCTTTTACAATAGAGGTTTTTCTGTAAGAACAATCAATAACATACAATGGGCTCCTAGAAATAAATGCATCAGGTTTAAAATATAGTTCATTGTTACGGTAAGACGTCTCTATCTTAGTCTTTGAATTTCTAAAATCATTGTAGGCAATGTACATCTTGTCGAAAATTTTATCTTCGATATCCAGGTTCCAATTCTCTTTAGGGAACAATTCATTCCTTCCATTCTTAATACAAATGTTTTTGACATGACAATGGTCAAAAATTGAACCATGTTTGTCTTGATCAACATCTTCTTTTCTGTTTAGCTGAAAGCCAACAATGACAAAGTCAGGCATATCGAATTGGATTGAATTGAACTGATCCTTTATATCAAACTGGAATGAGTTTGCACCAGTAGGTACAGGTTTTTCAAGACATTGCCAATAATTGAAACCTATAGGAATTTTGGGGTGTTTGTATAGTTTTGCTTTAATTTCGTCTCCATAATTAGGTTCGTATTCAACAATTGGCCACAGGATTTCCATTTTTTCAATAACAATTTTACCAGCATCTGGGATAATATCAACAGTTCCATCTTCTTTCAGTTTAGGACTTCTGTAAACAGAAACATCATCATTAGAATTTCGAATGAATGTGATCTTGTACCCACCTTTCCAGAATATTTCATTACAATCCCTCATAAACCCAAACAAATATCGTAGTGGATAGACAATTTCATTAGGCTCATCTGCCCTAAAATATTTACCTTTTTCTATCCCTGCTAGTTGCAAGTACGATGATTCCGATCCTGAGCTAAGCAGTGCATGCATCATAGTTGAAGTGATGCCAGGATTGTCATTACTTTCAATTATATTGCCATGCTTAGATATCTCTACTCTGGAGAACTGGAATGGGAAGAAATTCTCACAAAGGTCAATAGTAGAAGTTTTTTCATAACCTGAATTTGTATCTCTTTTAGTTAGCTTATACTGTTGGTATATGTAGGCCTCATTCGGATGCGAAAATGCATCACCAACAGGAATATCAAACTCAATACGTTTGTTGTATTCATTCAAATTGTTTTTTGTCTGGTCGTTAGGTGGAAACGACTGACGATCATAGCTTTCAATTTTTTGTAGATTCATTTATTATATAGAAAAATAATAATTTTTTTAAACTACTACACTTTTCTTATCAACCCAAGAATTATGACTACTGTCAAAACCTAACCATTTAACTAGCACCTTATTTCCTTTCCTTTGTAAAATTTTCTCTACTAAATAGTCTCGATCATATTTGGTCTTAAGCAGCTCTGGCTCATAAAATATACCCTTAATGGATTCACTGTTCAAGTCTTTTATTCTGTAGGTTATGGGGTGTGTGTACAATACTTCACATACCTCAAATACTTCAGTGGACCAGTTTGGTGTATACCCCTTTTCAAACAAACCTTTACTCTTACTTATGCGTACTTTATCTCCTATAGCAAACCTTGGTTTAGCCATTTTTCTTTCCCCACCATACATGTTGATTAGAATAGACCCTTCATTCTTTGCACTTACATTGGTAGGTTTCATTCCGATTGTGCTGTGAACAGTGTTATTGTATTCACTTATTAATTTAGGTAATATATCAACCCATTTATAACTTCCCTGCACAGTAAATATCTTCCACATTTTCTCCTTCAATGTTCTATTAAATCTTTCTACAACACTGGCTTTTTTTCCACTGTATGTTGAGTAGTGAGTTATGTTATTATTCACCATTAATGTCTTAAATGATTTATTGTAAAATTCTTTTCCTTCGTCTGTTTGTAAATGCATAGGTATACGACCATTCAAAATAGTTTTAAATACTAAAGTAACATTTTCACCTGTTTTATCTTTGACTGGTATTGCCCAAACATACTTGGAAAAAACATCAATCACGGTCAGCATATATTTAAACCCCTTGTTAAGTCTGTGTATACCTTTTAAAGAGCCAGAGTCCATCTCAACCAAGTCAGCCTGCCAGAGATCGTCGATGCCAAAAGATAGAACAGCCCTCCTGGGAAAGTTTTTTCGAATTGGTTTATGAATTTCATTTGCAATATCGTTTTTTATACCCCCACCAGTGAACATAGACTTATTGGCGCCACAACATCTACAAACACATTTAATTCTTGCTTTACCATTATTTGTAAGTTCATATGAAACCTTATCACTTAGTGTATGCTTCCTACACTTGAGACAGTACACATTTAAGTTATCATTACTCATTTTTATTTTATTATAAATAAATGATTACCGAAGAACAAGCTAAAAAGAATATAGAGAGAAGAAGGCAGCTAACTGAAAAGTTTAAAGCATTCAGGAAACTACGAAAAGATGAGTATGATCGAAATAAGAAACAAGAGCAACCTTTGATAGATGCTATAGAAGACTTGGGGCAAAAAATTGAGCACATTACAAACAAGAATAAGAACCTAATCGAGGAACTTGTTCCATTTGCTGTAAAGAATTTGGACTACCCACGGACACCTACGGAAACTTCATTTGAGAGAAAGCTGTTTGGTAAAGCAGACACTGATGACGATGGCGTTTAACGCTATGACGATGGCGTTGAACGCTATGACGATGGCGTTGAACGCTATGATGAGGCGTTGGGGCATTTGAAAACCGATATTGTACCGTTAACCAACTATAGAACAACATTTATTGGAGAGAAAGTGACTGAATTCTTAAATAACTGTGATGACCATGTTTTTGGGCTAAGGCCTGAAGGAAGCAGAAGGTATATTGGTGATAGCGAAGTAATATTCAACAATGACCAGTTTACTGTAAAAGGTCGAACATACATTGGAACTGATGGTTTGCTGAAATTGCTAACACGTAAGGACGTATCAGAAAGTGACTACACTGCAACCGACTATGAAAACTATAGTCATATCCTAACAGATACAAATGCAGTTTTTCAAAAGAATGATCCAAACTCAGGAACACCAAAATCAAGCAGGGGTGACAAATGGAAAAATATTGTTAAACCTATTTACGAATTGATTAAAAAGAAAAACCTCTCACCTAGAACAGGAAAAGGTATTAAGAAATATACAGGCTATCCCAAAGAATACATATGGATGGACGATGTTAGGAAGCTCATTGATCGACTTCTCATTATTTATGGCGAAGAGAATGCTGGAAATGATAACTATTACAATGAGAAGGTTGGAATAATGAATATGCTCAACAGCAAGTTCAGTGACTTTGTTGTGAATAATCCAAAAGGTATACCATACCTGATACGAATGTTGAACACAATACCTCATTCATTCTGGGAGTCAGAACATCATGGAAAAGGATTACTCAATGACTTAATAAATTCTCTGCCTTTTGAGCTGCATGCACCAGGCTACAGATTCCTGGGTCCAGGTACCAGACTAAAAGAGAGGCTTGAGAGAGGCGATAAACCTGTTAATCCATTAGATGAGGCCGCAATGGAGCATGATGTAGCTTATCATCATTATAAAGATCTAGCTGAAAGACATGTAGCTGATAAGGAACTAGAAAAGAAGGCATTCAAAAGATTGTTAAGCCCAGATGCTGATCTCAATGAGAGATTGTGGGCTGGTGTTACTGGATCTGCGATGCATATTAAACGTAAGCTTGGCTGGGGGATTAAAATAAAAATTTAAAATATGTGTTATAATAAATGAAAGTAAAAAACATTGCATTTCAAGTTTCTAACGAGGAGCTGAAGGGTTTGGATATTGATTCTTTCCTGACGAAAGACCAACTGGAATGCAAAAACAAGAAATTAAAGGAGGGCAAAGGCATGAATATCACAGTCTCAGTTCCACAACTTAAGAAAATGTCTAAGGAAATGAAAACAGGAAATGGTTTGACATCTCACAAGGGGGGATTTTTGCCTTTGATTTTTGCAGCATTGGGTGCTCTAGGGGCGTTGGCAGGGGGCGCTTCATCTATCGCTACATCAGTTATTAATGCTAAAAAGAGAAACCAGGAATTGGAAGAACAACGTAGACATAATTTAGCCATGGAAAAACAAGGTAAAGGAGTCAAAATTGTAAAAAAAAAGGTAACTCCACTCAGTAACTTTGATATTGATAAACTGGTTAAAAGATTAAACATTAAAAACTTTAGAGGTGTATTTATGATTGATGAGTTACCTAACAAATCACTCTATCAGGAATGTGGAATTGTTAACCTAGATGTTTCAAAAAACTCTGGAACACACTGGGTATGCTATTGGAAGGAAGCTAACAACAAATATTATTTCGACTCATTTGGTGGGGATCCACCCCGGGAATTGATCGCATATCTCTGGGGTAATATTTTTTATAATGATGACAGAATTCAAAATTTCCATCAAGTAATTTGTGGTCATTTGTGTTTAATTGTGCTAAATCACTTTTCGCATAATTTTAAATTTCCGAAAATTATTTCACTAATAATAAACGATGGATATATGTGGAAATGCATTAATGACCTCTTGGATTGAGGATCAAATTAAAGAACACAGGGGTAATGATACAACTACTGAGAATATCAATCCTAATGATTTTGTTTCCTACCCACAGTTCAGTGACTTTATAACCACACTGACAAGAAATAAAAGATCATTGGATAAAGCCTTTCTTACCTACTTGGAAGAAGATAATAATATAGATTTTGAAAACAAAAGGCTTAGAAACGTGGGAAAGCCTATTTCACCTAATGATGCAATCAATTTAGAGTACTATCAGTCAAACAGAATTAACATTATTCGTTTAGCCGGAAGAATATAAAGACATTATCATGTTATACTATAAGTTGAAAAAAATTGAATTGCATAAGTCTTTCGATGTAATGTCTGATGATAAAATATTTTTTAAAATTCCAAAGTCTTTCAAGGTACCTGAAGGCACAGTTGTTTTTATCGAAATAGTTGTGGCGTATAAATATATTTAAAAAAAATCAGATACTGTTAGTTTTTAATGGAAACACTTCCATTAAAAGCAAAGGAAAATGTGATAATAATCTAAGGATTTAAAAACTGTTTAATTTTGTTACGATACTTACCATTATTCAACTTACGAGTCGTATCTATTGTAACAAAACCATATTCGTTATCCCAGCATTTTGAACAAGTCTCCCTAAATTTCTCAAACAACATATCACCACCAACAAAATCGCTATGAATATGTTTAAGATTTGTATCGTCTTGCCTGAATACGCAAAGAAAATTGGCATTGTCTCTTATAAGCTGTTTAGGCACTTTTGAGTATGTTTGAGCTAAATAGAAACAATCAATATCTTTGTGTCTACCACGAGTGAAGAAATCTCTTACTTTGTCCTGATTTTCAAGTATGACATCATCGAAAACAACAACAGAGTCATTATAGCATTCATCCACGGTAACCATTTCTTCATTTGTAGGGAAGAAGTATGATATTGGTTCAGTTATCAGTTTTGCTGCTGCCTCTGTATCTTCCTTCAAAGTGATATATTTTGATTGGTTCAAACTTTTTGAACATACGTAGAGAGTACCAAAGTCCAACCATCCCGGGGCATATATAAAATTATCTATCATAAGTGTAGTTTTACCACAATTACTAGCACCCACTATCAAACATCTAATATTATTAGGTAATAATTCTCCATGACGTTTTTTGAATACAGTGTTTTCTGGTAACCTTATTTTAATATCCCAGTCCACTTGTTTCTTGTCTCCTTTCATTTATTTAATAATAATTTTTATAATAAATGAGTAAAGTATTCAAGCTAACAGATAACAAATCAGTGTTGAAGAAAAGGCTACATTATCCTTTAGAGATAGAGAAGCACTCAGTGGCTTTAGTTCAGTTCTACACTACATACTTAACACACAACATTACCCATGTGAAAAACAGGCTCTATTTTATAGACATGGCAGGTATGGAAAGAGCAGTTGAAATTCCAGTTGGCCAATATAACTTAAAAGATCTTGTAAAAACTATAAAAACCATTCCCCCATTTAATGTAGTTCCAATGGGCGGGGGAAAAAAAATAGCATATCCCTTGAGCTGGATAACATAACAAACAGGGTGAAAGTAAAATGTGTTTTTAATCTACAGTTTGGGAAGTGGGGGTCAATTGGTGGGCTTTTAGGTTTCACAGAAAATAAAATCCTGAAAGCAAATGAGTACCATTATGGTGATACAATTCCAAAATTTGTTCCTTTTGAAACAATAAATATACACTGTAATATAGCTAATGGTATGATATTAAAACATGATGAATACACCCACAGAGAAACCAGCATCATTGCTACCTTTAAACCGAGGACGACATTTGGATTTGGCGACACGATCTATTACGAACCTGCTCATCCATTATTTTTTCCAGTGCAAACAACTCAAGTAACGGAAATAATGATTGAAATTGTTCATATTAAAGAAAAAGGTATTTTAGGTTGAAAGTATTCTGTATAATAACTTTAATGGTTATTTTTTAAACCATTAAAGTTTCATATAAATATATATATAAACCAGGTTCATTCTAATTGCTTGTATTTAACTCAAGACAATTCATACACTGTATCTGACAACAACAGAGAGCTCACGCTCTCTGTAGGAACCAGTTTTCCTCGTACGAACTCGTTATCTGTGCGGTTATATGTGAACCAGCATGCATCTCGCTGGCCTTGACTGCAGAGCCTCTATCTGTGATGCAATATACGGACCATGAGGCGGTCGACGGTCGACGTATACTCCCTCTGGCCGTGACTCATTAAACCACTCGACGGAATTCGCCAGAGTGACTCACTATATAAACAGTATGAAGAACCTCGCCTAGCGTCTTGCCAGTTTAGCTCAGTGGCAAGACGTACGGCTCTTAACGCAAGGTTCGTGGGTTCAAATCCCGGGCTGAGCGGATTAATTTACAGCGTGGGTGTGAAGGCGCCCGCATCCACTCTGTATATTTATCAACCGAGCCGTTCAAAATTTGGGCTAATTCTATGGTAAAATAAATGCTCGTTCTCTTAGCAGATGCTAGGAGTAGCAGATGCAAATATATGGTACCTCTTAAAACCCAGCAAACATACTCGCTATAGTATTCAGTATTGTATCAGATGTATAGCTGGGTAATCTCGGATGGTGAAGGCGCCACACCATCTGAGAGGGGGTACTAGAAATAAAAAAAAAACTCTCCCATCTCACCACTTAATAATATAAAAAAAAAACATCATAGGCCGGCCGAGTGGTGAGGTGGGGGAGTTCTCCAATGGAGTTTTGTTGGTGCTAAAATAAGGCCGGTAAAATAAAAAAAAAAAAATGGTCCCTGGCGAGTCATTAAGTTGGCCGTAAACCAATATCAAAAAAGGTCCCCTGGCGCGGTGTAACAGCCCGTAAACCTTTTGCAATTTTTTCTTGTAATAATATTTCTATAGAAGGTGCAATGAAAAATTTAGAAATGTACTATGTTGTAGCACCTTGTCGAAGTCAGAGCGATAATTGAGTTTTAATGGTTTTATATAATCATTAAAACTTTATAAGGATATGAAGACAGATAAAAATCAACTGATGTCGAGTTATACTACGACGTTTTACTCTTTAGCAAACTGGATAGAATGCATTTGTTTGTTACCATAATTTACGGGTTACCTCGAAATTACCTGAAGTAACTACCACTTTGCGGCCGTACGATGTTTCCTTTATCTCAGCATGTTTTATGGGATAAGACTGTCCTATTGTAAGGTCGGAAAGTTTCTTAAATTGTTTGGTGTTGTTTAATATATTTAGCAACTGATCCATGTTTTGTTTATGTATCTCTTTATATGACATTTTCATTTCTTTAAACCAAAAATATTTTCCACAGGTGTCAAAAATTTAATGGTTCCTTGGCAAGCATTAAATCAAAAATATAAATTTAAATTATAATGGTTGAAGGTAAGCATACAGAGTTCAAATAAGTGCTGCGTGTGTTATGGATGATTTTAAACCATTAGTTGGGAATAAATTAAAAAATAGTTGTATGGTGTTTGTTATCCATTAAATTTATAAGGAAATTAAAAAAATGTTAATGGACTAAGGCAAGCATACACGGTTCAAATAAGTGGTGTGTGCGCAATGGTGTCTGTTAACCATTAACAGAGGTGTAATTAATAACTACTAGAATGGTGTCTGTTGACCATTAAATTTAGATTTATTTTATGGTGATATTTAACCATTAACAGGGGTTGTTCTCGTATCGACATTCCCGCTACTAGAATGGTGCGGGTGGACCATTAAATTTAGAGTTATTTTATGGTGGTTTTGAACCATAACTGGGGGTTGTCCTCGTATCGACATTCCCACTACTAGAATGGTGTGGGTGGACCATTAAATTTAGAGTTATTTTATGGTGGTTTTGAACCATAACTGGGGGTTGTCCTCGTATCGACATTCCCACTACTAGAATGGTGTGGGTGGACCATTAAATTTAGAGTTATTTTATGGTGGTTTTGAACCATAACTGGGGGGTTGTCCTCGTATCGACATTCCCACTACTAGAATGGTGTGGGTGGACCATTAAATTTAGAGTTATTTTATGGTGGTTTTGAACCATAACTGGGGGTTGTCCTCGTATCGGCATATTATATCTACTACTTTCGACTTAATGAACTGAATTTAAAATGTGAGAAAAATCAGCACGCAGCAGCTTTAAAAATAAAAGTGATCACCTCCTTATGTCTGTTGAAAATACCAGCTATGTATCAAGTGTCAGGTAACTTAAGCAAAATCATTACTGTGCCTTTACGTCAGAAAATATAAAATGTTCTGCAGTGTGAAATGATCAGTTAACTAGTGTTCCAAAAAAGAATGTTCTCACAAAAGTTAAAGTATCAGTTCATAAGCTTGCACATAAAATAATCTCCTGGCAAGCAATTAATTAAATGCGGTAGAGCATATTTGCGAGTTCTCAAGCGTCTTGTGACAAGTCAGAAGGTGTTATATAATAGCGCAACTGCTTACATGTAGCTAGAACTCTTCACCGCGGACCAACGGTCACTTAAGAAAAGCGGTGGAAATACCTTGCATATAGTTGACAATATTGCAGATATGTTAATTAAGCCCCTTCAGACGGCTTTCACATGTACCGTCGGCTATTGTAGCTGTTCCTATTTGAATTGACCCTGAAAATCATTTTCAGGGTCAATTCAACAATTAAAACACAAATAACGCCGATTATCGGCGGAACATCAGCCTCCCTGACTGGCTACCTGTAGAACTCTTCAAGAGCAAGATAGAAACGAGATGATTCTATCGCCATCCCTAATCGGGGCGGTTACAAAATTCAAATGTATCTGTGCAGCATAGGGTTTACCTGTGAGGTGTATTCCTTACGACTCCAATACCAGTGACGTCACAAGACGTTGTAAACTTATGAGAATTAACATATTACACAAAAACGTAACAGTATAAAATAAATAAAATAGAATAAAATATGCCGTTCACAAAACTCTAGCTGCTGCGTGTACCATAAAACAAATATAAAATAAAATAACTGAATAATTAACTTACATGAGTAACATTTCACAACAGTAGCACTGCGTCAATACATAAACAAGTGTGTAAAATTTATTATCATACAGCTCGACGTGTTAATGTAATCAAATTATATGCGCAACGAACCAGACGTTATAACAATTTGAAAATAGAATATATTTCAGAGATTTCTCCCAAGAGAACTAAGTTGCCATCCATATACAGTACTTAATTTAAATTTCATATTACATTGCACTTCACTTCCGTTTCGCTACAACGTTAATATTCTTGTCGAAAATGGGTTTTGCTGTGTTGGGGACACGACCGTTTGTTTTGTGTGAATACGTCTACGTTGGCGCGCTCGGACGCCTTGATGTTTATTTTACATTCCCGGCACCGCTTCACTCCATCTTATGGAGTTTAATGGGTATCACTGGATTGCTTTTAAGATGCTCTTTCCAACCGCATACGATTTCTGTATTTCGACTTGGCTTTTTGATGAGTATAGGCCGAAATTGTGTTATTTTTCCTTAATTTTTTACATTAAACTCATAAAATCTCACCATAACCACACCACACAAATGTTTTTATATACACGCAATCGAGTGGTCTTGGCGAGAGCTGTTGATTGAAACATAAACAAGCGTCCTAACTTCTCCTAGTCAAAAGTTATACCACGCGAAGTTATGAGACGTGGCGAAACGAACTCAAAATTGCGATCCCCCCCCCCCCCCCCCTTTTCCAACGTGATTCTTCGCAGTCCTCACTCAACGTAACATATTCTTTGATACTGTGGCAATCGAGTGGCGTAATTGAATTTTGAATGCAGACGAAAGATTCGGAGCTGCAATGCCAAACTGTATCCCCCGATTTTTTTATCATCAGATTTTCTGGATTGCCTCCCACTATGGTTGCAAATTTAAAAGACCTAGGCCGCTGTTACATGGGATCCAGAACTACTTGAGTTAAACGAGTTCAGCTTTTGAAGAGGTTACATTACCTTCGAACGCGTTCCGATCGCAGTTGTTTCTCGTCCAAAGTGAACAGTTTTCATAAGTCGTTTCGAACGACTTCTCTACTGGACTCCTATTGGCCGCTTCAAAGTAAACAAACAGTGTGAAAAATATTGCTGCATTTGGCGGGAATTCCTGCACTTGTTGAATTAACTTATGTTTAAGGTTGAATGTACTAATACCCTCCCCCATTATGCCATTATAGTAAAAGTGTAGGTTTCATAAGAATTGAAAAAATCAATAGTGATAAATGTTGGGGGCTATTTTAATTAAATATAACTTTTAAGTTCCGTGTTTTTTTGAGGTTAGAATTTCGATTGATTTCATTCTGCCTTGGGTGTGTAACCGCGAACACATTCTGTTTTTAAACTTGTTCAGATTTAGTTGACTGTGTTTAACAGCATTCGTGTAACCACGGCCTTATTCGCGTCAAAAAGGTGTGGAAATCCTTGGAACCGTTTTGAGCCCGAGCTAATTCTCCGACTGGGCAGTACTACGTCGGGAAGTGGCGTCTCTCAGAGGAAGGACAGCGACGCTATCAGCCCGGGGGCGACAGTTGTCGCGCGCGACCCCAAGCTGACAGCGTCAACTTCCAACAGCCCCTCTCCTCTCTCGTGTGTACGTCAGCGACCGCCAGCTCGTCACGTAGCGGCCTGCCGAACTGGGGTCGTAGCCGACGTGGTGCGACTAACAAGGGGACCCCTCCTCTTCCATCCCCCCCCCCCCCCTTACGGCCTTAAAAGTCTTTCGTGCGCCCCCCCTGCCGCGGGGGCGCACTTACACTCGATGTGTGTGCCGGTGCCTACACTTGCCGGGGTAACGTCTTTATCCTCCCGATATTCCGCACACGCGCTGTCCTGGTACAGTCCGTTCACGACAAACTCCAACTTTTCTGAAGCTCTACCAAAGTTCTACTTTCAGCATATTCCTCCGCCTCGTGCAAACAAAGCTTAACAAAGTCTTGGAAAATTACATCAAATGGACAACGCGCTGCATTCGTGCGCGCTACACGAGTGTATGAAAAAATGCGTGCGGCTGTTAACATCGAGGTCTTGAGAGCCGATTAAGGTGAAGCGAGTTGAGTATGGAGCAAAGGCTCGCGAAACGGGAGATCCCCGAGAACACCCGGCGACCAGCGGCATCTTCCGGCACGATTCCCACAAGCGAAATTCCAACAACCCGCTAGAAGTCGAACCCAGTTCGCCTAGGTGGGAGGCGACAGCGTCTTATGTGTAATAATAGATTGCATAAGAATAATTTCTTAAAGGCTGTTCACGGTAAAGTGAGCACTTTTGAAATCAACCTTAGAAAAAAATCACTGCCCTTACTTGCATATATTACAATGGGCGCACTGAGTGGCATACGCCGAGTAAAGTTGGTAACGATGAATGGGAAATAGTCCCATGCCTTAACGTCTATTTAAAAGTGTTAGGTAACCATTTGTGATTAGTAAAATTATTTCTTTCGCTGTGTGTGTGTTTTTTTTGTGTCGAAGCCTAAAAAAGAGCAGATTTGTGAAATATTTACGTTTCTAATAATTTTACAATTTCACTTGACCGACGCACGAATAAAGTAATGAGACCCGTCGGAATGTTAATTTTACATAAGTCGGAAGAATACACAACGTTCATACAAGTAGATCTTAAGCAGGGCTTTCAAAAGTGCTCATTTGACCGTGAACAGCCTCTACTAAACATTACCAGCACACCTATTCTCTCGCTGGTTTTTTATACACTAATTATAAATTGAATATTATAATTTATATAAAATTATAAATAAAAGTTCAATTCAACCAAAAATCAGATTATTTTATATCAACACAAGTATAAAACGCTTGTGGTACATTGCATATTTAGGAAACTGCCAAACACATCATAAATGGGACGATTTTTCAAAAGAGTTTATTCAAAAAGTGTGAATAAACCGCGAACAGACGATATAGTTATATAGGCTGTTCACTGTAAATTGAGCACTTTTTAAAGCCCTGCTGACTATCTACTTGTACACTCATCGTATATCTTTCCGCTACATGTAAAATTAATAGATAATATCATGGGCCTGATCACTTTATCCATGCGTCGGTCACGTGAAACTGTGAAATTATTCGAAAAGTAAATATTTTACAAATTTACTCATTCTTGCACTGAAATGCATTTAAAAAAAATCACAACACAAAATAGTATATTTCAGTTCTCATACATGTTTACCTGACACTTTAGATTCGACGTCAAGTCTGCTACCCCCCCCCCCCCCAGGTGAACCGGGTTCGATTTCTGGCAAGGTCGCTCCCGGGTTTTGGCACGTCGGAATCGTGCCGGAAGATGCCGCCGGTCGGCGGATTTTCCTCGGGGATCTCCCGTTTCCCCCGCCGTATGTTCCATACTCACCTCGCTTCACCTTCATCGGCTCTCAAGACCTAGATGTCAAGAGCCACCCAGATCTCTCCCCTCCACTCAAAGTTAAGACATGTGACTGTATTCTCTCCGTCACTACCAACTTCACTGGGCGCATGACAGAGAGCTTGCGCGCTACAATGTATGCTGGTTTGGACAGTGACATTTTTTCGAAGGTTTATTTAAAAGGGCTCAACTAACTAACACTTAAGGGGACTATGAACTGAAACTTTTTTTTTCTTCCGAAAAAGCTTATCTCGGTAGATTAAGTTCTGGAAATACAACTTTTTTGCCGGAAGGGGTAAAAAAAATATATATCTTGTTACCTGTATCATATTAAGTGTATTTATGAATAAAAAATAGTGAAAAATGTTAAATATAGCATTTTTAAAGCTTGCCTATGCAGTTTCCTTAAGTGGTAAGAGAAAATTACAATTATACGCACGTTGTTTAATATGTGAGCTTCTATCGCGTGTAATAAAGTACCATTGTTACAGATCTAATTTGCACAGTACAGTGTTTGGACAGAAACAATGCACGCCTTGCACGTAGGAGCGATGAGGCGCTAGAGGTGTGTAATATTGTGGCCTGTATAGTTCCCTCGCTACCTTACTTTGAACTGCACAGCAACACGCTGGAATGCCACGTATTCATACGTTCTTTCAAAACAAGTGGATTAGAATCCGCAACTCCAGATTTCGGTTAATTACGAGTATCTACTGCTTGTGGGCCACTAACTTGCAACGAATTCCTTCTACAGATCTACTTAAAAAATTATCTCCGTTATATCGTACTGGTTCTCCTATGAATGATGAGGCCCACACAAGCCCCCTTTGTAAACATACAAGAAAACGAACTGAGATATAGATATTACAATTACAGTATTTAGTTATGCCTTTCAGATTAACCTATGAAATTTCTTCGTTTCACACTAATCTTCTATTATTAGTAATTTTCGATTATAAATTGTCCTTATTCAAGCTGTCGTGTAATAGTTTTCGGTAAATAAATAGCTGAAGATTATACTAAACACCAAATTTATAAAGTTAAATTTATACATTTCAATAAAAATAGTTGGCTTCATTCCAAATTAATACATTTGGTAAATTCCATAAAAATACTAATGCACTCAATACAGTCTAAAACCAAATGCTCACTGATGTTTTGAAGCGTTTTATTTCCATGCCTCTGCTAATCTTAAAAACACCAAGTTGTCGTACTTAATTTAGAAGAAAGAACTCAAAAATATGAATTCATAATTGGGCGCCCCTAGAAAGTAACCTTACACTTGTGTAAGTGTACACATTCTAGTACTTGACTTTGCAACTAAACACACAAAATATCGATGCCAACGAAAATAAATAATTCGTTTCAGACTGGTTTGTATTCCAGCTCAACCATTAAGAACAATTAGGTATCTACGGCTCTATTCCATAAAATTATCTTCACCGTTTGCATTTTTTTTTTTTTGCTTTACTCACATTATAATATTTTATTGTTATAATTATTGGCTACGTATGGGGATATCTTCATAGTCGATATGTAAACGACACAGCGGTAGTGCGTATAAGCAGATTTCAACAACTAAGCATTTGTCCCCTGCAAAATAAAACCTCATTTGCAATAGTTCTCCGAAAATGTAATTTTGTTTATTTCATTCGAGGTTCCCACAGGCCTACTAATGCACTTGATATCATAAAACGAAAATTAATTCCCTCTTTGAGGCGTCAAACACTGAATGCTATCTTAATATTTTCGGGTGATCTGATCTCTTTTAATTATATATGTGCTTATGTTATATCTTCGCTGGACACTAACCCCTTCAAGATATAAAAAATTAAGTGTTCCACTCAGGGGCGTAGCCGGGAATTTACTTCGGGGGGATTAAAAACTTTTATATTTGAATAATATTAAAGGCAAATATTGTAAAAATTAGTTGAAAATTGATTTACAACCAATGGGCATAAAATACAGAGACAGAACTAAAAATGCTTTAAACCTCCTTCACAATCAAGGGAAATAACAAATTTATTGCAATAAAAAATATATATATATAATTTAAAGTTTTAAAGATGTATATTTCAAAATGATATAAACAGAGATAATATACAGATGCAGCTACTAAATGCTATAAATATGTTTCAGATTTAAGTTGGATTACAAGTGCTTTGTATCTGAATTATATATATATATTAACAAATAAGTGGTTAAAAAAACTATTTTCTACCAATGGGCTAATATACAACAATAACACCACAAAATTTTATAAATTTTTTTTTTTCAAGAAAGGCCGCAAATGTCGTCTATTTAATTTTCTTTAAAGGTTGTGCAATCAATAGGCTAACATAAAAATATTAAATGATATAAGCCTCATACATGTTTAAGGGTGATTACAAAGATCTTATATTTGAAAAAATAAAATTTATAATATTATATTTGCTTAGTTTAAAAAAATTATTTACAACTAACGAGGTGATGAACAGAAATGTAAACACCCTATTATATATATATTTTAAAAGTTATAATTTTACGTGTTTATAGTCTAATAAGCTGTTTATAATCATGAAATTAAAGAATCACTAAATGTTACAAACCTCCTTCGTGCTTAAGGTTGTTTGCAAAAAGAGGGTGACCGCCCATTTTATTATGGGGGCGAGTATTAATGAGATTTTGCTTTTAAGTCGAATATCTCGATAACATAAAATAATGTTCGGAGAATCGAAATTTGAGTTCCCTTCATTCTTTGCAAAGATAAATTTGAACTTTCTATTTCAAGGGCTTATATCTCCCTTAATATTCAGTTTAGTTAGAAAGTGTCGTGTATATTTCCCGCGTGATCTCGCTAAGGAATCGCCCCACAATGTTTCTGGGTGGTCGAATTCCTCTCTATCATGTACGAGTATATGGAGGCTATTTTAAAGTCATGTGGTGTGAATGTAGTGCTGCCTTCACCAAAGTGTCTGTTCATTGCACTTAATGAATGTAGCCGTGGCTGGACAGGCGGTGTAGGAAACCCTCGTGTGTCGTTTCAAACGCTGGGATGCAAGCTGCCTGCGGAACTCGTGGGCAGTTACAGAAATTTTGGGAACTCGCAGCGCATTGTTTAACTAATCCTACCCACTGGTTTTTAACGTATACAGAGTCTAGGTTCTGGAGCAGTGCAAAGGAAAAAAATTGCTAGACATTCAGTGTGATTTGAGTCACTTCATCGACAATACCCGCCCAGATTATTGATATCATTCTGGCCCCTTCTTCAATACTGACACCGGAACTGCGTCTCCTGTTTATCCACTTGTTCATAAACATACACTGCTAAAAAAAAATCCTTCATTTTACGGAAAAGTGCTGGTCAAAATTTATTCAGAGGTGTCCGTAAACTCTCCGTAAAATTACGGAAACATTGAATTTAAAAAATGAACTGTCCGTAAAATTCACGGATCCTCTCCGTTAATTCCCTAGTTAGTTTTCTGTACTTCTAGTTTAAATAATTTATATTATTTTATTTAACTATCATAATGTGGGTGTTCGAAAGTGTATAAAAAATATTTTTTAAAAAAATATTTTTTTTTACTTAAGTAAAATCTGAACCCGAGTCAAAGAGTAACAAGTTCACGATCCTAACAACTTACCTACAACACTCACACGATGAATCTGGTATAATTTTTTTACATAAGAAATTTTTTTGTTTCTGTTAAAAATAGTGGCTTTTAAGTGTTGTTGAGTGTTACATACTCCTGCTACTACTTTTTAATGTTCGAAGGAACAGGTCTTAGTAACATAGATAACAACTGCTACAGAAAAGATAATTTTCTAGTTACAGTCGCGAAGAAAGTTTCGTGTGGACTCGGCACTGTTCATGTCCGAACCCGAAGTTATAAGAAATACGGAGATCTTCCGTATTTTGTATTTACGTACTTAACTCGTTTTTTTGTCACTACGGATTGCGTTTCCGTATATTTACTGTGCATTTTCGTAAAAATTTCTGTTAATATACGGAAAATTTGAACAGTGTGTCTATAAAAGTGCACATCTGAAAATTATTATAATCATCCCGCTGTGCACGCTACGGTTTATACAACAAAGTTGGAAAAGCGGGCCACAAGAAGGCCTATAAAAAACAGAGTCAAAACCAAGAGCCGCTTCGGCAATCAGTAAACGAACTAAGAAATGCGCGAAGTTAAGAAGAAAATGAGGGTCCAGCAAACCTCATGAGATTCCTTCTATACACTAACAAACTACTGGGGAAACTCCGCCCTCGGTGCACAGCGGGAACCAATACTTTCCGAAAACGAGCACATGGGTTTTGGCGAGAAGTGTTAAAGGGAGCCATGGAGCCAGACAAGAGTGCAGTCGGCGACAGGAGCAGCCAGCTGGGGTTCCAACCAGAAGGTAGGGGTGGCGAGTCCCGGGAGAGACAATGGTGAGTAGTATTCATTATATTCTTATATCTGTGTTCTAAACCTTTCCAATGCCCTTCTTCTATCTCTAGTTGGCCCGTCAGTTAGTTACAATGATGCTGTAATTCTATCTTTTATAAAGTAAAGTAACTTCGTGCAAATTAGCTTCACTATTATTCTTATTTACTATAATCCTTCCTGTCTTACCCATTTCTAAAGCTTATAAGATGACGTTATAACAATAGGCAACACTAAAGGCTTAAGATCCCCCGTGGATGTGCGGCAAAAGTATCAAAGAAGACTGAGGTGTTATAGTAGTAGTATCAGTTCTGTACGTTGCCTTCAAACGATACCAAATTCTTAATTCTACATGATAGTGACACGCCCTTTAACTCCTGTGGGGGGGGGGGGGTGGAGACTTTGGAAACACCCCCGAAGAAACCCCATAACCATAAGGCAGAAAGATGATCATTTTATATTGGTCTGCATCATGTCGGCTCACAAAGTTATCCTGGCATGTTTTCTCAAACCTTCCAAACATTATTATTTGCGTGGTTGCAACTGGAAACGTTTTATGGGATATTAAAACGTGCATAATTACAGAACGTGAAATATTTTGCTTTAATATTTTTATGTAACTACTTTTATAAAAAAAAATGTCTAATATAACATTTCATCATATTTTGAGAAAAGCGACATTAAAAAATTATGTAGATAAAGTATTTAGCTAAAAAAATATTAAAGTTTATAGAAAAATATTAATAATTGTATCTGCCATCACACGACATTAAATTTCTTTGGTATATTTTCAAAGTATCATCCCTAAAGATTTTAATGTATTTATCTTTTTTCCAAAAAACTTCAATTTTAAATAAAGAACTTTGAAAACATTCTGGTGAAAGCCTAGCTCTTAAAAAAATTTTCTGCCTTCATTCTACATTTACAACTATATAAAAAAAAAACATTTTCTTCATTGTGAACACCTCCAAAGTCTGAGAACCAATCACACCAGCTCCAAAAATGCGTGCCTATTTATTCAAAAACCCTTTCCTCGCCCCTCGCCTATACTTAATATTTAATACATTTGACAACTGGGTGCTCAGCATTTAATTTGGTACCTATATTTAATTTTAACCAATAGGAAACATGTATTTTGAAATACAGGGCTCTCAGAACTACACAGCTGTAAAGTGAGCACTTTTGATGCCCTAGTTACTTTTTCATTTCAGCAATATTTTATCATTTAACTACCTTTTTAAATAAATACTGCCATGTAAGTGATAAACACAGTGTGTATATTACACTGCACTCTGAAGTTATCGTCTAAGGCTGCAATAGGATATATTTATTGACTATTATTCCCGAATGAGAGGGCTTTCAAAAGTGCTCACTTTACCGTGAATAGCCTATTCGTATTTTGCACCGCAGACGAGGCAGCATACATCGTTGTCTTCCAGAGCTGTTCCAAATTATTTGCAAAAAGTAGGAAAAACGTTCACAGCTGAATTTAATAACGGGTAGGCAAAAATACGCAACGAGACGTACTTTTTTTTTATAGGGAATTGAAGCTCTTGGCCACAAGACGAAAAAATATAGTCTCAATAGTTTGAAACATAATTTTAAACTTGTAACTCGTACTTAAACGTGCACGGGTAGCTTTATAAAATACTGTAGTGCCAGCTCTTGCGAGAATTTAATACCCCTCGTAATCTTTATTATACCAAATCCTTTTTGCGTGACCAAACCGCATCATCACTGACAAATCACTGTACAAATTGATACCATATTCACACCATATGTTATTGAGGTGGCGAGTAATGTTTTTAGTTATGTTTCATTCCGATAGGTGGCGCTGGAGTCCAACTTCTTTATTCATGGGCCGATTTTGCTCATACTAGCAGGAAATGTATGCTGATCTAAAAGAGAAAAATGCCAGCGATACCATGATCAAACATCGGTCGATGTACCAGACGTAATAGAGAGGATGCATTAAGAAGGCAAAATAGAACGTTCGCCGGGATTAGCTAGTCTAATATATTAAATTTACCACAAAAGAAGATTTTAACTTTTGGTTGTGTGTCAAACGCCACGCGATAACCGCACATAGTCCTGATTGGTAAGGTTTAAAACTGCTATTACTTCAGATTCTTCAGCGAATGAATTGAGCCATTTTCAAATTCTCTGTAATGTATTGAAAAGGTGTAATTCTAGGAAGTCATGTGTGTGTAAAACTGTAAATCATAAAACATTGCAATGTACACATTCTAGAATGAAAACATACGACAGAAAAAACTTGATATTCATTAATATATTGATTGAATTTGGGATCTAAATGTAATTTTCTTTCTGTAAAGGCTGAATTTATAAAGAATTAAAAGCTAGAGAATCGCTTTTATGATCTACACAGACAGCCACAATGTTTGTTCAAAGGAGCTAAATTAAGTCCTAGAGAGCAGTATGAAATATGTACCATTCCTCATAAAAATATCTTTAGAGTCATAAAAAATGTACAAACCAGAACTTGGTAGTGAAATATTGCTATGCAAATTGTACAGATGTTTCACTGAGCAAATGCAATCATTCACAGGTCACCGCAACTTATAAACACTGACGTATGAAGTTATAAGTAACGAGGTCATATTGGGATTTCTGAACCCAAATGACGGTATAAACACGTTCAAGTGCATTATAAACGTGCTGGTGAAACATGATGTTTTCCCCTCGTATCTCTGTGGCCCGCCAGAAAGCTTTAATTAGGTCTCGTCATTAGTGGGTGTCTGCTTTGCAGTGCATCTGCGGCGTATTTAATTCTGCTTCACCGATCGGTTTTCATGTGATGTGGGAAACCCGAAGGGCAGCCGTCTGGTTCCATACTTGTTATCTCAGCCATGTATCACTGAACCACCTCCCATGAGTTATTTTGAAATGTGTATGTGGAACAGGTGGATGCCACGAGGAGTACGTTGGCGTCAATTATAATAAAATTACATTTTAATATTAATATGAAAAATATACTAAAATATATGTATATATTACATTATATTAATATAATATATTAGGTAATATTAAAATTAATGTACCCCATGGACTTTAAAGCAGTGGCATTTTCTGTGTACAATTGCAACTGCACTACGTTCTGTCCGCTAATCAGATTCCACGTAAGTTATAAAATCTGGAAAATCAAAATGCGCCTTCCATTGCTATTTTATTTATCCATATTTTACATGTATTTAATTATGTGAAATAACGCGAATCCAAGAAACGGTAAACCGTCAGCGTAGAACTCTATTCAGTACCACAGCGCCTTACATGTAGTAAGGAATTCCGTCATACGCAGCCAGCTCAAGATAAATTTTCGAAAACTTCATTTTTGCGCCGTAGATTAAAAAAGGGACTTAAGATGCAATAAATGATTGTATTATTACATCACATTATTTTTAGGGTGTTCATATATTTTCAAAAAAAATATAGTCAAATGACAAATGCTTAAAAATTTAAAAAAGCAGAAGTTTTTACACCGCTAGAAATGTGGGGGTTATTTACTGAGTTAATTTATATCGTTATCGTTTCTCACTGTAAAATGCACTGAATTAGACGGCGCACTTGCATGTATGGACACATAAAGGCTGTTCACGATAAAGTGAGCACTTTCGAAATCAACATTAGGAAATAGTCACTGCTCTTGTCTGCATATATTTTAACGGGCACGCTGAGTGACATGCTCCCAGTAAAGTTGGTTACGATGGAGGGGAAAGTATTTCCATATCTTAACGGCAAATAAAAATTGCTAGGAAATCATTTGTGATAACTTAAATTATTCCTATCGCTTTCTGTTTGTTTTAAATGCGTCGGAGTGTAAAAATTAGCAGATTGTTAAAATATTTACATTTATAATAATTTTACAGTTTGACTTGACCGACGTATGAAGAAAGCGATGAGGCCCATGGCAATGACAATTTTATATAAGATGGAAGAACACATACCGTGCATACAAGTAGATCATAAGCAGGGCTTTCAAAAGTGTTCATTTCACCGTAAACAGCCTTTAAAATGATTGGGCGACGCTTCAAAGCTGAGGTATTTAGTGCATATAGGGGTGAAGTAAGGAGGCTACGGAGCAGAGTTGGAGTGTAATGGTGTAGAAAATGTGAGTGTCCCGTGGAACTCCAGATATCAAAGTCAACGTCCGCCGCGTTCCCCACATTGTAAAGCTCGGGCTTCACACAGCAGGGGGTTGTACCTTACCTGGTTGAAGTGGAACAACGGTTTTTGATTTGCACACAAAATAGCCGGCATGATTATTCTTGTATTCGAACGATTCTAATTTAATCACAACCAGTTCTCAATTTTATCAAAAAGGAGCATACTGTTCTGGCATAAAACTATCAGATGCAATGAAGGAAGAAAGCAAAAAAATCTCCAAAACTAGTTAAGAAACACCTTAAGAAATTATTACATTTTAAAACTTTTTATACTCTAAAAGAATATTATGAATCAGAATTATCTTGATTTATTCTATCCTATTTTTTTGTTTGCTCTGCTTTAGATATAACTGTGAAATATTTTGTGTCTGAGATGTGTTGTACTGACTATCAGAAATTATAGAACTTTATGTATAGATATATGTAAAATGTACATATGACTAGTTCTATATCCAGAAGCAACTGGCTTCATACTGGATCTATGGAATGTAAATAAAAATAATAAATTTATTTATTTATTTTATTTATTTGCCTTATTTTTGGTGGCGCAGTTAAGGCAAAAGTGCCTTTTCTTTCACAGAACCACATTGTAATTTCAGTTACATGTAGACCAATTCAGCTACAAAAAGAAACAATATAATGAACATACTACAGAAATCGTTTATTAAAATTAAGATACCGAAATGCACACACACGCTCACCTGCACACAAAGTTATGTATGTGTGTGTGTGTGTTTGTTTGTTTTTTTTTTTTTTTTTTTTTTTTTAGCGGGGTGGGGGAGTTACAGTTAGGTGTTAAATTTTCTGTGAAATTCAATAACGTGCTTGTTTTTCTGTTTCCTCGGCGGTTGAGCCTGGCTCCTTAGAGATTGCACTGACCAAAGAAACAACTGTCATTGGTTTGAAAACCAGGACGGATAATAGCGTAATGAATCAAACATGAAATCGTTTAACCCCATCAGTCGTAGGACTTCGCTGAGGCACATAATACAGTACGAGTCCAGAATTACCGCTTACTGTTAACGTGTTTTAAGAATGTTTAATTGGCAATATTTTTTCTAGGATTTGGGAGTATTTTATGGCTTCGTGGCAAGATATCCATGAAAAATTATAATACCAAATCATATGAAAAACGACGTTTATTGTGTTCGTTTGCAAAAATATAGGTATTGTAACTTAAAACCTTGAATCTTAAAACTTTTCATTAGTTGTTTTAACCTAACGTGTGTGTTCATAAAGTGTGCGTTGAAATAACCAGAGTGGCGTGCTGTTGCTTCTTTGAAATAAGACACTTATTTTGCTAGCGGGGAAGGCTACTTTGCTTTTAAATTTCATCTCCGAATTTAAAATTGCAATTCAGACGAGCTGCACCTCACATTTTCAAGAAATTAATTTCGCGAAATACTAATATATTTTAACGTATTAATTTTGTTAAAATTTGAGATTCCTGCGAAGAACATTTAAAAAAATTAATTTCATAGTTTGTCATTTATTTTAAAAAATTTATTTTTCTCCATTGTCCTAATCTTTTTTTAGCTACGTGAAGCTATTTGCCGAGTCTTCGATTAACAAGAAGATGGGCTCACGGGGGTGGCGGTGGTGTAGTGGTTAGACAACTCGCGTCCCAGCTAGGCGAACCGGGTTCGATTCCCGGCTGGGTCACTGCCGGACTCTCGCACGTGGGAGTCGAACCAGATGATGCTGGCGGATTTTTTTCGGGGATCTCCCGCTTTCCCCGCTCTCGCATTCCGGCGCTGCTCCATACTCACCACACTTTACACTCATCGGCTCTCAAGAGCTCGATGTTGAAAGCCACCCAGATCTCTTCACTTACTCTCAACGAAGGGTACGGTAAAAGCGACATTGCTACGCGCATCTAGTACTACATTAACAGTGGAACTGGCTTGCATGCGTTGTCTAGGGCTATTCGATATTTCCATATATCTATAACTATCGACATGGAAAATAATTTATCGATTGATATGTAACTTTGAAAAATATCGGTACATCGATGTTTCTATACTACCGAAGTTTTCGGTATTATTGAATTTTTCGGTACTATAGATTACTTCTGTATTATCGATTATTTTGGTACTATCGATTAATTCTGTTACCAATTATTTCGGTATTATCTGTTATTTCCGCGTTATCTATTATTTCGGAACTATCGATTTTTTCGGTATTATCGATTATTTAGATATTAGCAATTATTTAGATATTATAGATTATTTCGGTACCGGTATTATCGATATACCGAAAATACCGAGTAACAGTTTGTTAAAATATCGATACTAAATTCTCATGATATCGGACAGCCCTCGCGTCGTCGTGCTTCTTGTAGCTCTGAGACACCAAGAGGTGAGTGTATTGAAACATTTTTTGTGAAATCGTTGCTTGCTCGTTTTCGCGTATCTCGGTAAATATTTTCTGTAAATACTACTTTTTGCTAGAAAAAGTAACGAAAAATCATCTATGCCTCTGTTTTTACTTTTAATATATTAAATATATTCACGGAGGGAAAAAAACGTGAAAAATGGTCAAATATCGATTTTTAAAGCTTGCCTATGGAGTCTCCTTAAGCAGCAAGAGAAAAGTACAAAGATACGTGAGTAGTTTAATCTGTAGACTTTCACTGCCTGTAATAAAACCCCACTGTTACAGATATAACTTGCAGAGTACAGAGTCACGGCAGAAACACTGCACGCCTTGCGAGCAGGAGCGATGAGGCGCTAGGCGTGCGTGTTAGTGTCGCCTGTATCGCTCCCTCGTTTCTTGACCTTGAATGCGCTGGTACACACTCCTCTTCAAGTGGTGGGAAGTTTGTACTTGTAGCGAGGCCTAGTACAGCCTAGTACAGTAATATTCGCAGACGTTCACGTGCGGACAAATGTGGAGCCTGATTCCTTTTTTGCATGGAAGCAGAATGGTGGGGATATTCTTAAAGCTGTGGGGGGGGGGGGGTGCATTTCACAACAGCGTCCGTGTGTTTGGCAGGCGGAAGCCATAAATATGGGTTACGTACCTAATTTTTCTCTACTGGCAAATTAATTTTTATTCGCGTACGTCGCCCTTTGTAATTCCCCGCGATGCCATACAAACTTCCTAAACTCTAGCCGAGAAGTGAACATTTTACCGTATATCAAGCTACATATATAGAAATATAACGCTCCGCTATAATAAAAAGTTGGTAAATCACGTCGCATTTTACTCTCCACTGAACACGTGGAGGAGATGTGCGATGGGAGTTCGGAATTGAAATAAAACTCCACCGCTCGTGCTCTCCATAAAGACTAAAGAATACACACTGGTGCAAATTGTCCATTAAAATCGTTGAGTGCACATTTGACAAAGACAAATGCGACCTTACTGTC
Source organism: Dryococelus australis (assembly GCA_029891345.1). Classification (NCBI taxonomy): domain Eukaryota; kingdom Metazoa; phylum Arthropoda; class Insecta; order Phasmatodea; family Phasmatidae; genus Dryococelus; species Dryococelus australis. Next base: position 116,190,077 of record CM056996.1, read on the forward strand.
GAATCAGATACTCCACGAGCGACTTCCTTGGTCAAGGTCGCTGTTACTCCATGGGTCTACTATGACTCCGGGTTTTAATTCCATGTTGGCCAGTGAAATTTTTTAAACATAGGTTTAGGTTATTTCATTATGCAACGCAGCCTAGGCTTGACCTTCTGCCATAAAGTAGTGTCTTTAAACCGCAGTAGTTAAGACAAAATTAATACGATCGGGCTTATTACAGGATGGTAGGTCAACAGGACATATAAAATCGTAATAACGATATGCAAACGCATTATAATCTTATATTATTTTATAACTTGCCGAAGTCACGTAATTTCATATTTATAAAACAAAAATCATTGTTTTCCTGTTATATAAATTTGATTTTGTGTGAAGTATATTTTTACAAACTAGCAACGCCGATATGTCCCGTGGTACACGTTGATGCAAAACAATTGAATCACATTTGAATAGTATTTCTGTGGTTTCGTTACCGTGACGTACTAACCTTGGCGGAGCTTAATCAGCCTGAAACGTAGCTAGGGGCCGCGGTGGTGTAGTGGTCAGACTACTCGTCTCCTACCTAGACGAACCGGGTTCGATTCCCGGCGGGAGTCGCCCCCAGGTTTTCGTACGTGGGAATCGTGCCTGACGACGCCGCTGGTCGGCGGGTTTCCTCGGGTATCTCCCGTTTCCCCCGCCCTTGCATTCCGGCGCTGCTCCATACACATCTCACTTCACTCATCGGCTCTCAAGACCTCGATGTTAAGATCCGCCCAAATCTGTCCACTCCATTCAAACATACGTGAAGCTGTTCGCCGACTTGGACTCAGCAGCGTAACACGTCATCGCCACTATCCGAGAGTTTGAAGTGTAAACATACATTTACATAATAAATTAACACGAAGCCGTCTTATTTCCCTGTGTCAATATAGCCAGAGTATTACTATAGTTTATGCACACGATCTTACTGAAAAACGTACACGTAGCTTGCCTGCAGTACATGGGTCACACAATGCCAAGTGCCCTGCCATATGTATCTGCTGCTCGTGCTGTAGGCCTGTTCAAAGTACTTAGTATTACCATAAAATATGAGCAGACAGGATATTACCATGCGGCACTGAATAGAAAAAACGTGACAACGTGTGGAATACCGGTAGTGTACTATTGAGCTGTTTGAATAACCATACTCTCTCATGGGCTTATAAAACAGTGTGCAATAAAAGCGTGTATTAATATCGTGTTTTAGGTTAGGTATATTGTCGGCAAAATTTATTACAAGTGTGAGAGTAGAATATTTCTCTCCCGAGGAAAACGTCTGCCTGCCCCTTGCAGGCTCGAGAACCAGACGTTCGATGCGAAGAACACTCACTCACCTTAGTTTACCACACTTACTTAAGACCAGTGACCATTTGTCACATTTCTGAAAATTATGCAACTTACTATTCATAAGGCCAAACAGAAATTATGCAGAACTGGGCTATCAGTAAAGGCGAGGAAGTGAAAACAATTATTCAAGCAAATAGGAAAAGACGTCAGACTACATCAAGTTTCCAGCCAAATTATTTTATTTAAAATTCAGTTTCTTTAATTTAATTGAAATGTTTCCTGGCTGTAAATGAAACTAATTAAATATCCTGAATGGCAATAGCAAAGGGTTTATGAAAATGATTCAAACTAGCACTGCCGATAGGAAATGGTCGGACATAACGGTTGTTAACAATACCCTTATTCAACAACGTAAACTAGCCTGGCGTGTCAGTTTCGCTTAAAAAAAAAAATCACCGAATGAAAGGGTCTGAAATTATTACTTGGAAAAATTAAACTTGGCTCAGCTTAGTGGTAGAACAATAAAAACTCTGTCTCTCAGGTTAAATTATGGTTAAAATATGCTAGTTCTTAGCTGGTAAAAACGCCGTGCCAACATGGCGTTGTGTAGAATGTTTTGTTACAAGTGGCCGCTATCTTAGGCCTATAAGACGTGTAGACTAAACTCGTAGAAAAACTACGAGTGTAGAAAAATAGTTTACTTGTAGGATGATACCATTTACAGTAGAAAGCAGGACGGGATCTCAGGAAAATGCAGAGTAGTATTCAAACTTCGTAGAATTAAGGTGTTTCCAAACGTGGCTTATAGCTCACGGAACGTCACATTGTCTAACTGACCCAAGCTCCTAAACAGCTGCTTACAATACGAATGGGCTCACAGCACACTTCTCTACGTAGAAACAAGACAATATTAACTAAGCAAGTTGTAGAAACTAAAACACCCTAATATACTACTTCAAATACCTATGCTACGTTCAACTTCTGGACGTGCGTCCTGATTTAGGTCTTAACCCGTTGAAAGATGGCGGCAGAGAGAGCGATTTCCTAACTGAAATTACCTGCCTACCCCTATGCTATCATGCTAACCAATGGAGATGCAGGATTCAAATATGGCAGCCAATCAGACGGCTTCCTTCTCAAACAGCTAATCTGACACTCCTAAAGGCCTAATTCCCTATGTCAAAGAGTTACGGGTCTCGTAGAAAGTAATAAAAAATAACACAAATTCCCTGAAACAACTACAATGGTGTGAAACCGAGAAAAATAAATGATAATATTGAATTATTAATTAAAATACAAACAAAAATAAAATGTAGCTAACAAAGAAATTTACATATATATTATTGTCATATATTCAAAATCCAAAACATACGAAAATTAATGAAAATAAATAAAAATGAAACATGTGAAAAATGTATGTAAATTACAGTGTTAGACAGACTGCAGAATGTGTAAAAATATACATAGCTTATAATAATGGTTTCAGAAATTGCAAATGTTTATGCTACAAGTTCTTCGGGCTAATATTTTGCGTAAGTGACACAAGCAACATCCTCACGTAGATTTGTACGAATTCTTGTAGTTTCATGAAATGTTCACAGCAGCGCTTCACTGCTTTCGAACATGCGCCGCTACAAGACGACTGACTGGCTCAAGTGATGGAGGTACGTCTGAAAGTCTGTATTCTTGGAGGTTCCTTCATGAGAACTCTTCGCCGTAACAATTGATTTTTTGTCTTTGGGAATTATTTTCCTACTTGTTCTGCCATACGACTCTCATTATAAACACGAATGGTGCATGTAACATGAAGAAAAGGATCACTAAGTAATTGCTTTGCAGCAATCATACCTGCTGCATTATCTCACAGGCAAGCCGCTTGTTTTCGTCAGAAACTTAAAAGTTACTGATAACCGAATTCTATACGTATCGAGCAGACTTTTTAGTACGATTTTAAGCGGACGTTTAAAGTAAAAGAGTATATGCGCTTTCTAGCGGGAATAAGCACATCGCATTACTGAATGGCGATTGCAAGTAACTTTTGCGGGGAGCTCACTCACAGAAGACATATTGTTACTACTTCTCTAAAATACTTTGAACGTTGACTTCAGTGGTTTTTTAAGTGGTTATGGTATGGTGAAACAGAATTAAGATTTTGATTGGATCTCCATTGCCCACAATGCCTTAAAAAAAAAACAAAAAAGAACACAATACATGGATGAAGAACACAAATGCAATAAAAATGAGATAATGAAAACACACATATATGGAACAAGAGATAATGATCCAGTTAGACAAACACTGAAATAGAAACAAAAGAAGACAGGACAATTACGATAGTACGAAAGCAGCAAAAACCACAAGCGAAACAGATAATGCAGTAGATCAAAATAAATAAACATATAAAAGGGTCAACAGAGTATAGTGATCCAGTCTGACAATGAACGAAACAAAAATCAACAAAGACAGCATAAATGTGGCTAGACAACATCAGCAAAATTTACATGCGAAAAACAAAAAAAAAATTAACAAAATTATATAAATGGATACAAAAAATTATGATCCAGTCAGACTACGAACGTCGCCAAACGCGGCAGCACAAGCTCAAAAACACAGACGGCTACTGCATTTTCTGTTTCACTTGTGACGTTTGTTGTTTTTGTAGAACCATAATTGTGTTGTCTTGTTTTGTTTCTGTTTCGGCATTTGTCTAGTTGGACCATTGTCTCTTGTTCCACATGTTTGTTTATACTATCTCATTTTTATTGCATTTGTATACCTCAGCCATATATTTATTGTGTTTTCGGTATTTTTTTTCGTAGTCATTGTTAGTGTAATAGTTTTTTGAAGAGCTGCAATAACAGCGTGACATAAACCTACATGAAGCTTAGACTTTTGCTATATTCTTGGCGTTCTTGCTTCAGGTGTTGGACATTTTCTTTACGTAAAACTCACGCGGTGTAATGAATTATAAGGAACTACTTATCACAAGGTACATAAACAGAAACAAGAAAGAAGTAGCACTATGTATAGAAAAGCATATAGCAAAAAATTCTTCAGAATATTTCAAACTGATGTCACTAGTACTACGTTATTTTGCTTATGTGAAAATTTGGTTTAACAAACTATTATGAAATAAAAATATTAAAAAAATACTGGCACTAAAATAACAAAATCAAAAATTACGAAATTGAAAGTTTACTTAGCTACGTGCTTGACAAATTGAAATATTTCCACCCGTGCAAATGTGTGAGGTTTCAAAACCTTGGCATTGCAATGGCTTGTAATTTAAATTGCTACCTCTTGCATTGCTTCTCAACAACCGAACTCATCTCGCGTATTGGAGTTTGAATGTGCCCAACATTACATGTGACATCTTCTATAACGACCAACTGGAGGATGCGATGGCATGTTGGTACAGTTGATGCTTTCGTATTGTATTCCAGATGAAATTTGACAAAGCTGATTAAAAATAATCTTGACCCTAAACTCATGTGACGTCTTTCGTGACTTCCCAATGACCTTGAGCCCAATAACTCGAGAATAAACATTCGACAAAAATTTTTAATGCACTAATATATTTTCCTGCTCCCGGATTCCAATCTAACCACTCAGTTACCCATGATCTACCCACGATATTAAAGTATGTATTTGTATTAAAAAAAAAAAAAAAAAAAAAAAAAATAGTTTAAAAACAATACGTTAGTATCAATTAATTTTAAAAATTTGTAGAATGAAACATCTCAATGTCTTACGAACAGTATGTATTTACTCACACTCATTTATTCCCCCATCTTACAGGAGCACGCAGTCTGCCGAGTTATTCTCTCGCAGTATCTCAAGTAGTCTTAGGCATTGTATAAGTTGTTGATGGTAAGACGGGTTGTGAGTAACTGATAAGCAGTTATCTAATCGCTACCTTTGTCACATCCCTTTTCTTCCTCTCCATTTACTTGCATTAGTTCGAAGATGTATCCGTACTCAAAATAACTTCTTAGTCACTTCAACCACACAAACGTACATGACGATGGAAAATATTGCGCGAGTGCAAGTGCTTCAGTCGCCTTGGTTCCACGCGCTAGAGATCCAAGGTCATAGTACGTAAACGGTTGAGGTCACCAGGTCAAAGTCATGATCGTACGTATTGAACTAGATCGACGCCTAAATGAAATGAGAGTTTCATTACGTGACTAACTTGATCCCAACCCTGATCCCCCATCCCTAACCCATAACTTTCTGAACTATATCAAGTAGATCATTCAAAAACATTTTATAGTTATTTGTTAAATAAAACTACGAAAAGTACTATTTTATTGTACGAAACACGCACCTTTATGAACTTTTTCGATTTAAATATGAAAAATTTATCTAACACTGAAAAGGAATTTTCGGCACTTTAAAATAAATATTTTCGGATATAATTAACTATGAAGCTCGTGTATACAATTTTAATTACTACTAGCTACGCAAAGAAAAATAATAGATTTTTACCTATAAATCATTAGTCAACTTCACTCTACCTTTTGGCATAATCTCCTGAGGCGATATTTTTTTTAACTATAATTAATATTAAGGCATTTAAAATACCTTGAAATTCGAAAATGTAAATAAAATACGGTAACTGTTCTATAGAACAGTAGGTTTCTGTTTTAAACTAACATTACAGACGACAGAACTGCCTTAATATAAGTAGTTGAAATAGTTCATTAGGAGTGAAAATTCAACTAATTATTCTTATCATAAATCATGTGCTGGTAATCGTTTGCTGCAAAAGAGTCAATAATTTTAGAAAGGCTTGAAATTTCAAGAAAGTAGGCTCATTTTAATAATTTTCATGTACATTTTTCCGGTTAAGTAAAATGTGGGTTTTTTTAAAGATTTTACTGAATTACTGAATACTGGACACAATTAAAATTTTTCAATAAATACTTTTTTTACTTTGAAATGTGAGTAGAATATTAGAAAAATTCTGCAGTTAAATGGAGGATGGTAGCCAACCACCTTCCAACTCCTCGTAATCTTACTTGTTACCAACCGGATTTAATTCTCCTACAAGTGTGATAGTTTCCTTTAAAGTTAATAAAGGCAGAAATTACTAAGGTAATAATTATATACCGCGCTCTTAGCGAGTAAAGTAGTTCAGATGTTCATTTACGTCACCGGTTTGTATTTATATACAACCTCCGCAATATATTTGGTTCTCCACTAAACCATTTTTATTGTTGCAGAACTACAGAAAGAGCTTATATTTGACTTTCGACAGTTGTAGTTCAATCTTCTTGCACGCGAGAGTAGGGCTTACTGCAAATAAAATGTATATAGTGAGCATGGCTCCGAATATAATTTTTTTAGAACATTGCCTAACTTTCGCTTTGAGAAAAAAAGTAATTACTGTAAATGAAAAGGGTTTTGCTCGTTGTTATTTCAGCGGAAGATATACAAGTGAACACATTTCGCGTTACACGCGTAAAATGTGTGTGTGTGTGAAAGGGGGGGGGGGGTTGGGGGGGGGGATTCGGGAACGTAAATGTGGTTTTATGAACAGTTCTAAGTGTTTGTATAATTAATGCTCTGTGACCATTGTGGAGTGGAAACACGTTGTTACACTACGAATTAAAATTTCGGATCTGCAAAAGATTGAAAATTATAAATACTACTACTGTCGGAATTTAAATACCTACTCCAGTTGATTCTCATACTCTTAAATTGGATGTTTCGTTAGCCTCTTGCATGAAGTTATTAGAAAACCTAATATTTTACATATTTCCTACACTCTTATACATATATATGAATAAAAGAAGAAAATAAAAGAATATATTCCACTGTTTACAGAAGCTTACTTAATACTTATAATTTAACGTTACGACATTAACTACCTCCCTCTCCGTAGTTGCCAACTTTACTTGAACTATTATAGGCACTGTGCCCATCAAAATATTTAAGCAGGCAAGGGCACTGATATTTTTATAAGGTTGATTTCAAAAGTGCTCACTTTACCGTGAACAGCGTTTGGGGCACTGTGCAATGGACATTGTGGTTTGTGTCACTTTCGTCGAAGGCCAAATTATCCAGAGTAATAAAAACTGTTAGCCTGGATATCCATTAAAAATAATAAGCGAAATTTGTTGTATCGTCCAGAAGCCATCTATTGAAATCAGCGTTGTATTCGCAACTTAAAAATGTTATTCGTTATGTTGTAATTCTTCACAGGAGCGTTTAACTTGCGGTGAAATGAACTTTGAAATCTGTAAGAATTTTTATGAGCTGTATACCGCTGACAAAAAGTTTAGTAAAATTCAGAATCCAAGTTGTTATATTGAATAAAAGTAGTTTACATCTCATGTTGTATACCTAATAGCACATAAAATGAAGACAAACACAATACTCGTTTACATCATCCCAATATGAAACAAACAAAATGCGTAAATTGAAAAATCAATTAAACGAAGCAATCTAATCAGTTTCAAAAACAACAAAAATGGTCTTCCGAGATGCATTGATAAACTTCAATGGCGTGTAAGAACTCCACGATTACTGAGGCACGCTTGTATCCAATGAGGCATGCTACAAACAAGATTATTAAGCATTTCCTGTAGCGAATTGTCCCGTACCTCAACTGCGGCTGTTTTTCAAGGCCTGAGGTTGGACCTACTGTGTTTGTGTACATTCTATACGCATGTCGCTGAAATGGAAGACGCATTGTCTTTGCGAACAACAAACGTCGCTGACGGCCAAAGTTCATAAAAATTGTGATAAAAAGAACATACATAATTTTACAGTTAATTCGGTTAATTTTATGATTATAATATTTCCCTGAAATTTAATAGCGAACTCCATAAATAAACTGATTATGTGGCGCAGTAGTAAAACTTTGGCCTTGTATGCGGGAGGAAATGAGTTCGAATCCCGATCCGGCGAGCTTGAATTCGGTTTTCCATTATTTCCCCGGCATCACTCCACGAGAATACTGAGACGGTTATTTAAAACATGGCGCAGACGATTCCCTTCCAATTCCCTTCTCTGAACAACTTAACTCGCCTCTAATGACCTTCGTCGCATGACAACTTTTCACCAGAAATTTCCGAGATTAAGTCTCCTCTTAACTAATTGTACCTAATGAAGAACAAGTAAAGCAGGGAATTTCATCTTCGCAGTAGTGCCAACTGAAACCCAAATTTTAATTAACAATCAGAAGAGCAAATCGTTTGGACCCGCTGATTTTCTGCGAACGTGCGAAGGACTACAGGAAACTCGTGGCCAAGACTTTGTTTGACAGGTTGTGCAAACAGAAAAGTTCACACTGAGAGAAAAGCTTTGTTGAATAAAATAATTTTGCTTGGCACAACTAAATTAGTTGTTCGTGTAGGGTCAATGAAATTTTTTATCGTTGAAAACAAATGATTGTGTTGTTCATATATGTGGCTGCCGAAACAGAGATTTGTTCGGTGTAACTAAATATTTGTGAGACTCCACGTGTACATTAAATAGTTTTGCTTTATATAAAATATAAAATAAATTGATGGCCAGACCGAGAATAGCACAGAGAAATTGTTGAGACTTAGCAGCCTCAGCTAACGTGACTACTCACGAACTTGTGGAAGTAAATATGTCAAATTTTACTGGCGTACGATCTATTTTCCTGTTGAAATTTTTTTTTAGGTGTGTATGAACCATTATTAATGACCGACAAATGCAGTAACAAAGACTGTTACTGTCATAATTACCTGAAAAAATGCAAACATACTCTCGAGCTGTATTATCAAACGAAGACAATTAAATCAATAAAATAGTTTGATAACAATCTAACTTCTTTTGGCCCAACACATTGGTTTTGTTTATTCAACAAAATATTTTGTCGGGGCAGTTAAATATTCATTTTGGCCCCTTTACGAATATTTAGTTGGCTAAAACAAACGTGTGTCTGAGCGCATGCGTACTGGAGGATGCGAGTTCATTTTTTAGTACCCTCGCGTGCGCTCTATCGGTTATATATGGTAACTTAAACATGGGACTGGTCGGTCGCAATCCGATCAGTGTGTGCACGTTGCTCAGTTCCAATGCACCGAGAGCCGCGCCGATCGGATCTGGCGAGCACGCTGCTGCGGTTCTTCCACGCCCCATCGAGCATTTATTCAATCCCTTCTTATGTTCTCTTTTTTATGATTTTTTGTACCCCCCCGCCACATGGAAATATTTACATTGTCGTGTGTTCTTTTTCGGCTGGTATTCGTGATGTAGAGGGAATGTTGTGTAGACTGTGAGCGCAAGGTGCGTAGTAACCCCTCCGTCACTGCGATCGTAGACTAGAGACGAGGTAGACGTATTCACGTCGTCTGCGCATGCGTGACCCCAAATGTACAGCTGTCAAGTCACGTGGTCAAGAGGCTGTTTAAATTTTAATTTTCAACAAACCCATTAATTTATATTGTTACAAGACGCCAGAGGGACGTATGAAATTCGTGAGTGGTCGAGATCTTAATACAAGTATTTAGAAAAACTGAATTTTATTTTAAATTTATTCACGCAGCTATTACATACAAAAATAAATCACACACGTTCAATCTCTCTATTGCCATCATTTCAAATTCCTTAAACTTACGCATCCAGGTCAATGACCCCCTCCCCCCCCCCGTCAGTATCACTGTTCACCGTACCGATGCTCGCAGTCCGCAGATCTCACTCCTGCTGGTATCTCTCGCCACTACACGTCGCTTCGTCGTCTACGCACCTGTCGCTTAAAGCGGCGCAATCCTTCAAAAACTAGACTGTCCGTTCGGAGGTCCATCGCAGCATTAAAATAGTTTCACTGGCACAATCTCGAAGGTTCACCACACCCCGAGTCTCGCCGAGGGATGATAGGACGATGACCGGAACATTCTTGAAAAGATAACCCCGTAAATCCAATACGGCCGAGGAAGAGAGTGCACAATATGCTTATACGGCGCACGCGGTGGCTTGGCTTTGTAAATCCCCGTTAGCTCCTCGGGTTCCCGCTCACCTAGTCCTGACACATCCCTTCGCTCGCTCGAGCAGGATGAGAAGAGATCAGCAAGCATGTAACAATGTGAGTAAAATACTATGATTAACTTGAATATAATATAGTTGCATTAAAACTAGGTTACTGGAAGTGTACAAACAGCTCTTGAAAGCACTTACTACATAAGCAGTGCTAGCCTCAAATAATACCCATGTTTTTTATGCCGTAGTCACATAGTTCCGACAAGCACGACACGACACTTAAAACTAAACATCCAATGAAATACAGGATAAATCTGACGTAAGCTCGACGAATTCTGTCGTCCGACCAGAAATGTTGGATTAAACATTATTTATATTTCCGAATCAATAAAAAGTCCACATTCGGCACGACACAGAGTGTACATGAACCTTGCAACATGAAATTTTATGACACGCTTTCCCTAAAATGGCAAATATGCAGCTTAAAATAGAAACATTTTTGAAAATTACTGTATTTAACTCTTAAAAATAATAATTTTATCATTGTATGCATTAGCGATAATACTTTGTTACCAACATGTATTCTAAACTTTTTGTCAGCCCATCGCCTTCGAAACTAGTGTAGTTAATCAGCGCCTTCTAAATGGTTCCGAAAAATTTTACTCTTCGTGACGACAGTAAACTGTCGGGCTGTAAATTCGAGCAGTCACGTTGAAAATATAAATGTTGTGTCATGGTTGCGGTTTTTGTCGTGTCGTGCTGTGTTTGTCGGAACTATGCGACTACCGTATGATAGTGATATTGGCAGAAAAGCAGTCTAGTGTTCACTACCTCGCAGCGTGCATGGTCAAACTACTCAATGTCCCCTCTTCAGTACCAACAGCGAAATACCTCCCCCCCCCCCCCAGTGGTGCCATCAAAACTAACGTAGATATACTTTAAGGCTTGTACGCTATTTGTGTAACTAACTACTTTGAAATGGTATTACACTTACTCTAGTCTCATTTTAGTGTAACTAGAATACCCAAGTAAATCTAAATATTTTATTCGTATAAAAGTGTCGGTCTGTTAAAAATCCGAACGTAAATTAACTCGTTTGCCACTACTGGCCATGTGATTTGGACCGATACATTGGTAACACGGGACGCAATATCGGGGACACATATGCGCAGGAAACCAAAATCTGTAGGGAGTCTATGATAAATTCCGTTCACAATTCACTGCCAACATTACTGCAGGTACGTCAGTTAGCACCAAAATTAAAATGCGTACCGTTACAACCAGGAAGTTTTTCGAAAGTTAACTTAACACGTGCTGAATCATCCACAAACAAGTTATGTAAAGAGACTGCAGACACGCCGACTCTCTTGCTTGTATAAGCATGCCTGCTGAGTACAGGTTAAGCTGAGAAATTCGCGTTATGATAATATATGAACGCGTACAATAGAACGTGATAACTCCAAAAATGGCCAAAATGAGTTAAGAGTACATATCTGTGTAAAAACATGCCCCCCCCCCCTTAGTTTGGTATAATAGGGATAACTCCATCACATTCCTAGCGCCCACAACACCCTGGTCTGAACCTCATAACTCCTAGTCGAATGCCTGCTATTCAATTAGATACTGACATGTCCAGATATCTCTACTTATCACATATAGACCAAAGTGTAATACGGTACATGGTCCATAAGGCGGGGAAATATCATACTTGGATCAAATTTTGTTTACAAAGCCTCACTGTTGGTAGCACTGTCCTTATTTCGTCTGTGGCATTAATAAATGAGTTACAATATAGCTATGATATTTTTGTGTATGATGATACTGTGTGAATGTAAAAAATTAGTTTATATCGTGCAAAATTAATAATAGAAGCAGTGCTTGAAAAATCTAAGCATAACACTGGACCACAATCGGTAGGTTTCCTGTAAACAAAAACTGTATCATACATGGCTGTTTACAATAGTACGTTTCATAGGTTATATTTGCAATATTTTAAGATTGAAACTAAGATCTGAATAATATGGTATAGAAGTAAGAAGTTTGTGAATCTTCTATGTAGTGTATGAAAGAAAACGAAATATTCGATTATTGAGGGCCAGAATTTAATGAGTTGGATGAGTAGGCTAAATCCTCAAATCCCTCGGTAAATTTGTCTGCTAGTTTTATCTTACTTTGTATGTAGGCCTACTACAGTTCAATATAAAAGTGTGATTAGTAATTAAACAAGTGATTATTTCCTGTCCGAGGAATTCAGTTTTTATTTACAAGAAGTGGCATGTAATACATTTTATAATGTAGTTGGCTGGATACGAATTTATTCGATGTAATTTATTTGTGCAGGAGTAAAAAGTAATGTAGAACGTTCTTTTTATAAGAGAGATTAACATTAATTTACCGGACCTCGCAAATGTAATGGGTTAATATTTTCGTAACTGTATGTTACTAGTGAAGAGAAGCACATAACATCACCCAGCTACATTACATATTTTTTAACATTCCGAATCATATCATTCTTTGCTTGGACGAAGAAAACTTTGTTATTAAGTGTTTATTTCTCATTTTTGGAATTGGGACATACTGAGTGTGCGGACAATAAAAAATAAGTGAAGTAAATGAATCAGTCGACACTTCTCCAAAGGTGACCGACGTGCCCATTCTTCAGTCGTTAATAGATTCTGACGGAGAATTAAGTGATGATAATGACAAAACGTGGCAGCCAGATTCTGAATATACTTCAGTTGAAGAGTTTGAAATTAGTAGTAGAGAACAGAATAAAAATAAGACAGATGAGTGTGTAACACTTGAAGGTAACAGTGGCAAAAAAGAGTCAAGTTGTGCTCAGCGTTCTGCAATGGAAACCGAAGCTGACGGTGATCAAGCTTTGGAAATACTTTCACCTAAGAAACGAAAGAAATGATGTGGTACAATGCAACGGGAACCGAGACAAGAACGTAGACGAATTTTGGGTACAGGACAGGAATGTACTACTGTTGTTGGTAGGATCCATCCAGCAATGCCAATGAGAGAACTACAAAGCTGCAGAAATGAATGTAAGGATTAAATTAATGCAAGCACAAGAAGTGAAATTTACACAGACTACAGAAAATTAATTCACGTGATGAACAAAGAAGGTACCTTGCAAGCCTCCTAGAATTACGTATGAAATTACGAACAAGAACATAGAACACATTACTGTTCATTATAATATACAAACATCCACATCCCGTGTTGGTGTGTGTAAACAATGTTTTCTCGCTGTGTTTAGGGAATCTCTAGGATTTGTGTATGAAATAGTGAAAAAGAAGAATGCCTTTGCCAGTGGAATAATACTCGACGATCAGCGAGACTGAAATCCTCCTTCAATTAAACGTTCAGAAGGAGATATCGCCCTTGTACATCAGCATATCTTAAGTTTCCCAGCATACGAGAGTTATTATTCTCGTCGACGCTCTTCTAAACTCTATTTGGGAGTGATCTTAATTTGGAGAAGATGTATGAACTCTACAAGCAGAAGCTGAATTCTGAAAATCCCGTTAGTAAATCGGTATACAGACGAGAATTTTTAGACCATAACCTCAAGTTCAAAAAGCCGCGTGTTGATACCTGCAAAACATGTGACAGTTTCAATGTTAAAATAAAAGCAACGCAAAACTTATAAGAAAGATCAAGGATGAAAAAAAAAACCAACTGTAGTATCATCAAGATATAGCAGATTGTCATTATGAATACAAACGTCGTGACAAGGAAATGGCTGCGAATGCAGAGGGAATGATTGTAGTAGCTGTATGTGATTTACAACAATGTTTACCAACTCCAGACCTAACATCAAGTATTTCATTTTATAAACGAAAGTTATGGACGTTTAACTTTACAGTTCGGAACTACTACAGGAAAATTTCTGTTACGTTTGGTATGAGGGGATTGCGCAGAGGGGATCAAATGAAATTGCTTCTTGTTTGATGAAGTTTTTGATGGACCTGTCAGAGTCTGTTGAATGTGTGATCATCTATTCTAATACATCCTCAGGTCAAAACAGAAACATGATCCTTCCTTTGATGTATAATACAGTGCTACAAAGAAAGGAAATCTTGATGGAGATACGTCACAAATACTTAGTTCCAGGACACACACATCTGGAGTGTGATGTGGACCATGCCCTCATTGAAAGAGCTAGGAAGAGTCATAATGGTACTGTTGTTGTTCCGCAATATTGGATGATGGTTGTGAGAATGCCAGCAAAGCATTTCACTGTGATTCCAATGGGTCAGATTAATTCCTTTTCTTTTTCGATCCTTTTGAAGGATATTTTTGTGAATAGAACAGTGGACACAGAAAACACTTCGTTTCTTGGCGCAGTATTTTTTGGTTTGCAAATCACTAAAGATTATGGAATATTCCAGTTCAAATATTCTCTAAATATTAAGGAACCTTTCGGATCCTGCAGTGTCAGGAGAAAAGGACGGCAGTCTGATGAATCTTCCCATTGCGTAAGATATGCCAGTGAAGATTCAAAAGAAGAAATGTGATGATATACTTTCATTGTTGGAGTTTATTGACCCCGTGTATCATGCATTTTAAAAAGGACTTGATACTTCTGTGGACATTGCAGATTATGTGAGTTATAGTGACGAGGACTCCACATGATTCGCTTGTACCTATTTCTTACAGTGTGGTTTTAAAATGTTGTTTACCACAACATGACTAGCATGTTTCTAGTTTAAAAGAGGTAAAGCATTTGGTCAAAATATATCTCCAATTTTTATTTTTTAAATATTAACTAAACATATTGTACAAGAAGTTATGCATATCGTTAAAGAAAGCAATACTGTATGCTATTTCCATTCCACTTTGTACCTGTACTTTATGTGTGCTTTAAAACCTACGATTGAAAATAAAAATGTGATTATTTGAAAACTGTTTTTGGACATAACGTGTTCTGTACAAACACTACAGTAATCACTCCAGGTCGTATAGCCAACGCGTTGCGGTGCCACTGTAGTCTGCTCGAGTACATGTCCAACCGAAGCCTGTATGTGTAGCCCACCACGTTGAAGGCCACTGCAATGTGTATTTAGTAAAGTTTGGCTAGTGTGTGTGCAGGGATCTGAAAGTGTAGTTGATGTTGTGAAGAACTTGTACTGTAAATGGTTAACTTGACAACAGTGCTAGCCCCAAACAGACTATACATAAACAAGAATATTAGGTGTAACTAGAGAGCCCACTGAACAAGTTAAGCGTGAGTTGTAGGCGAGTGTGAATTGCTCACTTATAACAGGCGCCAGGCGTCAAGCATTGAAGGGGAGGGGGGTGACCGGGGACAGAAAACACAATGTCGCCATGCCTCTTACTCTGCTAACAAGTCGAAATTCATAAAGCTGGTTCTACAATAGTACAATGCGTTGGGCTGCGACGAGCTATACTTATTATTTCACAAATAAGCGTCTGAGATGGTGCTGCTATCTAGTTTAAGCGTGGAAATTGCATTTTCAGACCTCGCGAATGTAACAAAAGACACGCGTAAAAAGTTGAAAATGTATGTTTTAAGTGGTAGAAGATAAAAACAGGGTAGTATGAACGCGATGAGTGACTAAGACTAGCGGGAACGAGACATAAGACGAGGGATAATTATTTTGATGTTAATAAACGAATTTTATGACGTTGTTCATATCAATAAGAAGCCTTGTCTTCTACTTTGCACATCCACGTAGCAATAATAAAAATATAAATACGAAAACGTCGGCTTAAACGCGATCGTCGTTTTTAAATTGTAAAAAAAATATGATTTTATTCTTTTTGTAAACAAATACATCGTCTTCTTCTTTTCAGTTGCAGGCTGCCAACGACAATCGCAACACAAGAATTTCGCCCAACGCACTCTACGTCGACGCGCTGCGACGGAATCTAGCTACCGTTCGCTACAACGCATCGGACTATTGTGGAACCAGCATAAGGAGTCAAAAAGCAGTTACCTCAAATGTGTACTGTTACTATAGTAACAGTATTTTACAAACCCACTGACATACTGTCTGTCTCTCTCTCTCTCTCGCTCTGGATTAATATCTCAAATATAGTAACTGGAAATAATCGTGCTAATGAAATTCTAATTGTTAAGCTTAGTTCTATTTGTAGTACCAGTAGGAAGTACTCATGTTAGTGACTTATTGCTATAAGCACAATAAGGTATGATTGCACTCGTCTGTCACAACTGTTATTTATCATAGACTTCAAAGAAATAAATAAGCAATTTGATTTACCCAAGCAAATTCTACTAATAGATAAAACACATAAGATCACTTCAAAAATATAATAAAATAAAGAAATCAGGAACATGGCATAGCATTGGAACACTTAATAGGGAACAGAAAAAGAACCATGGACATGATTCAATATGGACGTGAAACAACTTCAAACACTAGCAATAAGGCAGGATATCACCACATTTGACCATAGTTATACATTTGCCAAAATTATCTGTGAAAAAGGAATTATTTGTGTAGGAATTTGGGTTTCGGACCAATCTGAAACACTTATTTATTTCAGTTATATGCAATCAAAAGAAAACCAATTAAATTTAATATTTCCTTGTGACAGATTACCAAAAAGATAATTTCGTTGGAAAAGACCTCTAATAAAATTGATAATTGATTCGTAGCTCACTGATGAAAAATACATTGCATTCCCAAATTTAAACGAGCTCAGTAGTAGATAGATTCTGTAAACTGGTGGGGCTCCTGGTGTTTGGTGTAGGCTCACAAAAATAAAATAAAATATTAAACCTGTTCGTAATATTAATGAACTGCCGACTCAGTGCCAGATCAGTAAGGTATTCCTGGCAAACACAAATTACAATTCACAAATTTTCGTAGAAAACACAAAAATCTAACGATGAATACTGACGATGAAGGATTTTCATCCTCTACATTACCTCGAAAGGATGTATGCCAACCACAGCCACATGACCACAGCCTTAGTACAGACGTCAGCAGAGTCCTAGGTTATCACCTCCGTACAGCTCAAATAATTGTCCTCGGGCCTCTTCAGTTCATCACCGAGATATTCACACTTGCTGACACAGTTATAGGCTGTTCACGGTAAAGTGATCACTTTTTAAGGCTCCCCTAACAAGCATTAACCACTAATAAATATATCTTATTGCTGCCTCAGGCATTACATTGTGAGTGTGGTGAAATGTATATACTGTGTATATTGGTCGCATTGCAATGTTTACATTAACACGCAACAGGAAGATGGTAATTGGATGAAAGAAAAAATTTAGAAGGGCCTTAAAAGTGTTCACTTTACCGTGAACAGCCTATATCAAAGAATTACACACGTTTGGCTGATTAATTAGTGGTCAAAACTTGTTGCAGGGACCTCATCTCCAACAAGTCTGGTGTGGGTGGCGGCATCATTCAAAAGACGCGGACCTACAGGGTTCCCACGCCCACGCTAAGAGAGCGCCGGGGGTCCGAGATTATAATTGTTCTGCAATTACATGGGACTAGATGTCCATTGTTACTTTAAATAAATTCGGGTTTGGCCCATCGTGGCGGGATATATTCCTAAAAATTGTATAAAAATGCATACAATATGCACATATTTAAAAACAGTACAAATTAATATTTCCCAAAAATAATTATTTTATATGTGTAAAATTACTACATTATAGTTCTTAGGTTATGTGGTTTGGTCAGAACCAACGAGCTATATAGTAAACATAGAGGGGGTGACCGAATGATTACAGCGCTCTTAGCGGTAGCCATCGGCAAACTGTCCCGCCGTTTTAATTTCATTCAAAACATTGTCAGCACGTGAAAAGTTATTGAATATTAATATACTGTTACGTGTGTTCCTTAACAGCTGCTTGTAAAGTTGCGTTGCTGTGTGTGCGCGTGATTTCAAATATTTGATGTGCATTATTTATGCGTTTTAACTATGAACAGTTTTTATGTCGAAGTTGATTATTTACATCCACGTCTGTTTATTTATCACAACGTTGTACCTTTGCCCTAGGTGTTTGAAATACAGTCGTGTAACGTGATTTGCCACAATCCCGATAAAATACTAAGCCCAGCCCGACAAATTCCAATAAACCTAATAAACAGTAAGTAGCAATACATAGAAATATGAGCGAAATAAAAGTTACCGTAGGCTTATTTGTGTGCATGTTCACCGCTATGTTTTAAGTTTGTATGACAACACACAAGCAACACGAGTTGCGTGCTTGAATTTAATGCGCCTTTACGTTTAACTGGTTGTTCCTTCGTTTTAATATTTATTCCAACTGAGGCCGTCTTTTTAAAGAAATAACCCAACAAATATCAATAACAAAAGAACAAATACTACAGTTATTTACCTCGCAGTCGCGGCAAAATATTGACGTGCATTACATGTAATGTGCTATGTCGAGGAAAACAAATATGTTAATTAAATATAACCGTAAGAACCATCGTCAATTCAGGTATCTTTGAAACGTCATAAAACTGGCCTAAATAATGTTAGAGGCCTAAAACTGTGAATATTTGTACGGAATGGTTTTTGAAATAGGCCTATGATGTTTTGATGCCAGACTGCTGTAGTGTACAAATTATTTGAATTGTAGTTTCGAGCCGAAACACCACAGCCCACTGCATCTTTAATATTTCCGAGTACTGAATTAAATGGATACATAAATCGCTTACATGCTCCCATGCATGGGCTTATACACTGCAATCACAAACATGCCGGCTGGTTTGATATTAACAGAATTCTTCACAAAAAAAAAAAACATTCAGAACACTGCACTACACAACTTCCCAGTGGTTTGTTTTACGCCGTCTTTAACCTTGCAAAGCAAAATCCGCGAATGACACTTTATCTCCAGCCAGCAAGTGCGTGAAAATGTCCAATAGTATTTTATTAGTCGATTATTTTGGGTACGTATGCGTGATATTCCTTACTACTACACCCTACCATGGACCTTTGTAATGATTTCACAGGGACTAATATGGTTCTGTTTACCGAAATAAAAGAAAAGAAAATACATTTTTAAAGGTCGATAAATGTTTCCGAGTTCTCAAAATAATAAAATAAAATAAAGTGAAACGTAAACAAACAAACGCTGTAATAAAAAATAAACACGAACTTTATGTGACCTGAGGTGCCCACAAGCGCCACAGCGTGTCGAACACAGAATAGCTCCAGGCACTGGGATCCCATAATAGCAGTAAGCTTTAAATTAATTGGTTTATTGATTCAGGGATCTTTAATTACGATACGTGCTGAAATTTGGGCTCGGGCATCTTTACACCCCGAAATACTCTAATATGTATATATGTAACCGGGATAAAACTGAAACTAGATATATCCATTTGTGTAAGAAGGCAAATTGGTTTCATTTAAATACCACCGCGTTGACGAAGAACTGTTTACTGATTATAGAGCATATATTTTTCTGAGTTTAATAATCGCTATACGTTGAAACAGTTTTTTTTTTTTATGTTAGCAAAACTCAATCACTAGAAGTATTTAACCCATGACATTACTTTCAGTTTAGCTATTCCTTCTCATTTTAATCATCTGGTTTCTTATCTATGTAATTACTTCCGTTTTAACTTGTTACTTATTTTTAGACACATGGATTCTTACCCATGCCATCACTTCTAGTTTAGCTTTTACTTGAATTTTTCACATGGATTCTTCAAATTCACTTTCTGGTATTTGATTATTGTTAAGGAATTGAATGAAGCCGACAAATTTTATTTCAAACTACCTTCAAAATTTAATGAAAATATATACAAAAATTTATTAAGTAAATTTAGTTGGTGAAGTGAGTTTTAGCATAACGTAATTAAACTTAAAACAAGTATTCGATAGTGATATTTTAATGTAGATATATTAAGTATTTAAAAAATATAAAATAGATTAATATCACGAACAATTCTTCGTATTTTTTCCAATTAGATCTGCGTTTTTTAACTTTACTTGTTGAGAGCAGGACATTATGGTAGATGTGAAATGGTGTGTAGACAAGATTACTGAAAACAGTTGCGTCGTCTTACCAACATTGGGTTTATCTACAATTTTACCACGGTACATTTTGGTGGCAAGCGTACAGTGCATTTCTATTTTATCTCTGTTTGACAACCCTTTAATTACGTTTGAAAATGCGAAATCTGTTAGAATTATGGGTAAAATTCACACGTCTGTGTTTAATAATCTTATTCAAATCTGTGGAATGTCACTCTAAATGCGATGCTATTATGAATATAAAGGTTAGTGGCTAACGCACACTGAACAAACCCAACTAACACTTCCCTTTAAAATTAAAAAGAATCTTCTTAGTTTCTAAGAACTTACTTTTCACCACGTAGATTTTTCTGTGTGCTGCTGAAAACATCTTGAATCAGGCCTAATACGATTTTAAAAAAAAGAAAAAGATAGCAATACCAAAGTTTCGCACATTTGTATAGTCTTTATATGTATATTGATCGGAGTTAGACAAAAATGTGCATTTATACTGCTAATAGCGTTTACATGAGCTCATTTTGTATTAACTACAATAATTAGATTCAATGCGATTTCAACATATTAAGAGCATCCCAGTCATGTCAACGATAACCATTAGAAAGGAGACTTGCGTGTATCCATTAGTTCTCTGTCTGTAATACAAGAATATATTCGCGCCGTTTCCAACTCGAGATGGAATCATCACATGCCAGCTATGGCACTGACGTCAAGAGGAGACTAACTAACCGAGAGCTACTCTGAAGAATGTATGAGATCGAGAAAAG
This sequence comes from Dryococelus australis, assembly GCA_029891345.1. NCBI lineage: Eukaryota > Metazoa > Arthropoda > Insecta > Phasmatodea > Phasmatidae > Dryococelus > Dryococelus australis. The sequence goes on from CM056996.1 coordinate 116,211,115, forward strand.
TTCCGGGGGAGATGAAATGGTGAAGGAAAAGGCAACTAGAGTAACCCCAGGAAACATTTGTACCGTGAGTTTCCACTCAGCCTTTAATTTTCAGGTTGTCTTTGGAAAACTGACTAACTTGTCAAAGCAAGAAGTTGGAGTGAGCTATCATCAGTTTAAGAATTAAATATGCAGAAGCAAAACCAAAGACAAAGTAAAAGTAATTTTCGCGTGAAATTCATCGAGTAAACCTTTAACCTAATTTGGAATGAAGCTCGATTACTCATTATGTTTTGCAGAGACATAATTGATAATATTCTAGGTGTACTAAATTTAAAACTGTAAGCCAGTCTTATGGACTGTCAGTAGTGGCATGTCATTTTTTAAGTAAGGGGATCGGGGGGAAGAAACTTTCCAAAAAAAAATGTGTAAACTGGTTAAAATTCAATGCCATGCCCATGTTATTTTCTGAAAGAAAAAAAAAGTTTTAAATTAGTTTATATTGTCATAATTATTCTCCCACAAATGTATTTTCCATTTGACAAAATATTTCGTTGAGTTTTGTAAAAATATTTGGAATTACCGAATTAAAATTTCAAAAGCTATAATCCAAATAATTACGGTGTTAAGTTCCACATAAAAATTGGTTCAGAGCCAGTATGAAACTATAGTGATTTTTTATATTTTTATTGCTACTAGGTATATACAACCTGGCTAGGATGACTCAACACTCTGAAATAGCATTAATAATAGTTAAGACAAGATCATTTTTATTGATATCCACACAAAACATTAAATTATGTAACATCACACCCTCGCAAACTCATGATCTTTACTTCCCCTCAAAATAAAATTTGCCCACAATGTTTGAAACTGCAGGAGTAATTGAAATCACAATTTTTTTTTAAACTTCGTAGTGTTGCTAACCGTAATTTACATAATGACGGGAATAATTACAGTAGATAAAATTACAACCGAACTTCACTCGAGTAGCTGCAAACGAATACAGCGTGTCAAGTAGCTACCCATGGCTACGATCCAGTAATTCAAGCAGATATATAAATATATCTCCATCTACCGCGTGATTCTATAGGCTGTTTACAGTAAACTGAACCCTTTTGAAAGCCCTGCTTCAGAACTACTTGCACGCGTATTGTGTATTCTTCCACCACATGTAAAATTAGCATCGCCATGGGACTGATCATTTTAATCATACATCGGTCAGGTTAACGTTGTGATATTACAAAGAAAAGCAAATAGTTAAAAAATTTTATTACGTATACACTTAACGGATGAAAAACAGAAAGAAAACGAATTAATTCCAGTAATCACATATGTTTACCTAAAATTGCATTAATTGTTTAAACATCGGACTACTATCCCTCCACTGTTACTAACTTTACAGGGCGTATGCCACTCAGTGTGCCAGTTAAAATACGTTCATGAAGGGGCAGCGACACTTTTCAAAGGTTGATTTCAAAAGCGCTCAATTTACCGTGAAAAGCCTAAAAAAGCTATCCACGACAAAGTGAGCACTTTTGAATTCAACCTCAGAAAAAAAGTCACTGGCCCTGCCTGCATATATTTAAACGGACGCAATGAGTGTGCTACTCCCTTGCCCCTAATGACGTGAAAAGATGGACAATCAAAAGTCCGTAGATCAAAAACTCCCAAAAGGAGCAGGAAAAGACCCTCGTTGAAGCAGAAAATATTAGAAACCTTATTTCAATAGTGGCTTAAAATCAGCGATAACTTGTAACAAGTAACATTTACGAGTAGTTTCAAGAGTATTTAAGAATTTTCTTTTTCTCAGTTTCTTTCAAGTTTTGTTTGCAATAACAACCATTGGGATGAATAATTTAAAATACACATAACTCTTAGTGCCAACCTAACGATTATTAAGGAAAATACATATAAAAGTATTAAATGTTCCAAAAGTACAATGGTGAATGATTTTCAAGAAAAATCTGGATTACATTAAATTTTTTCTTTGACCAAAAGATATATATTTATATATGGGCCTATAAGCCTTCCATAATGATTAATTGGAGAGGATTAACAGTAAAACATTGAAAGCAACCCACCCAATATGGCGATTCTCTATATCTACATCAGTGCGCAATGCACTTAACATTTTTATTTTAGAAACATTTAGTTTATACTGCTGACCTAACATAAAGTTCCGCCAATCAAAATTAGAAGAGCAGAAGCTAACTCTTCACCGTTATTATCAAAATATTTTCTTTCTCTGGCCATATGATCAGAGATTCCACGCAATATATATATATATATATATATATATATATATATATATATATATATATATATATATATATATATATAGAGTTCAAAGGTCGAATAGTACTTAATAATGGGTAAAAATTACATGATGGTATTATGTTTGATTCAAACCGACAGCAAAATTGAACTTGCTTAACTGAATCTGCATACATTAGGTTGGCTAACCGCCAAACCAACAAATTATTTTGGTATTGTTTGCTTTGATATTTCCAAGTTTTAATTTAAATCCGTTAAATATTTTATAAGAAAATTCATGGCGTAGTGAACTCTCAACGATGCCAACAATATGACGACTCCAAATTTATTCCTAGCCAAATTCCAGCAAGAATATCTTTAAAATTTTATGGCTGGATAAGACCAACTGTCATGTGAAAAATTCTGGGAAACACAAAACTCCACTTTAGAATGGTACTTGGCTTTACGCATGATTAACAATATTAAAATATAATTTTAAAATTACGCCAAGTGTTACTTATGTGATGTAAAAAATATTCTCAACATTAAGTCATTTTAAAACTTTGCTTGCCAACATGGCGCCTGACTCCTAACTCAGAACACCAAATGTCCCTGCTTCCTTTTTGCCATAAGGGCTATGCATAAAATTTTACTTGTAGTACATTACTTATCTGGCTGGGTGATCTCCTGCTGGGGCTGTGGCAATCCGACCCCGAGCCAGAGATTGCACCCACCTTAAATACAAAACACAAATCATTTCCCCTTGGAGCGGTGTTCAATATCTCTGGCCAATGGAAAAATAGATGGTTCTTTAAGGAAATGTCTATTGAAGGTATGCATTGCACCTTATAGGGGTGACTTTATTGCTGACCAATCGTTTGGTTTGAAGCTAAAACATGTCCACGTATTGGGCGCACACGCGATCACAGGTCACAAAACTCCCAACTTTTAAGCAGATTCCAAGAAGTGATGTCACAAGTGCCCGAAACCCAGGCGGCCCGCCTATTGGCTAGCTGGCAGCTGACGACACAGGCCTAGTTCGTTGAAGCACCCCTGGCACACGCTCAGCAGCACCGAGCTGCCTCGCGCTCGCCAGACGTGCTTGAAGTGAGCGGGTGAAATGTTGATACCTCGTGCACACAAGTGACAGCGATGTCAAATGCAGCAGCCCACCCCAATTGCGTCGTAATCAGGTAAAAACAGCAGGTATGTTGTAAAGACCACGTCTTCCTCACAGTTTCCGGGCAGGTAAATTACAATTTTTTCGTGATGATAAGTAGTAATTTTTTTTAAGCAACTCCGTGCTCAAAAATACGTAAATTTTTTGTGTGAGGTGTCACAAGTGGTGTGCGCCCAGTAAAGTTGGTAAAGATGGCTGTAAAGTAGTTCCATGTCTTAACGACGAACAAAAATTGTTAGGTAACCATTTGTGGTAACTTAAATTAGCTATTTTGCTTTCTGTTTTTTTAATGCATCGAAGTGTAAAATTGCGTAGATTTGTAAAATATTTACTTTTGTAATACTTTCACAGTTTCACTTGACCGACGCATGAATAAAGTGTTGAGGCCCATGGCAATGTGAATTTGACATAAGACGGAAGAATACACAACGTGCATACAAGTAGATCTTAAGCAAGTCTTTCAAAAGAGTTCATTTTACCGTGCACAGCCTAAGATAACCAATCGTGAAAGATCAACAGTTGCGTGAAACACATTCGAAAGCGAAAAACGCATCCCTCTGTTTCTTTCCCTGAACACTAGAGTAACTTGATCTTTTACCGCATTCTGAGAAACGCAATGAAAATAAATTGTTAATTTGAAATGTAGTTTTTACTTAGGTTTCATCAAGATTGTTTATTATTATTAACTTCTAAACCTGGACCGAGTGCCAGGTCGTAAATATCACTCCCCCGCATGAAAGCGTGTGATAAAGCATGAAAGTGATAAATTTGAGGGCGTTACTTTGGCGGGAAACTAGGGGCTTGGCAGCATGCCGTGAGTGAGCGTGTTACTTGGTGCGTAAGGACCGTCAGACGCACGAATTAAACGACGCACATTTTACGCGGGAGGAGGTACTACATTACTAACAGTGACTTCTGAAAACAAAGCACGTCCTCTTCACGTCCCGTGTGCTGTTTCCTTTGTGCGCTCGGTTGCCGAGGGATTCTAGGTTGGGGGGCAGACAAAGTTGGCCAAACTGTAATTTATTATGCACACATTTGCTACATTCGGCATGTTCGCTGTACATAAGACGTCCGTTGGCAGTAGCCAGTTAAAAATGATATTCAAAGACTGCTCCTAGTTTAAATGAGGTCTGCTTTAACTGCGTGGAAGTGTGGAAAACACTCTGTCGTTTGCTCGTTTTGTGAGTAACATGGAAAGAGAAACAAAAGATACTTTAAAATACTTTTTTTTTTTGTTTCTACGAACTGAGGGTTATTCATTACTTAGTGCGTATACGGAAACGTTTTTATGTCACACGAAATGATACGTTGTATAGTTTCATGTATGTTACTTTTAAGACCACCACTAATATGGCTCACGAAATGAACTTTCATTTTTAAATTAACACTCTCATTATAGAAATATCGACCTATATTCCTGTACGTTTTTGTTATGATCACCACCAACGTAGCTCATAAAATCAGCCTTCACTTTGTGATGGTATAATATTTTTGGGGAATTATTTATTGATTTTACAATGATAGTGTTGCACACACGACACTTTGTACGCCCCACAATTGTGCGCCACATTTGTATGTAGAAGTGCCCCGAGTAAGGGCGCCAAAATTTTTGTAGTATGTAATGGTATAAAATAATCGTAGTAAAAAAGATTTATGCAAATGCACCACGCATGGGCGCCAAATTTATAGGGGTTGTAATAAATTGGATTAGTGTGTTAGATACTTGCAACCCTATGGAAAGAAACATGTAGACAAATTTAATAGATTTTATTAACACAAAAGATTGAAAAGGAAAATAATGATGATCGAAAATTGAAACGACTTGTCTGTAAATGAAATTATTAAGAACGTAGAGTCATCTTGAAATTTGAGGTTAAGTTGACTATGAATGTATTACTTTTACTGCAAGTAGGATTATTCGTGCTTAAGAAAATACCATCATCCTCACAGTATGCAATATAAAAATAATTAACGAAAGAAAATAAAATAATGAATACTGCGTTACTTTGAGATTTAAATAAAAGAAAATAAAAATATTTAAATCCAGTAATAGTTCTCCCGTATCTTTAAATTAAGCAAAGTTAACTGAACTCTAATACTAGGTAAAAACCAATTCTCACTGCTCAGCAATTAGTTAAAATTTAAGTCTTCTTCTTACTAAAATCTTAGTATTTAAACAACTTTTAATAGAACTCAAAATTAAATGACAAAAGTAGAGATGGGCCATTCGATACTTCGATACCCCGCGATACTGGGTAGTATCGAAAGTATCGAGTATCGCGACGTGCAATAGATACTTTTATTCGATACTTCTTATCGACACGTGTATATGGCTTGGATGCTTGGTCCGCCATTTTCCCTATTGTCACGAAGCGGCACTTTTATCTGGTTTTCGGCAGTTTACAAGTTTCGGAAGACCCGCGAAGAGTCGTATTTATTTAATGATTCAGTTAATTATTGTGCATCGATGGCAGAGAAACGTGTAGTAAGGATTTCAATAGAACATCATCTAGTCAGGTGTTGTAAATAGGAATTACGGACAGTAAGTCAGCGTGTATTGTAAATAACGTGATTTGAAAGTGTATATACCGTTTTGTGAAACGTTTACTACATTGTTTTAAATGTACGTGGCAAAAAATAACACAATTTCAACTCGTTTTGGAGTGTAAAAATTACACGTGTACATGAGGCAGCCAATTAGAAAATAAGTTAGTAACTTAAAAATTTAAGATGACTATATTCTTGATATAAGAAAACTACTCAGTATACTAATTATTTACGATTTGATATGATAGATTGCGAAATATTATATTACTCGAAAGATGTTTCATATTAGAAGTAGCGTTATCATAAAGAACGGTATAGTCTATTCACGCTTTCTTCGGCCTTTTGGAATCGAACCTTTGAAAAATCCTCCTAGGCATAACATGTCAACTTATTGTGTTCAATCACTTGCATTCCACGATTATATAACCCTGTGATTAACGTTACAGTACTGTGTTCTTGAATAGATTAATAATCTACTTAGTGTCTTCTATACCTTGTAATATTCATTTCGTATTAATACGAATTAACAACAGTGAGAGCAGCGACGTGTTTGCAACGGCTGGTAAGAAATAGTTCGCAGTTACAATATAGTTTAACCTCGTTTTTATGTATACTATTTGTAAATTAAACATTGCCAATTGATATATTTATATTGTTAGGTAGCACTAACGGAAACACATTTCATTGCTGCAGTTAAAAAATATTAGCGGAAATTACCGTGCGTAGGCTCGATATAGTGACACGGTGATTTTTTTTTTCGTCCGGAATAAAAGTTCGATAAGCAAAGCGGATCTTGTAGCTCTCTCTTGTTCTCTCTCTTTCTATCTTCTCTCTCTCGGGAAGTTCGTACCACCTGTCTAGCAGGAAGGTATAAATATTTCTATTTTTTATTTCAACACATTTCATACTAACTACAGCAACAATAACGATGTTTGAAATTGTAATTTACAACTGAAACGGGATTGTATTGTTTAAATACCTATTAAATGTTATTTAGATGCGATAGCACAACGCTTACAAATCCAGCAGGTTGGCAGACGTGGTGTGGAAAGGAGAATCTAGAATTTGATTAGCTTTCCCCAAGCCTCGTGCTTGTCCCACCATGGCGGGCGATTATTCCCAGTTTTTATCGTGTCTTACGACTGGCAGTGATGTGGCGTCTTATTAATGACACGGCGTATTTCTGAACGAAGCATCAAGTTCGTACTAGTGTTTTTGAAACATCCTAGTCAAGTTACAATGTTGTGATAAATATGTGTTTCCACGGCAGGGTTAAATGTGTTGTGATCGCTGCGTAGCGTCTAAACGAGCGCGGTGTCTGAGTTGTAATCGTTACACAGGCTAGGTGTGTGTGTGGAGTTCAAATATGTTGCAAAGTTTATACGTTTTAACCATGTTATGACTTAACTGATGTTAACTGATGTTATGACAGTCAATTATTTATATTTACGTCTGTTTATCACAACGTTGTACTTTCGCCGCTAGGTGTTTGAAAAACAGTTGTGTAACGAGCTTACGTTTCTGTGATTTGAATATCTGCAGCAATCCCAACGAAATACTAAGCCCACCCAGATGAAATAAAATAAATAATAAACCAAACCTATAAACCAGTAAGTACCAATGCATGTAAATATTAGCGGAATAAAGGTTACGGTAGGCCTGTGTGTTAGCATGTTCACGACTCTTTTATATTTGTCGATGCTATGTAGTACAATAAATAAGCGACACGAGTTGCGTGCTTCAATTTACTGTGTAGTTTCGTTGGACTGGTTGTCCCTTAGTTTTAATTTTTATTCCAAACATATATTAATAACAGGTTAAATACTATTGTTTCCGCCACAGTTGTAACAAACACAGTCGTGGCAAAATATTAATGTGTATTATGTGTAACGTGCTATATCGTGTGTAACAAATAGTTATAAAGCTGGCATAAATATTGTTATAGGCCGAATTGTGAACATTTGTAGGAAATGGTTTCTGCAATATGACATAATTCTTTGAACAGCTGTAAACAGCAACCAACGCATTTGACAGTTGTAACAGTAGAAGTCACATGGCAGTGTTTATGTTTACGTGTAGCGGAAGGATACGTAATTAGTAACCAAAAGTAGAAATTTGGCAGGGCTTCAGAAAAGGCCGAAGTTATCGTGAATTATAGACAAAAAAGCTACATATGAATGAATTTAATGTTATTTATATAGTGGCGAAATAAAAGTTTAGTTGAAGCAAGTTTAAATCTGTGGTAGCGGTGGCATAGTAACAATAAAATATTTATTTTACCGTCATTTCGAGACTTACTCTCCGATTTACTAGTACCGGTCTGCAGTTTGCAGATCTAATATGGCGTGCCATATATGTAGTATTAGCAATAATTTCTTTTTGTACACAAAATTTGTTTTAAAGTTATCCAGTGGTTCATTATTTATGGCATTATATTATAAAATATTTATAATAAGCAACAATTTCGAATACCGGGTACTGCATACAGAGATAAGCTGTAAAGATTTTGCTAATTCACGTAACGCTATTTTACAAAATTGCAACAAAAGAGTCTGTGAACTAGCGTAATTGGATTACGTAACTGGTTTCCACATAAGGTACCACTGGCGTACAAATTTTAGTTAAAAAATTTTCTAATGGTTTAGTATAAATGACATTCTACCTGTCATATTTTATATGGCTTCTATTTTGAAAATAGGGATATGATCTATTGCCTTCATATCTGCTTGGTTTGGTTTACCAGCATTATTTTTATGCTAAAGTCGGCAGCATTCGGTTGAGTACCTGTCAGGCATGTGTGTTTTTTATTGTTTAATGTGGAACTATTTATTAAATGGCCGACAACTGGCTGTGAATTTGAGTATTCAATGTTTGCGATAGGTACCGCAAGCTTTACTAAGTTTGTTTAGTATGTATTAAATGTTTCTGATAATACGGCACTTTAATCTGAAATATCCTCATGGTCTGCATTAAAAAAAAAATAGGTTCCTAATCTAACAAAATCATAAATGTTAAGGATTGTCTATTTTCCTTACCCTAGCACTACTTGTGCTCCAAATTTAGTATAAATTGGTTGAATAGTTCGTGATATAAGACGTAAATTATTAATTTTTCGGGTTATTTTTCTTCCCAAAGAGAGCTTTTTGTTTTAAATTAGCTCCCAGCATGGTTCTTACTAAGTACGCCGTACTATTAGTGTACCCTAGTCCCTTGAAATTTGGTAAAGTTCTAAAATGGACGCATCCGCAACACCCACAGATACACAGAAAGGGAGATGATCTCATAAGCGTGGAGAGACATAAATGGCTCTTAATGTCATAGTCTTGAGAGCCGTTGTGGGTGAAACTAGTTATGTAGCAGCGCCGGAATGCAAGGGCGGGGTAAACTGGAGAACCCCGAGAAAACTCGCCAACCAGCGGCATCGTCCGGCACGATTCCCGCATGCGGGAGATACCCGGCCGGGAATCGAACCCGGTTCGTCTAGGTAGGAGGCGAGTAGTCTAACCACTACACCACCATTGCCCCGCGATTTCATAAACCTGTGCAGCGCCTAATGAGGGGACACCTTGATAATTTGCACATTTGGATGTGACAATAAATCATTATGGAAATTCTATTATTTCACGGGTACAACATATTCAGTACTGCGATAAGATAATGCCAACCTTTATTTTGTTATTGACGGTACCTGTTACCTAAAATTACGTGTGCAGAGGGCAACTAACTGCTTGTGAAGAAACAGTAACCCATTAATTATCATTCATCTCAGTTATTTACCTGAATACTGCCATCGTTTGTTACGCGCTGTAGCTCACACTGGCAGCGAGTTCCCGTTATGAGTGGTCCAACTTTGATGAGGGGGGGGGGGCGCTTCCACCCCTCCCATCCCAGACAGATGCGCTCGCTGCCTAATCGTCCTCATCGGGGCAGCCCGGTCAAGAATGACAGCGGCGAGACCTGGCTGGCGTGATAGCCCCTCGTCGGCCCCCTGCTGGAGAAGCTGACAAATGTAGAAGAAGCGCAAGAATATTCTGGAAATCTCTGGGCACCGGCCTACGACCCTATAAATACAAGTCACAGCGGGAGTGCCGGCTGTCTGGCGGAGGCGACTGAGTGTGGAGTGCGAAGTTAAGTACGGGACGACGGCGGACGAGGTGTTCGTGGTGTGAATGGACGAGAGAGCGCGAAACCCGACGAGTGACGGCTACTGTGCGTGAGGGCGCTCGGACGACTCTCAGAACATTGCGGACTGGCGGGACATAGACTATACTGAGGTGGGACTGAATGACATATGATACGGGCTTTATTGTAAATATTGGAACTGTTAAATATTGTCATATAATTCGTGAAATAATTGAATAGGTTTGATACACTGTCTATTGGGACTCATTTCTAATTATTTAATTACTTTAATTTCTTTTATTTAATTGTAACTTGTAGTCATTAGTAGTGAAGAGCAAGTAATATAAATTTTTTGTGAGATGTTGAGTCGAGATAATTTTTCTTGTAGTTATAAGTAGTAAATGAAATTAGGAAATTATAATCAACCCTTCATTTAATTAAGAACTCCATCCTTTAACGAACCTGGTTTAGCCCACTTACTTTTGAGCAACTTGTAACAGTATTATATACCCGTAGATGTACAGTGCTGGCAGGGAGCATGATCTCCTTATTCCTATATTGAAGGGTGTCCTTCGCGCGCCGGTCGTATACGAGCAGGACAGACAATATTCGTTGCACAGCCCTAGAGACAAAGTTTGAAAATGTCACATTATAACAATAACGTGCGTTTTCCGCACAAAGTTTGCTAACCATACTGCCGCATAATTAACAACAGTGCACACAAACGTACAAAAAAATATTTAAGTAAATTTGCACATAGATTCCTGTTAGGGGATTCAACAAAAAGGATTTATTCAGTATTTTGTCTTTCTTATTTAGTTTATGGTGAGCATTAGTTCACGTTGACAATATGCTGAAATAATGCATGTAATGGGTCTCCAGAAAGTATGTAATGAATGATAAGGTTCGCAGTAAAATTAATGGGTATGATTTCCAGCTAAACTACACTATGAAATTATGTGTAAATTTAAATCTGTAAATATAAATAATTACGGCAATTGTCATTAGATACAATAGTACTGTATATAATATTTAATGTTGATAGCAATATTTACAATGTAGTGCTGTTGACTGAATATATCTTACAATTATCCTAACAGATGCCTTGGTTAATGGTGTCAGTCCACCAGTGCATACTGTGAGAATCGGCTGATTCTGCACAAACTAGGTCATCTCCCTATAAAGTTCGTCTATTAGAATGAACAAAGTACGATTTGTAATTAGAAATGAAAGAGCATTAAGCTGTTACACAAACAACAACAGCATAAATAACGTATTTTAAAACCCATCGTTAGTCGCGTATGAGCATTTCTCACACTCTAAGTAATATTATGGCGCTATTTGTAAAGAAGGGGTGGCGCGTTATTTTACGTACTTTCTCCTGAGTTCACAAATTTAATAAGATAACAGGTGAGTTGGTTGCAAGAATAATGCATCATTGACATTACGGCAGGTCTTTGTTACCTGATGTACACTGTAAGTCAGCATGTTTCTTATTGAGCTACCATTACGATTTGTTAAAACTGGAGCAGGCAGATGTGAATATTATTATATTTATTATTATTAATAATAGTGATATAGTTACAGAAGTAGGCAAAAAATTGGTATATAATGTTCAAATACACACTGCACTTTACACTGTGAAAAACACAATACTTGCAACTGTCGTGGTCAGGTTTCACAAAATGTGATAGGCTCCTAAGTATTAAAAAAAAAAAAAAAAAAGAACAACTCTAGCTACAAAACCTCTCACCTACAAGCACTTCGTAATGTGAAAGTTGAATAGATAAGAGACACAAAAAGAAAGGTATGTAGGATAACATCTACTTTAAATATTGTTTCTATTTCATTATAATGCTAGTATGTAAACATGTTCCATGCGGAAATACATAAGCAGTTCTTTAAAAAAAAATTGACTTAAAATTACATTAAATCCCAACTTCCAAAAATGCTAATTTGTACTGAATTCATAACAGCTGAACTAAAGACTAAGCATGGCTAATTTCGTCAGTATCGCAGTCTTCATTACTTCCCGTTCTCACTTGTGAATGACTTTGCTGCATCTATGCGAGTTTCCATTGCCTTCCATCCTCAGCCACGTACATTATCCGCTAGCGATGTTTTTCGAATAGCTAATTCACGGCTGTCGACTGGGCGCGCATCCACTTTTCACCCCCTTTTCAGTCCTTTCTCCGGCGACCAAGCTTCAACGCTTCTCCGCGCTGAGACTCGCCCAAATAACTGCCGGTCACTGTAGACATCGTTAAATAATAAATTATAAGCTGTTCACGGTAAAATGAGCACTTTTGAAAGCCCTGCTTAAGATCTGCTTGTATACAGCGTTGTGTGTTCTTCCGCATTATGTAAAAGTAACATTGTAATGGACCTCATAATTTTATTCACACGTCGGTCATGTGAAACTGTGAAATGATTAGAAAAGTAAATGTTGTACAAATCAGCTCATTTTTACACTTCGATGCATAAAAAAACAGAAAGCGATAGAAATAATTTAAGTTATCACAAATGGTTACCTTACACTTTTTATTCGATGTTAATATACGGAACTATTTTCCCCTCTATGGTTACCAACTTTACTGGGCACATGTCTCTCATTGCGTCCGTTTAAAATATATGCGGTTAGAGGCAGTGACATTTTTCTAAGGTAGATTTCAAAAGTACTCACTTTATCGTGAACAGCCTTTAGGAATCATTGCCAAGTCATTAAAATTAAATTAAACTTAACGTTTTTATACTAAATTTTACTCGAATAAAATTTATTGAAACGTTGTTTTCTTGCGTTTGTAGACTGCGAATGTGGCTGTTTGTTTACACATTCCAGTTAGCAGTTCAGTTCTTGTGTTGTTGAATAACAGGTTCCCCACGCTCTTGTGTGTTTGTCGACTGGCGTAGCAGAAGGCAGCAGGAACCAGGGTACCGCGTGGTGTCGTCGAGGACCCTCGTCAAAGCTGGTCCCCAACGCAGCATTGAGGGTAAATGGAGTGGAAAGCGGAAAGCTCCCTCCATACTCGGCCCGGACACCGAGAGCAAGAAAGTGCTGGTCGCCTTTGGCCACAAGGGAAGGATCCGGCTTTCGTTGTAAAAGATGCCGCGACGAACTGGCCACTGGCGGATGGTCTAAATAAAACACTCTAAAATCTACTTCACCCGGAGCTCAGGATCGAACCTTTGGCCACGTCACTCGACGCTGGCCGACTTAATTCCCATTGGTGATGTCGCATCTCTACTTCCGAGATACCTCGTGTTTCTAAAATACGTGGGACGAACTTCGGCAGGTGATTCCTTGCGAACATATAAGACTAAAAAAACAAGTACAACTCATCCCCTAAAATAATTATTAAAGGAACTACGCGCCCACAAAATTTTAGTTTGAAAATGCGTTTAGTTAGAAATACCAGAACTACATGTGAACAAGTAACAAATCTGTGAATGATGTTTTGTATAAATACATTTTATAGAAAACCATTTATACCATTGGGTATTGGTGTGTGGTTTACAATAGACACGATTCGGAGTTTGTAGATGGTGATGTGTACCCAGAGTACAAACTTTAAGTTAAAACAGTTAATTTGCAATACATGTGTAAGTTAAGAAAGTATTTATTAAAATTTGCATGAGTTTAAAGTGTTTTAAATTGTTAGAAATCTATATTATTTACGATTGCTAAGAAAAATAAAAAAATAAATAAAAAATTTAAAACGCTGTCGGTAATATTAGCCCCCTTCATTTGGAACTGGCTGGTTGACACCCTATGTTAGCATCAACATCACTACGCCATAAACAATTTTTAAAGACAGCCTGCAAATCAGCACGTCTAGATCAATTTAAAAAAAAAAAAAAAAAAAAGGTAGTCTTGTCGGATGTCTCATAGAAGAACTGTTTATGTGATAATTCATGTTGAACATTCAAAACATTAGTATATTGCATACCACTCAGGCAAACCACGATGCAGGGTAAGGCATTTTAAATGATAATTTTTCAGGGTAGCACAGCTGCCTTAATAGTCACTGGACAAGAAAAGGGGTACTTCATTTAAGTCTTATATTTTCGTCACGAACGCACTGCCGAAGTGTCCCCGTGGCTTAGAAACACGTTGTCTACGTCGAACACTTTTCGCGGCATCTTCGCGTTTTTTTTAAAATCAAACCTTTGAAAAATCCCAGCATGTTTGGCGTGTTTGTTTGTTTCCTAAATATGACATGTATCACAACCGTCTTATACTGGTGTTAAAATAAAAGTATGTACTTTTTTGGTCAAATTTAACTTTAAGCTTTATTCTATCTATAAATCGAATTATTTCATTTGTAAATAGTGCGAATAAAACAGAGAAATACGGTATGTTTTGTAATGCCTAGAAAGAAATAGTTCTTATGAAAAATTTTACTGAACTGAATGCACAGGAATACAGTGCGCTGTCCCTCTGGTGTAATTTCCTAGACTTAGTCAAGCTTTGTTCGTATGGTGTGGAGAAATAGCCTAAAAGTAGAACTTAAGTAAGGCTTCAGAAAAGTTGGAAGTAGTCATGAATGGAATATACATGGTATTTCCCTGTAAGTATACAGGTATAATACATGCAGCAGAAACAAAACTTGATAGTATTTACCACTATTTGTTTCATTTTTTTTTTTAACACTACTTCTTATCATCACCGAATTTTGGGACTGGACAGCGTATGCGAAGCAATACTAAATGTTATATTTTGTTTAGATAAAAAATGCTTTAAGTTTTAATATGTAGTTATCATGCGCGTAGCACTGCACATAGCGCCTTCCTTCGTATTAATTCCAAATAGTATTGACACAATGTCAGCTCAGCTGCTTCAGAACTGTTTGTTTTAGGTCAAATGAAATGTGGTTTTAGGAATTCTTAATGCTCAGTCGTCCAACGTACCTACTTCATATCCAATTTATTCGAAAGTAAATTGAGCAGTTACAATTATACAAATAACTATAGCAAAATAAACTTACGTTTACACAGTTTTCTTATTTATCCAACGATTTTATGGCCAAATGAATAAGAAGTCAACAGCTTCGCGCAACCCTCTTCACTGGTTAACGATCGATAAACGATTTATTCTTTAGCATTTGACCCTTTGAAATGTTATATTTATAATGTGTGAAATATCTTTTAACTTAAGGAATATATTTGTGTCTACAGAAATTAATTATACAAGCTTGCATGAATTACTGTTTCTGGCTAAGTGATGTGTATTATCAGAATATAATATAGAAAATAATTTCTAAATACACAAGGGCTATCGAAAATTGTAATGAATTTATTTCCCTACAAAGCTCTAAAAATGTACGCGAATTATTTCAGGTGTGAGGTTTACATCTAAATATTTTATCGTTCTGCCGTACAACATTTACCGTTGAAATAGATGTACATCGTGGAATTTCTATCATAAATGGAATAAAGTACTTTTGTGGCAAAAATATTTAAATCGAAATAACGTATTCTTTGCTGCTTAATTCTCGTAGTTTAAAAAAGTTACCAAAATTTGCGCGTTAAAAGCATCGCAGAAACCTTTGATCTGAAATGGAATTAAACGTCACGTGAGTGCACTTTTTGAAGAGCATACGCGAGTTCGGGCACAGCTTGCAGATCTGATATGCACACGGTCTTTGAAGAAAAAATTCTATAGCGCTTGTAGTCATGAGATAAAAAAAGGTTTGCTATCCATGGCGCGATCATATCTCTGAAATGATGAGTGGTCCACGGCAGAACATTATAAAATTGCTCTTTCTTAGAAGTCTTATTTTTGGTTCTATTGTCCTATGAAATTTGTGAGAAATTTGGTGAATTCAAGTAATTGCAAAATTATTTATGAGCTCTCTAAATCATGGATGTGATATTTATAACGCCACAGTTAAAATGTTTCGTACGAGGTGTAGTAATTTGGAAGAAACCAAAGTGAGCAATTTTTCCGCAAACACCTAATTCTGCAAATTTTTCCGGAAAAACTCAGGAAATGAAGAAATATTTAATAGAACATTGGGTGTCGGTTCCTTATGCTAGGAGTAGGATAAACAATATCGTTCCACACGTTCACCGATCATGGTTGAGACTATTTATCAGAAAAGTTCTAAGTCCTTTTATTGGTTATCGAACTAGGGTCAACGTACTATCCCTTAAACATCACAGTCGTAATAGTAAAGTTTTCTCCCTTTAGCCCGTTCTACACAGAGCAACTAGTCGGCATTATGATCTTTTCTAGTGAGTTTTAATATTATTACGCCTGCAAATAAATTCCCATAAGGCACGCATTTCCCTTTGATCATTTCTTTGCGTTGTAAATGCAACGCCCGTGACGAATTTATGCAATATTTCAATAATAGTAACCCATGCAGAAACCTCCTCATGAAATACGTGTATTCAGTTATATTTGGCGTATGTTAGCTTCTGTACGTATAAATTATGTTCATAATTTACTAGCAAAATCGTTATGCTATGCGCAAGACTTCTGCAGTTGTAGTAAACATCTAATAACTAAATAAAATGTCTGTCTACAACTAATCACTCTCTCATACCCGCGACGACATTTGGATTTTTCAGTGACATTAATATAGAAATCAGTTGGGTACATTATTCAATATAGCTTGAAAAAAAACAGTTGACACTATTGTCAAAGAGGTTTAGAAAAGGGTTAGTTAGTGAAAAGCTAAATACCTGGTTGTTTGCCATGCTATAGCCAGTGATCACAAACTCGGTATTATTATTTATTACGCAAAACTGACATAAAATTCCACTGTGGTAAAACTAAGATCTGCAATCTTACAAAGTACTTAGTTTTAATATTTAAAAGTAGTATTTCCACAAGTTTGCTGAACTATTGTGCAGTTATTTTTAACTTTGGTAGAATATAGTTTTCGCTGCAATGAAGTAATATATACTAGATTAAATCTGTTCGAGCAAATAAATAGTCTTAAAATATTTTTCTTAGTTTTTGTTGGTAGAATTTCACAAATTTAGTTGAGTTAACAATATACACGTTTTATATTCATTGAATCGAAACATGCCCTACTATCGCCTTGGTGTTGTCATTCTTGAAAATAAGTAAAGAAAATTATAAACTACAATGTATTGTTTTGGTGTACACATTCGGCGAACAGTAAAGAGCGAATCGTAAAACGTAACACTATTCTAAGAATATGCGAAAAGTGTGAAAGCATCCTCAACATTCGGTAAACATGGGGTCCACAAAAACCAAACAGTGGCCAAGTATGTTTAGAAAAAAAAAAACTTTGTCTCCATGTGATATAATCATAAAACTTACCGAGAAACGTCACAAGAGAATATTTGGGCGTGAGTGAGTGAAGAGATTTGGGCGGCTCTTAACAACGATGTCTCAAGAGCCGATGAGGGTGATTGAGGTAAATATGGAGCAGCGCCGGAATGCAAAAGTGCGGGGGAAACGGGAGATTCCCGAGAAAACCCGCCGACCCACAGCATCATCCGGCACGATTCCCACTTGCGAAAATCCGGGAGGAGTGGCCCGGCCAGCGATTGAACCCGGTTCGCCTTGGTAGGAGGCGAGCAAGTATTGGGAGTAGAAAATTACCTAAATTAATAGTTTATCAGTATTTTTTTAACATTCCCTTCTGTTATATGTTCATTTATATCGCGATTGTCACACCGCTTTTACTGGTATCCTTCAGTTTCAATGAATGACGAAATGTAGGTAGTAAACGTCCTTTATACAGTACTAATGAAAGGGCAGTGTACTTGAAGGAATTTCTTTAAAAATAATTTATCTTGCTTTACCATTAAAACCAAAATGTTACTCTCAGTTTTTATACATTTGGTGAGAAATGTTTTCGCTCTCACTAAGCATTTTTCTGTTACAAGGTCAGATAACCAATAAAAATCTTTTAACGCAGTCTCTCTTATTTTAAGTCGAAAAATTTTACCAGTGACACTCATCGATGTTTTGAACTATTTGATCAAAACCAAATAACTTTTCAGTTGAATGTAGAATATATGAGGAAAAGCTACTTTTAAGAGTTCAATCTTACTCAAATATGAAAATATTAAGCAGTTACGCCTATCTTTAATTTCCTACTCCTGTACTGAGGCAACAAGAGAACTGTCATTTCAACCCGGAACATTGTTCGGGGCGAGGAAAAAAGACACAAAAATTAGTTTATTCCAATGTGTAGTATTTCAGCATAATTTTGTCGGTCGTAAAAATGATTTCCCAGTTTTATTTGTACAACAAAAACTTACTAGAAAACGAAATATGGCGATTTTAGAATACCTTGTATTTGGCTCAAAGATAAATGGTGTCAGTGTTTCATCAATCGAGATTACTCGAAAACAGATTTGCCCAAACTGGCATCGGTATGATCCGCGGTACGTGATGAGATATCGTTCGCTGCGGATAAAAAAAAAATATATATATATATATATATCTTTCTCTCTCCCTCCCCCTCCACCTCTTTCCCCCTCCCTCTATTTCACATTCCTACACACTGGTTTCTCTTTTTCGTTCATTCACTCTGTTCTGGCCGTACTTTCGAGTAAATTCACACCACAACAGCGTACCTTATACACAGTAAAAGTATTGTTACGTTTTATACACCAATCTTGGAAACTAGCTGCCAAAAGGTTTTTTTTTTTTTTTCGCAACATTACAAGCATATTATTGTATATTATTGCAATGAGATATATTTATCATACTAAACTATTCATATATCCATGCTTTAATGAACACGAACTCTGCAGTGCTTGTTAAAATAAACATTGCAAAGTCTTGCGAACGTTGTTCTAATAGACTTGTAGTACAAATAAATTATATTAGCAACGAGTTTACAAAAAAAGTACAACCAATTTTTACTGTGTATGAGAGAATACAAAAATGTGTTTCCTTTATCAAAATATGAATTTGCAACAACGTGCACGTGCTTTTAAATTTAGTTCGAGTATCAAGAGTAGATAAACAGATATGGTAATCAAAATACAGTTAATATCAAGTTGACTCTGCGGTATATAAATAAATTAACTAGAATACATGTAAAAATAGGTGATAATAATGCTAGTAACAATGAGAATGAAAATACATGCATATAATTCTACACCGCACGAAAACCACTACTCTCGAGAGCTCGCTGTTAGGAGAGGACTAAATCTCTACACTCAACTCTACACAAAACACTGAACTGGATATCTAGATGACATTCTGCTGAAAACCCACTCTGGCCCCGCGTCATTCAATGTAAACTGAGTTGTGCAAGGAGAGTTCTTGCTCGGAAATGAGTTTACAGCCCTATTCTTGTATAAAGATCTTTCATCCGCTATTTGTCGGAAATGGTTTTCCTGGGATTACGTCGTGTATTTTTGTAATACACACTATATTGTTTGAGAGAGTACTTTGTAACTTTGTAACGATATACCACAATCAAAATTTAAAAGAAAAGGACCCGTAAACGTGTTTGTGTGGATAAAAATCGATATCTACAACGCAGGGAAAGTTCTTCTGAATGTGCAACCAACTTCGTGTATCAAAGGCACCTGCCATTATTTTTTCGATTTTCTATGGTTTCCCAAAATCGCTTCAAGAAAATGCTGGAACGGCTCCCTTCTACAGGCCATGGCAGATTCCTTCACCTTTTTTTTTCTAAACTACCCTATTCTAAGTGTTAAGTACAAGTCCGAAGGTAGGGTCGGGTTCTAATTGCATCTCAGGGCTGAGCCCCTTACTCCTAAAGGAGAGGGAATTGAATACAAAGGAGGTGGGCATCGCGGCCGAGAGGGAATGGGTAGGCATGGCCATCACTTTGGGGCCATGCCTACCTCCCTAAGTGTAGTGCAGTTAAAGCTACATTATGAAGGGGTATGGTAAAACTCGCATAGACACGGTAAAACCCATACCGACAGAAAAGGAGTTAAATTCGTGGGAGCACTAGAGAAAATTCTAAAGGAGATAGCAGGTGGGGAGTCCATGCTGTTTAGTATTGTAGTGAAGAATCTAGTAGAGAGGTGGCGGGGCTTTGGGCCAACATGTTAAAATTCCTTCACCTATTCCTCCTTCTTTGAGCAACTTTCTCCATCTTTAACGACCTCGCTGTCGACTAGACGTGAAGCGCTCCTATCTTTAGCATGTTCCCTGGCCCAGGGTGGATTCCCACCCGCCATCTTGAATTTATCGACTTTTTGCCAAAGCTTTTATTTCAGGAGTATTGGAATTTCCCGCACGTCATATCCTAAATAACAGTTTCCCAAACCTCAACGAACTGCCTCAGCTTCGCTACATTTATTAATTCTCAGCTGGTAAATGTCGAGGCGAAATGCGAGGTTATTTCGTGAGAACGATTACAAAGGCAATGATATCAACAGTAATCAATAAATAATGACATGATACAATGCAATAGGCAATGCTCTGTGCTATGTCGTTCCAATAAACATGATACAAAACTGTATTTCTAGAGTATGGCAAAAATTCCCTATAGCCATGATGGCGGGTGGGAATCTGCCTTAACGTTACTTCTAATCACGTTGGGAAGATCAACGTTAAAAGTTTGGAAACCAAACATTTTTGCCGCTAGGTAAGCGCTAGTATCGCATCTGTACCAGATTGTCTCTATTTACTACGTTAGAAAAGAGAATAATTACAGTAATCATAAATTAATTAATATAAATGTACTTTGTAACTAAGTAAAATATTTATATTTTGTTGTTCACGTAGTTTAATATTTTAATTAAAAGTTGGGTTTTGAAACACTGTGCCCCTAGCGGTGAAAGAAAACTCGTTTTGTTCCTCACCCGATTAAAATTAACCTAACTCAGGTGCACAAATTTTGTCACGCATGGAGATGGCCGCATGCCCAATACTAGTGCGGACTCCTTGTCCGAGAGCACGTTGACTCAACGTGTATGTGGTCTTTGAGAAACTATACTATAAAAAAAAAATTCTGGTAAAATTCCTAAACTGCAATGAAAGTTTTTTTTTAACCTAAACAATGTATCGAAATATTACTACGTGTCAAGCTGAAAATATGGGGATGTTTAGCATCGCTACTATACAAAGTTGGGATCTTCCCTACGCATTTGACTCTTTCCTGAGAAACTGTATGAACGATACCACAGATGTATGGGAAAATATTTTACCGTTAAATTTACAAATAATTTCTTTAGAGTGTATGTAAATTCAAAATGAGTTATTGTAGTTCTCTATTTTAGAAGACTGTTAAATACAAGGCTAAGCAGTTCTGGAATGATTGTAAGCATCTTGCGAAAGGCAGCGCCGGTCTCTAGATCATGATGATGTCCATCGGTTGCCTGTTGACTATCTACCTCATCATAGCAGCACAGCAGTTCTTGCTCCTCCGTAACAGTTGGTTCCGCGACATTTGCCTCGAAAATGGTGGGACCACCGCCAACAGCAGGTCCGGCATCCACAACTCTAAGAATATGCACTGCTGGGCGGCACCGATGGGTAGGTGCAGGTTCGTTTCCCGAGATGGAGGCAGAGACATTCGTGGCGGGTACCATAACGAGTGACTGGCATCGATGCTGTACTCGGTGACGTCTGGTCTTCTGACTGACAGTATTCTTCTTCTTAGGTCCAGGATGCTGTGAAGGTTCGTGCCCCGCCTGGGACAGTCCCACTGGACTATCTGGTGCGTGGATGGTAGCAGGCAGCTGGGCCGAGGCGATGATTTGGTCGATGGTGCAGGGCAGCTGCGTCTGCGGCATCATGTGGAACACGGCGTAGGCCGATAGTCCTGTACAGGGGCAGCGGTGGCGCAGTGGCTAGCGCACTCGCCTCCCACCAAGACGATCCGGGTTAAATCCCCGGCGGGCTCGCTCCCGGATTTTCGCATGTAGGAATCATGCTGGACGATGCCGCTTGCCGGCGGGTTATCTCGGGGTACTCCCTTGCATTCCAGCGCCGCTCCATCCTAGGGTCTCATTTCATGTCATGTTCAGGGACGACGGACACCTACGGGCCCCAACTGGAAAGCCCGTCACTCAGAGGGTGTCTCCTCGCCCTGGGTCCACCCCCATACGCATTTATTATTATAGTCCTGTACAATCTAATTGTAACTGCATTGGTTCGTAAGCGACTGGATAATTGCTGGCGATGTTGCTCCCGATTTTTATCATGGGGGAAACCTGGCGGACGTTGCCTTTAGCTGGCGGGTTTTATCGGGATGCTTCTACTCTCCCCACCATTGCATTCCTTCACTGCTGTATCAACTCCTCGCTCCTCCTACGTCGTTTTCTTACTCACTTAGTGCTCATTTCTCACCTGCGAAACGTATGTTTTGCCAGCCTGCATTCAGTAGGAACTACATCAATGCGTTATTGTATATGTTTAATTGAAGAAACAACCGATTTTTACTATAGCGAAATGCATCAGCAACATAACACGTCTTAAACATATAACAAAGTTCTACATCTCATTATTGTTACGTCGTGCAAAGATATAAAGTTATAATATTAGAGAAAATACTGTCAGCACAAAAAAAATTGCAATTTGAGAAAGATAATCCAGTAATATGTAGATTTCGTAACTGCACATCTATCACAATTTAAGTACCACGTTCCCAGCTACGTGAATAAATCAGACTAATAGGGAGAAGGCATTCGGTAAGCCACAGATCACACTAAACAATGGACCAATTAGTGAGTGCTCGAAGATCTGTAGTATTAATGTTTCGGTTTCAGCTACGCCTACCAAGAAGAGAGAGCCTGTATGAGAATGCAGAATAAATTATCCATAACTGGCGTTCCTTACAAAGGAATTTTATTGTAATCAATGTCCGATTTTTATGTTACCTTTTTAACATTAACGGAGTAGGTAATTTTTTTTTATTATAAAATTAATTAATACAGATAATTAGACTATACAACGAGCATATTTGCAGCTACGATTTTTTATTTTGTTATACTCCAACTTTTAAACTATATTAAATGATTTAACTAGGAGTTACTCCATTATAAAAGTAAATTTAAAAAAATTTGAAATTTAACACGCTCTTTATGTAATTTTCTTTAATAGAAATATTATGTGGCTAGAAGTTCTTGCTTTAACGTTACGCAGATATGACTGGAAAGATCAAAGACGAAGTGATCTCAATAACAGTGGCTCCAAGATACTTTAATAATAATTCCCTGTGTTTGAATTGCATTAGGCCTACTGATCCGATCGCCTAAGGATTAACGTCTACGCAAAATGCTATGTTCGTAATACTGGCGTTATTAATATTAAATTGCTTTACGAGTGATCATAGGTAGTCTCATGCTAAACAAATGACCAAAAACGTGCTAAAGTCATGTAAAATATTGTAAAATCCTGAAAATAAATTTCTACTAATAGATGCTTTTTTTCTTCTGTATGTCAATTTTTTACGGCCCTGTTTTAGGGCACTTTGAAATCTTGGAATATAAGAACTTCCTTTTCTTTTATTTGGTTAATTTTTAGTGTTTTCTGTAAGTGTCACGTATCTTAACTAGTACCAACTTGTAGATGATGAGGAAGATCCTTATCGGTTAATTAATAGTTTATTGTTTTAACAAAGAAACCCACATAATATCTTT
The DNA here is from genome assembly GCA_029891345.1 of Dryococelus australis. Taxonomy (NCBI): domain Eukaryota; kingdom Metazoa; phylum Arthropoda; class Insecta; order Phasmatodea; family Phasmatidae; genus Dryococelus; species Dryococelus australis. Next base: position 116,234,762 of record CM056996.1, read on the forward strand.
TCTTTCTCCTCATGGACATTCTCGTAAATGTAACAGTGCAAAAATGTGCCAATATTAGTCTATTATTGGCGAAGATGGCTCCACATATTCCTGAGATATCGCAGTTGTGGGATGGCAACGGTATTTATTGCAGTTTGGTGGATGCCTACTGCACTTTGGAGCAAGCATAACGGAAACGTGGCCTCAATTTTCGAACTGTGCAGTTTTGTATGCACAGATAAACGTGAATTTTCGCAGAGTGCTTCCGGTGTTAAGGATATGATGTTGTCTGTAGGCTGTATTCTATGAAGAAGCTGGCATTAAAATTTCAGTACTTCCCCTTCTTCCATCGCCAGTGGTAAAGCCTTTGTATTAAATAAACTTAGGCTACATTTCAAAACGTAAAATACATCTATACCTTACCAGGCGTTTGAACAGAGAAGGGTTTTAAACTTTCATTTTGCTATCTTCCCTTCAGTGTTCGACTTATGGGTTGAGTTACACGTTCCAAAACTACGCTATATATTTAGACGAAGTTGGTGTGGTTTGTTATCATACACTGAGAGAAAATCGAACAAAATATTTGTTTGTATAGTGCCAAATATATATTTAGTTGCCCTAACAAAATATATTGTTGATCAAACAAAATTTGAAAAGCAACAAAATCACTTTTGTTCGTTCTTCTAACAAAATATATGTTTGGATAAACAAAATATCTGTGTTGGGCCAAAAAAATTGGACTGTCAACAAAATTTTTTGTTGAATCAACTATATATATATATATTTATTTATTTGTTCGGCAATTCTTTTGACTTCTTTCTTTCGAAAATACCGCTCGAGATTATGTTTGTATTTTTTGTGACAATTAGGATAGTAACCGTGTTTGTTAGTGCATCTATTGATGCATAACAATCGTATAAACACATTAATAAAACAATGCATCACGGAACTGGCAAGTAAAGCTGTAAAACTTGACATATTTGTTTGCACACGTTGCCCAATATTTGTATTATATCTATTTAAATGCTTTCTGGCTTCATCGATTGTTACTTAAGCTGAGTTTACTAAGGCGTAGTGATTGTACGCAGGTGATCTAAGTTCGAAACTGTGTCGAACTTGTAATTTTTTTTTATATCGACCCAAACTGCTTAATGTACGTGTAGCGAAAAAATCTTTAGTTGCACCAACCAGATCTCACAGTTTGAGGCAACCAAATGAGAACAATAATATAATTTAGGTTTCAGCAACAAAAGATTTCATTGTCCCCATTCAAACAAATAGTTTGGTTGCACCAAACAAATTTTGTTTGATTCAACTAAACCATTTTCTCAGTGTAACGAAAACACAGAGGTAAATCCCTCGGGAACTTAAACAGGAAAACGTAGAATCTACATCACATGTTTTCTGCCTCCGTCTCTTTCTTCAGAAGCAGTTTTTTTTAATCATATTCGTGTGATTTAATGCTCGCAGAAAGGTGACCTGCAGAGCCCAAGCTGGACTCGAGCCAGCTGTGATCTTCTGCGGGCACGCGCTTTTTTTTTCCTGGGCGGAACCCGGAGGAAATTCTACTGTGAGCCAGGAAATACACGCGGAGGAGGGGGTGGGGTGAAATAAAAAGATAAATCTGGCATGAGGAGTGTGGCGGGGGTAGACCAGCGTGTCTACCCTTGATGGGTTCATTAGTGCCTCTTGTCTGGGGTAGATGCTGGGGTTGCTTCTCTCGTCAGGGGGCCGGGAATGAGCGGTGCCTGGTCGGGAAGGTGGTTGATGGCGGAGGGGGGAGGGTGGAGTTGTGAGGGGCCGTTACTGAGTGTCGGGTAAATAGGTTTAAGACACCTGACGCCGCGAGGTAGTCTTTGCAGTCTCCTGCATCCTTTGCCTCTCCAGCTCGTCGCAATCTCCAGGCATCCATCCATACACCCAGCCAGCCACCAGCTCATTGGCGAGGAGTTGCTAACTCGCCTGCAACATGGAAGTTAAGGGGGGTAGTGACCAGTCCATCTTCCATTATTTTTTTTTACTATTCTTCATAATGAAAATGTATGATTAGTGTAACATGTAATACATAACCTAGACCAACTCGTTGTGATATCAAGAATTTTAAGTTATGCTCTATCTGACAAAATATTAAATCGTCTTTGATGTTGGCAATATTTGTACTTCAGTTAGCGAGTAAAAAATAAATGAATACTGTTCCAAAGAAATATGTTTGCTCGGCTGTACTCAGCTCAGGGCCCAGTATGTAATATGTGTAGTAACTGACCTATGACAACTCCACCCTCGTTACAGGCAAACAATTCTTTGCCACACCAGCTGTGAAACTTATTGTACATAGTTACAGTCATACCAAGGCACTTGTTTAATCATTTTCAACTGAAAACATGTAGATGAGGGATAGGATGAAACGTGCATACTCAGAGAAGGTGTCAGACGTGTCAAATCCAGCTAAAAATTATTCATTCAAAAATGTTCAAATTCAACATATCTGTTGTTTTAAGCTGGAAAAATAATTCAAATAATCAAATATCCCCGAATGGCAATGAGCGAAGAAATTTATAGTGTTAGAACTAAGCTGCCGTTATGAAGTGATCATGGTTAGCGGTCATTTTCAAGTACCGTACGTGACACGTATTAACAGTCTTACTTAGCACTTTAACTAGACGTATAGTTCTCTCAAAATGAAATGTCTTGAATTTAGTTCCGGAAAATATAACTTGACTGTCTCAATTGTGGTAAACACTCGACTTCTCTCTCAGGTAAAATTATGGTCAAAATTTGTTGAAGCTAATATAGGCACCTAGCCAACATTGCGTCGTGTAGAATGTTCTACGCCAACGGCGTTACGTAGCAGTCTAGGATGAAATAAATTTGAAAACTTGATGAAAAACTGTTCTCGTAGTGAAATACCAGGTTGCGAAGGCAGTACGTAGTATCTTGTAGATAAAGGACGGAGGTAGGAATTGCAGGTCTGGGTGCGGTGCTACTTTACGTGGCTCACAGACGTTACTAGTCTAGCTAGCTTCCTTAAACTCCTAAACAGCTGCTGAAAAGAAAACTATGCGGAGTATTTACTCTCTCAACTTGACGCAAAATGACAAATAAAAACTGCAGCAAGCTGTCAGAGCTAAAACACCCTAACCTTTAATTTAAATTCCTCCGCTACGTCCAACTATAGCACGAGCGCCCCAGCCTTACGTCTAGTACAGTTGATAGAGAGAGAGAGAGAGAGAGAGAGGGAGAGAGAGAGAGAACTTTCAAACGGCCCGCGGGGCCTAACCCTATGTTGAACTCACCAGCCAATCGGGGTACAGGATTTGAACCTGTTAGCCAATCGCAAGGCTTCCTGACTAACGATCCAAAATGACACTCCAAACGGTCTAAATCCCTGTTCCGTAAAGTTGCGGGTCTCGTGGAAGTTAATCAGAAAAACAAAAGAAATTCCCTGAAACATTCACAATGAAGGTGAGACCAAAAATGCAAACTATTAGTTATTAATTAAAATACAAACAAAAGAAATTCTAGATATCTATTTCAATTAAACATTAATTATTGCCATTCGTACATCAAAGTTTAAACATCCTAGCCATATGCAAAATGAATAAAAATTACGAAAAATAAAACATATGTGAAACATAAGTAAAATTATAAGTATTATCCGTGGCAGTGTCCAATATGTGAAACAAACCTTAATTATGACAAATAGGTGCAGATAGTGAAAACTGTTACGTTACACCAGATTTAAAAAAACCAACACTAACCAAAGATGACTCAGAGACCGTTATAATGACTTTAAAAAAAAAAAAATTCCATATAGGATTGACTTAATTAAATAATTTGGTAATATTTAGAATATTAATTGTTTGATATGAAACTAATCATGTGCGAGAAATAAGTTGGGTTTGGAAATAACTGTTAAGACGTCCTCTATGCCTAGACTAGCTTGGTTTATAAATGTTAATTCCGGGAATTAAGTCATAGACGGAAATACGTAAATCTAAAATGGCGTAGATACTTCTCCCTTGTAGATTTCAGTGGAGATGTTCGGACGGTTCTTAACATCTAGTACTTGAGAGCTGATGAGAGTGAAGCGAGGTGAATGCGGGGCAGCGCCGGAATGCAAGGGCGGGGGAATCGGGAGATCCCCGAGAAAATCCCGCCGACCAGCGGCATCGCCCGATACGATTCCCACGTGCGAAAAATTCGAGTGTGACCCCACCGAGAATCGAGCCCGGTTCGCCGTGGTGGGAGGCAAGCGTGCTAGCCGCGACGCCAGCAGCGAACCCTAAACCCATGTGCCAAGATGGAAGTTTCCTTGGAAGCTTCCATGCAATCTTGCATGACCCCTGGTATGGATTGCTTTATGGAAGATTAATCCAACTGCTGGCCGTTCTCATCCAAAGTTTCGTATTTGGTTGTGTAACATTATCCGTGGAAGAATTCTTATTTTTTACAAGGTTAAAATTCCAGCCAATCAGAGAGAAGTTGGTTGAGCGTGGTATTAACAATAGTTGTAGTTATGTTCATTTCGTTTCGAGAAACAGCGATAAGATAATTAAACAAGTGTATATAGTAATTTAAAATTCGCAAATATTTTTACTGATGCTATAACAGCATTATGTAAGAATGTTGGCAAACAATAACGTTTATTCCAACTGCCACAACAAAACGGTTAGGTTCTGCGCCCGCAGGAGTTGTGGGTAAAGTCCGGGCTAGATCCTGCGGAAGTGAAATCAAAGCGAATTCACTGACGTTTACTTGTGCGGCAGCAAGTATCGTAGGCTATTGCATACAAACCTCCATCCCTTCTTGCATGCAGGCTCGGGTAGCAGGTCTCGTATAAGCTTCCGCACGATCTTGTCCGGACCATAGACTAACGATGAGGCAGACCGCTTATTCGTCTTCTGCGCATGTACCCAACATTGACCTACCCCAATCCTACACAACTGTCAGTCACATGGTCAACAGTGATGAACGTGATCGTGTATACCATAATTTTTAACTGACAAGCGCTATTATATTAATAAATTACTTTAACCAATTTTAATTTAATCAAACTTCATTACAAATTCGTTAGGAGAAGAAGCTCATACATTCATCTCAAAACATTTGTTTACAAATTAGTTTTCTAACCTAAAATCCAAACCACGCCATTTTCGCTAGACGTGTTTGCAGAAAAGCAGTTCAATGTTGGGACACGGAGATTGGTTGTGCGCAACCAGCGAGATCGGTCTACCTCATATTTAGTCTATGGTCCGGACCTTTGTCTCGTGGTAGGTATAGGCTGTTCACGGTAAAGTGAGCACGTTTAAAAACCCTCTAATTTGGAATAATATTGAATACATATATTTTATTTTAACATTAGCCATTAATTTCCAAGTGCGGTGGAATCTACACGCTGTGTTTATTACGTACGTGCCAATATTTATTTGAAAAAGTTGTTAAATGATTTTAAAAAAATTGACTGAAATAAAAAAAAGTAACTAGGGCCTCAAAAGTGCTCATTTTACCGTGAACATCCTATACACGGACTTTAGTGCGATAACGCGTGGAGTTCCGCCTTAGAACAATTATCTGCACACTTCATGAACTAACCTAAGCTCCTAAAAATTCAACAAGCTGTTCAAAGAAGACTTAGAGTTTCAGTGAAGTTAAATCAGCAAAATGTTATGCCCAGACGATTTTCATGTTAATTAATCCACATGAAAGAATGTTTCTCAAAAATTCAATACACGATGTCCTGGCATGTATTAAGCCACTTAGTCGCCAGTTACAAAATATACCTGTATTCACACTTTTAGTTATTGTTACCAAGAAAAAATGTTGTTAGCATTCAGTGATGCTCCTGAGCACAAGTTTCATCAAATATTCGCCAGAATTTTTCGTTCCTCCAGTGCATTCGTACGTAGGAGTTAAAATAATTTGCCGCAAATGAGATATATATTTTTTGGATCTAATATATGATAACTCTACTATTAAATACTTGTTATTCATCAGGGTACATAAATAAAACTTTACATGTTATCACTTACAGTCGAGATGTGCAAATCACTCCGTGAACCTCTAATATTCGCAGTATTTTTTTCAACTAATAATTATTTCCAGTGAAGTTGCCCTTGCCTTCATTCGCAAATATTAAGGAACTGGGTTAGTGTGAAATTAAAAACCGCGAACTTAAGTATCGGTTCGTTCAAATAAAAGGAAATTGCAGATTGAACAGAAAAGAATTGTCATAAATATGTGAGGCGTGAAAATTTCCAGGAATTTAGTTATGTAAACCGTTTCCAGAAGGGGAAGGGGGAATTGGTGAAGCACTAATAACGACGCTGGCAGGTACACATACCGAGTATCGCCTCGCCTCTACGGACAAGGCACTAACTACCATGCAGTGTCTTCGTCGTGCAATATGCAACTGCGGGACTTTAAGCTGGTGACTTTACTTCCCATATTCGTATATTCCGTAAAGAAAGTTCGCTTCAGTTGATTATCCTAGTTCCTCAAGTATATCGATTACACACATCAATTCTAAAAATGCCGTTTTGATCTTAAATTCTGTGTTTATATACGATGTACTCAAAGTACCATTCAATTTGTCCATAGAGCGCTCTCTCGTACTCTCACTCTCTAAGATGAGTTCACAGAGAACGCTCACTGGCCCCCTCATTTTGTTGGAGAGAGTGCGAAAGAGCGAGAGCAAGAAGTTATTTAAACTATACCTTATTTAGTTTGTGATATTGTGCAATAGTTGTGGCCATAATAAGTGTATATTGTAGTACATTAATTGTACTCACTTGAAACATTTGTCGGTAAATTGTCATTTGTAAAACGAGTCTTAAAATGTTTAACAGCACAATATAATTCATAACAATTATTTTAACTACCCACGCATATGTTCGCGCTTATTTCAAGTGTCGTTAAAATACTCCACTGTTTTTCACCGTATGCTTTGTTTGCCAAAAAGAGGAAGCATCGTCCGAAATGGAGCGTTGTCTTTCGTGCTCTCTCACCAGGTAATGCAAAAGAGTGCTCTAAATTTGTTAGTATGTTTTCAGGATATGTTATGGTCTCGTCACAATAACATGCATCAAGTTCATAGAGCTAATATGACAAATTTAACTTTAAATATTTGTTCATGCAAATTTTAAGATGTGCTATCGACACAAAATCTGGTTTCAGCTAATTACTACTTCGAATTTGAATCTTATCACAAAAATTAAAACCGAGATACGAGCAAACCGCAAACCAAGTTGCCAAAAATTAGTTTTCTTGGCATTATTATGCAATGTAAATTCGATTTTGAGATTTGCAACGAAGTGTGCAAATTTAAAATGCCTATAACTCGTTTCATTCGTTTTCGGAAAGTAATTTTCTTATATTGCAATTAATTTTTTTTCAGACTATTACAACGAGAAAGGACGTAATATGCTAAAAATGTAGAAAGTAATTTACCCTCATGAACGCCCCTAATGTCTGTCTCTAGACTTGTAACACTATGTGAACACTCATAAAGCTAGTATGGTTGTGTACTGCATGACCTCGCATGTTCGTTATAGGCTGTTCACGGTAAAGTGAGCACTTTTTAAGGCTCTTATAAATTTTTCCTTTCTTTCTACTTCCATCTTCCTACTGCTTTTTAGTATAAAAATTGCTTTGTGACGAATAAACACAGTGTACGCATTTCACCATCCTCAAAATTTAATGCCTGATGCAGCAATAATATATATTTATTAGTGATTAAAACCTGTTGGGAGGGCCTTAAAAAGTGCTCGCTTTACCGTGAACAGCCTATACCTAAGAAAACTCGCTCGTCAGTCGCTGGCAAGAGATGTGCCTGCTATCTGGTAACGCAGGTAACAACGCGAGACCATCGCCGGTCGTGTAATACGTCCTCGGGGCACGAAACACACAATTGTGTACGGGAACGTGTCAGCTGTCCCTCTTGACGGGTCCCGTTTTGTTTACAACCACGCCATTGTTCTCCGACAAAACACGGCCGCGAGAAATGTTGAGGCTGGCAGCCTTTATCCCAGTGTTTAATGTCCTGCAACACGCAGTAACAGTCTAAGCACTGCAGCTGGAAAACAGACAACCGTCATTACTATGCGGTCTCTCTTTTTATGCTGTTGTTTCTAAAATGTTTGTTGCTGACCAGATCCGTGAATCAAGCTAAAGGTTATCGGTTATATATACTTATGTCATGCTCATGCAAAAAAAAAAAAAAAAAAAAAAAGCATGGTAATGAGTGAAATAGCCAGTGAATTACGAAACGTGTCTAATAGTAAATTTTTTAAAGTTCTACTTTTAAAAAGTTTAAATTTTCAGTCTCGATAACTTCAGTATATTACCTTTTACAAGTTATAATAAGGACCAGCATTAGTAGTAGAAAAAAGGGGATTGAGAAACAAAAGGATCTGGGATAGGAGCTGGGAGCCGCCCAGCCGCCATTTTGTGACGTCACGACCCGCGACATTTTTCCTTCAAATTCCCTTTTTCCCACAAAATCGAATAAAATTCCCTAAAAATTACCTGTTTTCCCTAAAATTTCCCATATTTCCCAGAGTTAGAGAGACGGACCAGTGACTCCGAGCCAGGAGCGCAGGACTGAGAATTCAGGTTCTCTGACCTTTGACTGGTGACTAACTTCGACCCCAAAAATCCAAAAAATTCCACTTTTTTTAAAGCAAATATTCCAAAAGTTCTTAAAAATATGTAAGTTGAATGAATTTGTAAGATGTATTAAAACATTTATTTAAAAAAACTTAAATTTCCAGAGGTAGCCCTGTACAAATTAATCATTCCACCATCTTGATAGGTGTAACCATCCACCATCTTGGTAGGTGTGGTCGACGGCCATATTGGTCGTGTAGTCCGCCATCTTGGTAGGCATCTGCCATCTTATTAGGTGCAGTCCTCCATGTTGGTTTTTCGATCGTCATTTGTTTTAGAGTTTCTCTCACTTTCGTTCGACCACCATATTAATTTTCATATGTTTTTATCACCCACCAGGCGAGAGCCATATTTATATTGTTACAGTATAGGTGATGTTGGCACCCTCCATATTGGATTATATTTCTCAACACACAGGTGGTGTTAATTTATCAATAATTTCACCTGCTATCGGCCAGTACCGAATGGTGACATTGTCCATTCCTGCAGTGTATGTTAACTGTCATATCTTTTTATGTTTTATTCTCGAATGTGGGTGTTTATATATTATTTTTAATGAAAATTATTTTAAATATAAAGTGGTGAGGTTTTTGAAATAAAATACAGCATATTTTTCACATAAGACTTATTGTGCACATAATAAAACATACATAATCAGCAAAAATCAATAATTTGTATTAATTTTCTTTGGTGTTCACCGCTTGATGTCCGCCTCGTCGAACCAGGAATTTAAGTCGGTAGTGAAACCCCACCACTTGATCTACACCTTTCAGTTATGCTGTTTCAGCACCTTCTCGACCAAATATACATCTGGAAGCTTTGTATGCTGAATTTCCTCTGCATAGGGACCACCATGGGTAGAAACATTATTCAGATCCTCGAGAAAGTAGGAGCTCGGGGCATAGTTGCATATACATTGCACACGAATGTGTTCGTGACTCCTATTCACTTCGAACCATTTCTCGAAGATGCCCTTCTATTTGGAGATGCATACCAGGACACCAACCTTAGCTTTAGGCTTGTATGGATCAGTTATCTTTGGAATAGCATACACGGCCCGAACCAGGGAGCCGTTCTTCACATCTTCAGACTTCATGCGAGTGGTAGAATATATGGTAAAATTATTTTACTCACATACGAGTCTCGGCAGTAGTATCAGTCAGCCACTTGTAACTTTCATTCGCAGCAAAATGCCACTACATTTTCCCCTTCAAAGACCTGTAGAACCTCTCGACGATTGAAACTTTGAGACTGCTGTACATGGAATAATGATTAATGTCATGTTTCTTCATCAGGGTCTTGAACTTTGCATTGTAAAATTACTTGCCCTGCTCCATTCGTAGATTAGTCTGGATTTGCCCTTTGTGCAATACATCTGCCATGGCTTAGGTATCATCATGCGCATTCTTCGACTTGACAGGTCTGGCCCAGGGGAATTTACTATATGCATCGATAACCATCAACATGTATTTGTATCCCTTGTTTATTTGTGCAGATATCATATCGACGAGGTCGGCTTGATACAGGTTGTTCGTCCCACAAATTATGACCTTGCGATGGTGGTAGTTGTGCCTGGCAGCCACATGCTGTTCGGGGGTGATTCCCAATCGATTCATCGTATGTAGCCTCCCTCCTTCAGTTCTTCAAAGATGGATATAATCTCGTTCGTGTTTGAGCTGTTTCCAACATTTTGCGAAGCAACCAATAGCTACAACGTATCCACCAGTTCAAGTCGTCCTAGAATACATAGTTGGTGTTCTTGTCGTCTGTCTTTTTCAAGCCTCTGCAGCTTTTCAGTGCTAGTCTGCTGAAGAGGTCTGAGAGAATGACGATTTTTTCATGATCTTCATCCTTATAAACACCGGTTTCGGGATTGTTATCTTGGCAAAGCACATGTGTGAGTTCGAGCAAAGTATTTTATTCCAGTGGGTGGAATGCTGTTAATTCCCTGGGCTCCTTGTGAAATAGAAGTTTATATAGCCCAGGAGTTTCAAGTATCGTGTAATCACCTACTTGGTTGTTCGCATCTGGGAAAACCATATTTCATCAGCACCGAGGAACCATTTACCATTATGCATGTATACACTGTAAGTCATAGCTTTATTACGAGATGTGTATGATTGTAGGCACCTTAGAGTTAGAGTATTCAATTTCAGAGCTTTATTCCGTACATTTTTCTTGTGTGGAAAATCTGCATCCAATCCATCATCACGATCCGACTGTACATAATCATGTTTTCGCTTCTTCAAAGTCTCAGCAGTATCATCTATTTCTGTCTTCACAGCTACAGGTGCTCCATCGCTCTCCCTGAGTACATCGAAAAGGCGAGTAATTGGCTTAAAAATGTCTTAATTTGTAAAGTGTGAAATATTAGCTCTCTTGGCGAGCAAATACTTTGAGCAGACAGACTGAATCGTCCGATGTAATTCTCTATCAATGCCTGGCATCGCTCTGAATAAGACTTTTTACTGTTCCTCTGTTTTATAGGTTTAGTTGTGAATCTTCACCTAAATAATTTTGATCTGGCCTAGGTGTTTGCTGCAGACATCCAGTATGTCCCTGGTGTACTTTTGAATATCAGTTTTCGAGAAGAGGTGGGAAATCGAGGTTGTGAATTTGAGTCGTAATATCCTTCCAGGTTTTTCAGATTTTCTTCACTATGCACAGATGCTACATTCAATCGGCCGACAATTTGACTTTAAACACTCATCACATGCTCATCCATGGCCTCCATATCGCGGACGATCTCAGTCTTCCTACGCTCCATATTCGCCCCGAGTTCGGACAGGTAGCTCTGAAAGAATGTGTTTTGTTCGGCCAACATACTGCACAATTCTGAAATAATGTCATTACCAGTTTCGAAGACGAAATGTTTAGTACCAGCATTACCCCGATCGTTTGGGTTCACCAAAGTTTAGAATTATTTTTCTACCAGCATCGTAAGTTCCATCATCTTCTGATGCGAGACAACCACCATTGTCTTAATGATGGCACTTCTTGAGACTACTCTGCCCGAATTTCGATAAGCTATAACTCATTCTCGATGGCTGGCGATGAACTGATCGAAATAACCTGTACCTCCCATTATATAAGGACCAGTCCTTTATGATCGTCAAAATCTGTATTTCTATTTCGAGCACCCCACACATGTTTGAAATGTGATAGAGAATGATCGCCATAAACATGGCGTAAATTAGTGTCGTCCGTGCGAAACAGCACCAACACATTAGCATTATCGCGAAGCATCTGTTTGGATATGCACAAATAAGTCTGTCCGAGGTGTACACAATCCAAATTCGTGTGCCATCCCATGCTAAAATACTCTTGAATAAAAGTTTGCTTTTCACAGACAATGTCATCGAAGACAAAAATATAGAGTTTCATGGTGTTTTGCTCGGAGGTACGGCATCTTTGTTATAGCTGCATTAGAAATAACCCATGCCTTCCACAGACTGTAGTATGTGTACCAATCACTGGTATTTCGGTTGCTGGAGCGATTTTGAATATAGGTACACATTCTCCAAAAGAAGAGTGTTTTCTCCATCCAGCAGGCTCGGTGATATGCACATTTTCCTGTAATTTGATGGTCCCACAATGATACACCTCACTGTATTCGGAAATATGCTTTCATGTCGTGGTTCATGAGTAATACCTTCATCTTCAGCATGAATGTGTATGGGTAGAGTACACATTACCGTTATAGTCTTCTGAAGCTGGTGAAGGTGGTGTGTGGTGTGTGGATTATTGTGGTGTGTGGTGCAGATTGTGGTCCATGTGGTGTTGATTGTGATGCATGTGGTGCTGATTGTGATGCATATAGTCCCAATTGTTATGCATGTAGGGCTGATTGTTGTGCAAGTGGTGTTGATTGTCGTGCATATGGTGCTGATTGTCGTGCATGTAGTGCTGATTGTGGTTCATGTGGTGCTGCTTGTGGTTCATGTGGTGCTGATTGTGGCATATTGTGCTGATTGTGGAGAGTGTGGTGCTGATTGTGGTGTGTGTGGCATTGATTGTGTTGCTGATTGTGGTGGTGATTGTAGTGGATGTGGTGATTATTGTGGCGCATATGGTGCCGATTGTGGTTGCATAGAATCAGTCATGCAAATTTTAGAATTTCTCTTTAAAGCACCCCTCCGAGCAAACTCTCTCTGGTAAAAATCGTACTGGAATTATATTTTTGAAGTTTTCATCCTACAGGTTATTTCATGTCGATGTACACTGAGCAGAACTGTAAATGCTTTACCACATAAGCGACACAGCAGTTGCATCATTGGCATTTTATGTCTGTACTCTTACAAGTCTAGAAATATACTGAAATATATATATATATATATATATATATATATATATATATATAAGTAGTGTATTTACACTTTCCTCGCTCAGTTCGCTGCGATGTCTCAAAAAGCTAAGAAGCGGGGTCGTCGATACGCTGATGAACAAACTAACATTCGAGCGGTACATTCCCGGATACAGGTTCTGCAGACTGGGAACCAAGCTAGCTAAAAAACTGTTATAAAAGCATAAAATCCCTGGACTTGGTTTGCAAGCAGCACTACATCACCTATTCCCAACAGAAGGATCTACATGCCAGACACCAGGCAGACAAGATACTTGCACAGAGGGCCGAACAAATTGAAGTAGGGGCCCGAGACCCAAATATATAATGCAAATATGGAAGCTTTTGCCATTGGTAAAGAAAATGGCCAAGGCCTCTACCTAAGGCCATACCCAGTAGGAGGCGGAAGTGTGCAAAAGTGACAGAACAGGAAGAGGCGTAAATGAAATATCTACTGAAAGTAGTGCTCCCTAATGTGGATTTGGAACTTTTTCACGACAATTTAAAATACCTCATTTTAGAGGAGTGTCTATGAGAAATGATTTGCCCTCTAAACCCAAAAGAGAAGAATGTGACATAATTAATCTGTATGTGACAGCCGGGCCTGGTACGCACTGGGTAGCTTAGGTAAAAAAAGGGTAAACATGCCGACTATTACGATAGTTTTGGGATTTGCATCCTTCTCCATAACTGCACGAGGATTTGCAATATACCAAACTAATGTACAATTACGAAATCGAACAGCTGCCAAACATGCGAAACTGTGAACATGTTTGCCTTCGCTTCCATGAGGAAATCATCAGTCATGTCGATAACGCTTACCTTGACGGATTATAGCTCTTTGTTGCACGCAGTACATTTTCCACTGGTCGACTTTGAGGGGGAATGGAGCATAGGCCTCGTCGATTTTCAAACTTACATTGCAATACTGAACATGGATGCAAAAACTGCAAGCTGTGCCTCGTAAAAAGTGGCAATGTTTCCCATGAGGTGTCGCTGCCCATAGGTTCTTATGAAATGGACGATATTTAAAGGTACAATGAAGATTCGCTGTCCCCCGACACAGAATTGGAACTACATGAGAATCCCAATACACTAAAGAGAAATATCATATGCAGTGAAGATATCGATTATACTAAACTGGATAGTATTGGTCCGATGTTTGGGTTCGAGCCATGCATCTACGAGCTGGGAAAATGTATATGTCGTCGGAGCCAGTAAACAACTTGCCGGTCAACATGATACGAATAAACTGCAATTTGGTGAGCTGCATGTACTTCAATGGCATGCCGAGCAGTACCCTGCACGAATTTTCGCCTATGACCCCACCAGGTTTTTAACTGGTCATGCACCACAGTAATAGGGGCGACGGGGTTATATTTCACCTGGTATTAATTGTTGGGTTATCTATTTGATTGATTGGATGAATCCTCAATCCGATCTTAAGCCAATTATAATTTTTAAATCGGATTAATGTATATCTTATTTGGATAAAATGTGATCGAAGAAATTTGATCAAAGTTCTTGCATTAAACTTGATTGAACAAATTTCTTTGATGTATTAATGTTTATGATTTGATAAGTGTATAGTTTAGCACTTTATTATTTTTGGGGTGGGGAGCAGCTCTGGTAGATGTCGATGCTCTGAGCTGTCGTGGTACTGAGGTGGTCGTGTGTTAGGGCAGCGATGTTCACCCTCTGGAATTCTGCATTGATTGAGGTGTGATGTGCTGGGAAAGGGGTATATAGGTGTTGAGTTTTGTCCAAAAGGGGCATAAATGATTTTTTTTTTTTTTTTTTGTTTTGTAGATGGTGTTGGGGGATAGGCGACTCTGAAAGATACAATTTATGATGGTGTATGTTAGTAATGACAAACAGAAGAATTTAAGTATAAACAATAATTCAAAATGACTAACAGTGCTGACATAATACACAAGAGAAATTTAAAATCTTTAAATTTAGGCAAGCTATGGAAAGAAAATAATTAATGAGTTTCCAATATAAATTGCACAAGAGAAGTATAACGAACGAACACAACTATGTGAATATCACTGACGTACCCCAACTATAGAAAGAAATTAAGTAACGAGCTCTACCTACAATGAAGCCAAAATATATCAATGACACTACTTGGTGCTTACACCCCTGAGTTCTACATGTAGCTTAAATAATTTTAAAACACGTCCGTTTGGTCGGGCGATGTCTGAGGGAATGACATCAGTACAGGATTTGCGGAGACCTATAAGCTGTTTCGAGCGCCACTTGGTTGGCGAATGAGCTGAAAAACTCGGAAATGAACGAAAAGTGAGTTAAACACATAGCTAGGTGAAAATTGGATAAAAATGATGTTTATGGCACACGTAATTAATGAAGAAAATTTCAGTAGCAATACATATATTACACTACATGGATTAAAAAACATGTAATGAAATCGCACAAGCAGGAGAAACAAGTATCGTCGGCTGCGAGGTCAGTGAATGAATGTCTTATAAACTGTGTGTCGGGAGTATGACGAGACGTGGAGTGTGGTCGCTAGGCAAATGAACCAAAAGAGGTGAATACTATTTACGTCCAATTACCAAACGTCTGTTTCCAAATAGGTAATGTTACCCACAAGAGAAATGAGTAATTGTAATATGCCAAAAGTATAAGGAACGGACGAGAAAATGAATAAATATATATTTCTAACAGCAGAATGAAGTGATATAAAAATGTCCGGTTTACCGGTTTATATTTCCCAAGCAAGCAAATTTTAATGAGTTATTATCCAAGAAAATTTAATCACGTCTACCTCAACATAACAAAAGGAAAATAATTACGTAAATGCAGAGAAAAACCTTACCCCAATACCACATAATATTAACATAATTTCCGTCGAAGCATAGGGAGACTTAATCCCGCAACACTTTATAGAAAAGCAGGATATTCTGATAAATCCATAAAGTTTCTCAAAGAAAAATTAAAAAAACTAACGGACGTATTACATCGCGACGAATAATGTTAACACAAATTCTGTTAAGTCTGGGAAATTCACTGCACTAGTTAATAAAATGGTAGTTGTAAATCCTATGGACTTTCGTAGACCGAGCTCAGACACTTTTGTGACACAATAACAACTTATAAAATAACAGATGCACTATATTGGCTTAACACACGAATAAATTTTCCTAATAAATTATTAAATTACAACTTATAAAAATATTTTGCACTGTAGTTTACAAAGACTGTGAATGAGATCTGAACCCTGGAGCATATACTATTCAAAGAAAGCAAGAGGTGAATTCCGCTGTAGGCTGGATAAAAATCCTGACTATGCAGAGATAAGCCTCGATCCTACCACAACTCCCCGCCAAGCGTCGTCCTGAGTGGTGAGGTGGGAAGAGCAGAGAGCGATGCTCAGTGATGTGTGTGTAAAGAGCGATGTATCCACGGCGACATTAAATCACAAACTAAAAATGACGCAATATAGCCAGGATGGTCAAAAGCTCCTGTCCACTGCTATACACCCACTCCCCCGACCGCCATCCCTAGACAAGAGTGCGTCTTCGGGTATGTGCCCCCCTCCGTACCCCAGCCCAGAACATGTTTTCAGATAGCTGGAGGACTGCCTGACTCGGATAGGGATCACCTCTGCCCCTCCACCATCATCCTAGAACACGTCTTTGCCCAGATCAAGGGATAGCTGCTTGCCTGTGTACCTTCCCTCTGGCAGAAAATTGTGTCCTCTTCTGGATGCGTTAACCTGTTTGCAAATACTGCCCTCTACCCACGAATTTGAATTGGACTGGTCTGCCATTAACGCCATTAGAATATATATATATATATATATATATATATATATATATATATATATATATATATATATATATATATATATATATATATATATATATATATAATATACACACATTTTATGAGGGACATACGATCTGTATTTGTGAAAGATACCCAGCTACAGCGCGAACGACGTGTTTTCAAAAGATACCGGGATGAGGGTGTATAAAACTTCGTGATAACTCCTCTCCTGTTCAGAGGGGAAGGTTTCTCGTATTCTCGAAGCCAATGGATGGCTTGTTTGCACTGGCATCGAAGAAAAAATGTTTCTCAAGTTCCGCTCTGATAACATTATTTCCCTGAATTAAAAACGAATTTTAATCCCAAATATAATTCCAAGAAACAAATTTTAATCCAATAAACATGAAGTTTCACGTATATTTCCCCAGCATAATTTTATCGAATCTCACAGAGGGAATCTATGAAAAATATTTTGTACAAGATATATTTTCACAGAAATCTGGGAATCCATGAGAAATATTTCGTACAAGAAATATTTTCACTCGCTAAATTTGTAAGTAATGAAAAAATATGCATGATTAGTTGTAAGCAATACACAAGTTTTTTTTTTTTTTTTTCCACGTTTTGAAAAATTATGTTAAAACCAAATGTCTTTCAATTTTAGGGTAATGTAAAACATGCATATTCAGTCTGTGTACCAGGGAAAAATATATGTATTTTACATGCAGATTTCTCAGTAAGCTTCCATGCGAGATTTTCGACTACAATCTCGTTTAAGTTTAATATTCTACGTTAAGTAATAATTTGTTCCAAGTTTATTGTAAACAAATAATATGAACACCAAGTAATATTATAGACAAGAGAATATATATATAATATACACACATTTTATGAGGGACATACGATCTGTATTTGTGAAAGATACCCAGCTACAGCGCGAACGACGTGTTTTCAAAAGATACCGGGATGAGGGTGTATAAAACTTCGTGATAAGAGCCACAAAGAGGCGATGAGGGAGTGATAGCGCATGAGAGGTTGGCCCACGCGGGAGGTGTACGACATGGCGAGACAAGATGAGCCGTGAACGGTGCAGGAGCTATTTCCAGCTTGGACACTTGACTGCAGCGGGCGCTAGCATACAAACCCACTCCATTCCTGCCGCCAAGAACTTCCCTGCGCACAAGGGTGGCCAGGAGGGAGACTGGAAACTTTCCCTACACCCCATCTGCTTTGGCGACACCACTCTGCGATTCGTGATGCTTGGCCAACAACTACCATTATAAAATACAGTGCTTCGCGACCTGTCTGGCCTAGTCTATACTTCCCAGCATGCAGTTTTTGCATTTCAGAACAGGCGAGCAGACTGCATTTATGCACTGAATTTTAGGCCCAGTTTTGAACACAATTTGTTTAAGAGAAAAAATTTTCCACTTTAAAAAGAAAATATTTCATAAATTGAGTTAACATTACTTTTCAACATTTCTTTTTTCCAAAAACGCTTTTACTAACTATTTTTTGTCTGGAAAGGTTTAGCAAGGGGAATACTATTTTACACTATTGAAACTAAATAATTTCAATTAAATGTATCGCTACAAGCAAAGAAATATAACCTAGCACAAACAATTAAGATACCCATAAATGTATTCCGATAAACTAACCATCATTCTAAGATTAATGAGTTAAAACAAACAATTATGCCATAATTAAAAAAAAACACGAAATCCCATAGAAATCTAATCCGAAATACGAATTCTGGGAAACATTATCCAAGTTCGAAAAAATATAATATATAACGTTTCAGATACATTCTAAATAACATTAAAACAGAATCGGACCCCAAATGCTTTTAAGTTGTAAAATTCCGCGAAAATATATTGCAATTCCAGTAAATTACAACAATGAATTAAACAAATATAATAAATCATGCCCTAAATGTCTTTAAGGTGCAAAATTCAATGAGATGTTATCCCAATTCCAAGGAACATAACAGTAAAGGAACTAAAGAATATGAGGTACAAATAAAAATTTAATTAGTTATCAAATGTAATAGATTTCCTCCTAAATGTGAATTACATATCAATTAAAAGGAATCAAACGCGAGGAATTATGTCACAAATAAAAGGAAATAAATGTAACAGATTACCACTCAAACGCTAATCCAATGAAAGATAATCCAATCAACAAGCAGATTGATTCCACAATAAATTGCACATCCAAACAGAATTAAATCGATAGATTTATTAAATCAAACAACACATCAAATACTATATAAAATATTTTTATTTAGTATCACAATTTTACAAACATTGTATTACAATCTTTCAAGATCTTCATTCTTCACTCACGAGTCGTGTGCTTTTTAGAAACCCCTCCATCGAAACAAGGACCTATCTGTTTTCCTTTTAATGATTTTGTCAATCAAATATTTATCTGGAGAACTAACTTTTTGTAATTCATCTTCATAAAATACACATTTTATAGGCTCTTCGTCATAGGTATCGAGGTAATACACTCTGGGAAATGATTGTCTAACTGAAATAATTTTAAATATTGCGTAAGAGCAATCAACCGAAAATTTCTTCTCAAAGTTTCCTTTGTGCATCGAGATTCGTATATATTCACCGACTTTGAACTTTTGCTTCCATCGATCGGATATTTTCACATTTTTATATATGGTTTTCATCAAAGTATTGTCCATGACCTTATCAGGAGCCATCTTCATAGTTCTATGTTATCTGGAATTATAAAATTTAAGTTTTCAGGTAAATTTGTAAATTCCTTTTGGCATGAAATACGTGTATATTAACTGCTTAATCGATGTATTGTTGTACAACACTCGCTTGAAGGTCTGAATGTGTTGTATAGTGATTAATACCATCATCTGCATTAGTTTTGGAATGGCATAGAAAAGAATTTGGTTCCACTGTTGGTTTGGAGTGAATTTGGCCTTCTTTCTTGCAAAACGGTCTCTATTGCATCGCTGACCGGTTTTCCCAGTTTTGTTTTTCAAAGGTATAGCCCAACCATATTTGGAATAAATATCTATTACTGTTAAAATATATTCGTATCCCTTATTGTATTTGGAAAGCAATGTCATTTCACACAAAATGGCTTGAAAAAGATCATTTAAGCCCTTAGTAATAACTCTTCTTCTAGGATATTTTATTCTGTCTGGAGCGTGAAGTTCTCGAGTAATACTACTAAACGGCATTGGTAGTATAACCATCTTCTTTCAGCTCTTAAATAGTAGAAACAATTTCGTTTGTATGTGAATTATTCCCAGATTCTCTCTAAGCGATAAGAATTTTTAATCTATCGACCAGTTAATTAGGATTGTTCCAATACACAGGAGAAAGCCGGTCGCCAATTTCATGTTTATATATTTCACTTCCGACAATATCGCCTATTAAATGTAGTTTCGGATGATTTTCGTCTCCCATACAGTTATTCGCTTTCGTACGACGAAGAAATTCTTCATATTTTTCCAAATCTGTGTCGGAATATACATTTGGGACGTTTTTAAATAATAATTCAAAGTATCCTTTCCTCGCATCAGTTATGTAATCACCTATTTTAATTCTATTGTCAGACAAAAATATAATTACTGAATCTCCCAGAAACCATGTGTTTCTGATTCGATGTGCAACAAATGTCGTATCGCGTATATGTGAAGTATTTTTAAAGCTAAATAATGTGTTAAATGAGAAAGGAGTTGCTTTTTATTTTTCTTGAAATGTTCTTCTGATTTAATTTCCAAAGGTGTTTCATTAGGCATATTCAATGCAGAATGTAATACATTGATTCTGCTCATAATATGTGTTAATATTTCTTCATTTAAAACTTCCCACACCATATGGGCTCGTTTGGCTTGTAAATATTTCTCATGACAGGTATAACATTATATAATACCCGAAGCTGAGGCAGACTTGTTTGATTATGTTACATTAAATTGCAGCTATTTATATATTAATTAAAGCACTATTCTTATTTTTCGAACTACTGCAGTAGGTCGACTACCTGCTATACTAGATAGATTAGTTCGTGCTTTTTCAATCTTATCAGCTTTACTTAAAACAGTATCTACTTTAGATATAGTTTAAAATCTCAAATCATTGATAAAATTATTTATTAGTGTTTCCAAATCATTATTTTGTTTTCTCAGATCTGTTTGCATAACTAAACCATATATTTTATTAATCAATTCATCACTTTTATATTGTGTTATTTCTTCCATTCATGTTTCAAGTTGTTTTGTAATACTAGCACTTACCACGTCATTAATTGTAACTCTTAAATTATCTTGCATTTCTGCAAGTTGTGTTGTAAAACCTATGTTTGTCATATCATTAAAGTTCTTACTAAATCAAATTAAATGTTCTTCTATTCTAAGTTCATTTCCCTGTAAATCATTACTAATATTGGTTAAAATGTTTGCAATTACACTTGTGTTTTATGAACATTTCCCATTGACTAACTTGATTAATTTCTATTGAATTTCAGTCGACTCTGATTTAAATATGTTTAGTGTAATGGTGATTAAGTCTTCCACATAACATTTATTTGCTGCACCAGTATCTTTCACAGCCATACCCACATTGCGTAATATATATCAGTTCAAATCATAATTCCCATCGCGAGTTTTGGTTAAACAACTATTGTAATGATCGTGTTTTATACTGCTATGTCCAAACTTTGAAATACTCATTATTCTTCCCTGGGAAATAAAAAACTGTCAAATCCAGATCTACATTTCCTTTTATTAGGGGAAACATTGACATAATCAACAGAAAATCGTATTTGTTTTTCCAACAGTAAAAACACATAACTTTAAACTTTGTAAATGTCATATCGCCTTAAACATGGCCAATGTAAATAGGTTGCAGGTTCATGTTGTCCATTTTAAACACAATAATCATATTTGCGTTATCGCATAAATTATGTTTTGGAATACATGTGTAACTTTGTGATAGATTAAAAAAAAAAAAAAAACCACTTCTAAATGTTGACCAAAACTAAAATATCGTTGTATTTCACCCTGTGGTTCGCACCAAACATTGTCAAAAATAAATACGGAATTGGGTAATGCTTCATTCGGAGGCACAATATCATTTTTTTTTAAAAGGGAAATATCGCATTCCTTCAATTAGTGATAAAATATTCGCAAATCACTGATATTTCTCTTGTATTGTTTTATAAAATGCATATACAGTTTCAAATTTAAGCCCATTGGGATGTTCCAACAGCGACATAATAACACATGTTTTTCCACATGAAGGGTTGCTTATTATACAATGTATATTTTATGGTAAAATAATGCCATGTTTGTGTTCAATTACAAGAAGATGCACATTTTGTTATATAACCTTCATTTATACAGTTTTACATAATGTAACATACTAACGTAAAACTATAACTATGGGTCTGTTTGTAGGCTTGCGTTCAGTTCTAAATAATGGCTTGTTCTAAACATATTAAAAAACAAATAAAAAACACTAAGTATTGAATACATCGATTAATAAATTACCATTTCAGTTGCATTAAAAAAATACAATTATTGTGGGCATGATACTAAATTTGCAAAATGTCCGGCACGGAGAGATCAAGGAATAAACTCTCTAGATTATGCTTGTAAAAAACACACTATAGTTTATGATCGAACAAACAATTTGAAATATAGGCATATAGTGGATACATTTCTAGCCAATAAAGCAGCAAATGTAAGGAAAAATCCATCTACATCGACAGGTTAAAAGCTAGGTGCCTGGGTTGTTGATAGTCATGCGCACAACGGTTAAAAAAAAGCATGAGTTTGAAATGTAAAAAAGAAATTAAAAACAAAGAAAGGAGCAATCATTCCATTCCTATTTCCAGCATTATCAGCTCTTGGATCAATCCATGGAGGAGTTTCAGCTATCAGTAGAGCAGTTAAATCAAAGGGTAAAAGAATGTATTTGTAAACCTATAAACTTGGACAAGGATGAAAAATCGCTGAACATGGGAAAAAATGCAGTAAGTCCTAAATAGTCTTCCGAAATGTGCATTAACAAACAAATATATTCATTTATTTGTAAAGAAACTGGATATTACCTATTACCAAGGTGTTTGTATGAGAGACGATTTACCAAAGAAATCAAATCGTCGTGGATGTATGATTGTTAATTTAGATTCGAAAAAAAATGAAGGAACACAGTGGGTAGCATTAATTTAAAATGTAAATCAATCATTGTATTATGACGGTTTTGGTGATTTACATCCTCCAATTAAATTATGTAATTATTTAAAAGACACTCATTTAAGGTACAATTACCAAACAGAACAATTACCAAATACAACCAATTGTGGACATTTATGTCTATGTTTTGTCTACAAACAGGATATATAAATAAGTACAATACTAAGCATATTAGTAAAATGTCAATAATGTTGTTATTAAGTGATAATTCATCACAATTGCATTCTGTATAATTCGCTGTGTTGGAGTTACATGGACAAGGGCCAATAAGTCTAATCGAATTCATTACTTACAACAGCATACCAAACACTGATATGCACAACCAATCATTTATGGTTAACAATGGTGATAAAAACCTACAAGATTGTGATACCGATAGGATCTTATGAATTGGATTACTTAGAAACATTCATTAAAGTAGCATTATACAAAGATGTGCATTTCCAATTACATGGAAATCTAAAAATTGTCAACTAGTGCGATGTACAGTAACATCGATATCGATTTTTTGGAGTAAAATACAACTGCAAATATGTTAGGTTACTAATGGAAAGTGTATCCTGCTAATGAATTACACAAATCATCAAAACAGTTAAATATATTGTCAATAAATGTATGTCATATAAATGGTAATATTGTAGGTGGTTAATATAGGAATGGGAAACCAACAAATACACTAGATTAATTCACATGTGTGGTGGCTCCAAGATATAAAATAATTGAAAACCAAAAACATTGATATCTTCCAGTAATTGTGAATCATGTTGATGACATAGTTGTTACAGTTGTCAATCAATACAGTAAACTTATTAATTTTAGAAATGAAAAAATTACAGTCCGTTTACATTAAAAAAACTATGTAAAAGTTGTATTCCGTGTGCTTTGCAATCAAAATGAGTATTGTGTATAACACCCAATACAGACAAAAAGTATGTGGTTCTTTTAAGAAGTATGTCACTAAGGAATATATTTCGAATAAAGGAACTATAAAAATATGTAAATGAAAGCATAAAATGCGCAATTCAAATAAGTTATCTGTGAAGTTAACATGAGACAACAAATTGTCTTTAAAAGAATTGGGATATACGATTAATCGAAATGGATGATGTACTTAATGTTGAAGAACCAATCAGTTATGAAGATGCAATCACATATACTGAAAGGCATGTGTATGAACCATTCCGAGATTGTCTGTATACATTTCCATAGAAAATAAGGATTTCAATACAAAATAACAGTATATCAAGTTAAGTGTAGAGGAGCAACTAAAAAAAAAACAGTAGATAGAAGCAATCCAGCAACTACAAAAATAGTAAGAAAAGGAATACTTCATTTAATAGACAGAATTTCATATTTGTTCAATGGAGTGGAAATAGATCAGACTAGAGATGTTGGAATTACATCCACGATACAAAAACTATCTCTTGCAAACTGTAAATGATCTGTATGCAGGTCTGATGGCTGGGTGGAGCAATGCTAGCAATTATTTACTAAAAATAAATCCAGGCAGAAAATATGAAATTTTTTTTACTTTACATAGGTTTTTGGATTTTAATGAAGACTATAAACACATTATTTTTAATGCTATACAAGAATTAATTATTCTATTTTCTAATATGCATTTGAATGCCGTATATGATACAGCTAATAACGAGGAAGGTATGGCATTTGAATTAAACAGTGTTGAATGGCTGATGCCACATAATGAAATTAGCACACATGAACATAAAGTTTTTAAAATATATCGAAAAAGGGAAGAATTTAGCAATTGCATACAGATAATGGGCTCTGGAGTCTTTTCAAACTCTACCAACTACACAAAAAGTCGTGTGGCATGTGAAATCAAGTTTTATGTTTGAGACACAACAATTTGTTGTCATTTGTTTTCAAACAAACCAACAAAACAATTTAAAAGCAGATCGATCATTATTCGATAATTGTGATATGAAAAATATTAAACTATTTCTAGACAGCCAAGCTTATCCCTATATTGATTTCAATACGAACTTTGATAATGGGGAATTCATTATATGCTATGATATGTATACAAAGTTTCAGGAATCATATTATAAAAAAACGATATCACCGATACTAGAACCCAAAACCTTTAAAATTAGAGGAGTGTTATTTGTACTTGAAATAAGCAAACAAGATGACACACTTACCAATAGTGTAAATTAATCACGAATGGAATTAATTCCAAATACACCCATTCTAGAGAATATGCAAACATTTGCTTTGATAATGTACAATAGATTAACAAGTTACCATGTAAGAATTAAACTGGTGAAAATAATCAATTGAGTCAGTAGGCGACAAACAATGATTACGATGAGATGTTTTGTAATGTGCAGGGATTTCAATCGCCAGACAAATTTGTCGTTAAAGAATTTGCTATTACTGATATGGAAGAACATACAACTGTATTCACCTTCAAATAACTTTTTGACTGAAAATATCTAACTCCAAAATACAATAAAACTAATAGATGGGTAACCAAATACCACCACAGTTTAAAATGGAAGCTTGGATGTATGGAATATAAGAATATTGAATATATTTGCAAACAATACTTAAATAATTATGAAATATATGAAGGTGGACTTGCGCAAAAACGTATCTTCGAAAGGGTGTGGAATGGGAAAGCAACAAATACTCAAAAAGAATACAATTGCCCATTATTCAAACAATCATGTAAAACATATAGATCTAATTCAACATCCTTCTCTGCAGAGGAAAACTCAAAATTAATGCTGACTGGGGTGAAACAGATGATTCTCCTCTTCAATCACCCATGGATATTATATGCATGATATGACACTATTTGGAATGAGAGAACAATGTGAACTAATGAGTGAAATTTAGTATAAAAAGTATTTTGTTGTATGTAATCCAGTAGTTCCTAAAAATAAATCAACAAGAGGACAAAATCGCCTATTTGTGTAAACGGAAATTAAAATGTAAATAAAATATCAGCAAGTTATTGGCACGTTGGAGTAAACCATTTCGACTTTTTTTTGGAAAGAAGTAATTTCTAATATAAAAAACCCTATAGATAAAAAAAATGTGTTTTTAAACACCCAGTAATGAGAAAATGTATTCTGTATGCAAAATATAAGTAAATTGTAACAAAATAAATGGTTTGAAACTATTTTTTTTTGTGTTTTACTGACTTTGCAAATGCATGTATTGTAATATTCACATATGAATAATTCTGACAAATCAAATGTTACATAAACTTTGTTTACATTCATTTAACAATCAAATCTAAATGTGTTTGCACATAAAGGTATATGTGCGGGATAATGATTAAATAAGCCTTTAGTAATTGGAAAGGGATTTAATACATAAAACTCTGTAAATGTATTATAATTTGGACATATTGTGTTTAAAATGAATAATATAATCGAATTGGTTCCTAGAATTATCTGTAACCACCAATAAGAGGTGTGCACCTTGCAATTTCATTGGAATAGTACTGAAGCCATTATGTATTTCTGTGTCACTTCTGCAGTAAAGAATTTACATTTCTGTGGAACATGAAAGAACAACCTGTGGAATGAAATCTTCAAGAAAACAGTTTCAGTGTGATTTCTACCAAAGATGTTTTCTTGGAGTGATGCTTTAGATATATATTGTAAAACTTGCAACCCAGGTTCTCCACTTCCACATGCTCCACATTCTGCTCCACAATTTGCTCCACATGGTCCACAAACAACACCACAGTTAGCTCAACAGTGTCCATCTACTTCAAAGCACTTAACATTTCAAGCTCCGCCCAATGCATTTCCTCAAAATAAATGTTAATTCAGGGGTGAAAAGTAATTCGATTTCCGACTCTCCAGCTTAAGTGAAAAGTTCATCCAATCTCAGATACAAGATATTGGCTAGTGCATTAGCCAGCACGCTAACTGATGCACGTATAGGTAATGATAGGCTTCACAGTGATGTGGACTTTTCACATTTTTTCTCCAGGTGCAGAATTCCTTTGTAAGATTGAACTAAAACATCACCCCAGCCTATTATAATTAGTATAACAATAGCATGTAAGTAATTGAAAACCATAATGGTGAAGGAAGACAATACAAAGACTTTCTATTTTCAGGCAATATCCTCCCTGTCCTGCACTCATCCGATGTTGGTGAACTTTATGACAACATAGTGCCTTACTTAACAAACAGACTATAAGAATTTAGTGCTTGTGGTACAGGCTGGACTTTACAAATGCTGTCATGCATGGACGTTCATATCTCCCAATATAGAGCATTCACCATAGGTGGCACGTACACTAAGTAATAAAAATTAATTACTGATAAGAAGGCTTGTATTCCGATGCTGCTCCATTACTCACCTAGCTTCACCCTTTTCGGCTCTCAAGATCCCAGTTTCGAGAGCTGCCAAAATCTCTTCACTCGCTCTGATGCATAGGTAATTTTTTTTGTTAAATGTTTTATTACAATTGAAAATCTGTAGATTTCCTGTTTCACGGAAACCAGCATGTGTGTGTAGGTCTGCTGAGCTGTGAGCCTTGCCTCATGCCAGTGATTTCCTCTGCAAATTTTGCACTTCTTTTAATTCAGTGTTTCATTCAGTCGGCTGATGTATCCCTGTGGGATATTATAGAATTCCAGTCTGTTTCTTTCCACAACACTACACTCAATACCATAATAAATTAAACTCTGATAGATGCAATACTGCTAATGAGCTAGTTAAATGACACAATACCATCTACAAGTCAATTAAACTTCCAGCCGTATCACGAGTAAGGTAATAAACTGACAGATAGTGGCTTAAAATATCTAAACTGAAATTCTAACACTCACCAAGCCAACACGTCATCCAAAATCCACTGTGAACAACAACTTCCCACAGATTTGAGAGTAACCAGTTCGTCTGCCTGCAATATCAACCAAATGTTATATCATCATCATTCCCCATCTGTGGAAGCAACGTCTTACTATGGCCAAATCAAATATGACATCAAACATGCAAAGTGTCATGCTTGAATGTCTATTTAATGACAAAGAATTTTTGTGAAACTCTGGTATATAAATAAGAATGTAATTTTTTTGTATGCAAATAAATATTTTAAGAAGAACGTGATGCATGTATATGTAAATATATTGTTTGTTGTTGTAAAATAAAAATGGGATATATTAAAAATGTATTTCAAACTGAATGTGAGTTTCTTTTATCTCCAAACAAATTGTAGATCTGGAATTTTATAAAACATATATCTTAAAGAAAGGTTGAGTCAATGTTTTCACAAAAAATAAAATATAATGTTACTTTAGTCGCCAGGGGTCGAAACTTTATACATTGTTTGTGTGAAGAACATTTATTTCTTCGTGGGTGTTACCTTTTTACAGATATATCTTGAAAAATTCACATCGATATAACAAAACCAAAATTACCTTGCTAATTGATATGTTTTCAGTGAGCAGAAATATTTGGGTGTGAATAGAATACGTACTTTTTCCTTTACTCCGTTTAATGTGTGTATGTGTGTGTTCGCAACAGTTGGTGAATAACTTAGATCGCATTCCATAACAGCAAACAATGCTGTCTCGCTGTGAAATAAGTTTGCATGAATATCACCTACAATAGCAAAATTGTTAATAATTAACACAGTAAAGACTTAGGAGATTCGCATTAGACTACGCAAAATGTGTCTTAATGGAAAACAAGACAAATAAATAAAAAATTTACTTATAATATACATGGTTTAAAGACACGTCTTTCCTCAATTCTGGTTCTACACACATCTCCGTTCTTGGCTGCTAAGGAGTATCAATTCAATGTTCGTGTTTGGAAACCCACCGCTTGCCTGGGTTTTAGCGGCATCTCATGAGACAGTGTGTGGTTAGCAGCATCAGGGTTTCGAACCAACCTACAGCGATTCGCCCATCCTGGATACAGCTCTACACTGACTCCATGTTTCGCCTGGCTGCGATGACTACCCATGGTACTCGATAGATGCTTTCTTCATCTATCTGCCTGGGGTTTGCACCTCGCTCACATTCTTTGTAGCAATATTTTTCGAAATATTTCAGTCTTTCGCATATTTAACCTTTGTAACATAAAATACTACAGGAGTTAGAATATTTTTATGTTTGATAATAAAATAATTTTTCAAAATAATCAATGATTAATATGTGAGTTCCATTTCTCTACGAATGTTAACTACAGGAGTCACCAAAATTTTATTGTGATAGCTTATAGTATAGCAATATTTTCCTTCATTTGGAAGTTTGCTGGCATCTATTTTTTTTTTTTTATAATCCGTGCATTATTCGGCTAGGATTCGTAAATGTGGATTTCCGAAGTTAATGTGCGTGTGTTCACTACAAGAATTTTATAAACTTTCTCTGCGATATGTTTTCGGTGGAGTTTTGTTCAAATTATTTCAGATCAAAAAACTGTGTTTGTGGTAAGACATTTACGTAGCTGAGTATTGATTTCATCGTTTTTCTTCGACGAAGGGTCTTGACTGTTTCATTCAAGTTTTTGTTTAGTATTCATACATTTATTAAATTTGTGGCAAATTTATATGCGATTATTCATTCAAGTCGTTGGCCTAGATCATGATTAGGTAGTATTAGTACATTTTCTCACAAATTATGTGCAATAATTAAATAGTGCAAATTGTTAAATAATTAATTGATGGAAATAAGCGTTCAAACACTTGAGATGTGAAATGCGAGAATTTTTCAACCATACCCTGGCACAAATGCTTGGAGGCTGCTGACCTGCTCCATGCTTGGCGACTCATGGGAAGGATGGAGAATAGCTATTTCTTTCACACAGCCAAACAGGTCAACGGCCAGGGGAAAGCACAACCTTGGAGAACACAGAGGAACAAGGCAGCTAGACAGTTCCACTTCAAATTCGTTAGCAGAGGGCAGTTTTGCAAAAAAAAAAAGCTAAAAGCTTTAGAATAGAACACAATAATTCACTGCCCGAGGGAAGGTACACAGGCAAGCAGCTATCCATTGAGCTGGAAAAATACGCATTCTGGGCTGGTGGTGGAGTGGTGAGGGGGTATATATCTGAGGCCAGCAGTCCTCCAGCTTGTCGAAAATGCATTCTGGGCTGGGGTTCAGGGAAGGAGGCGCATCCCGAAGACATGCTCTGGTCTAGGGTTGGTGGTCGAGGTAGTGGGTGTATAATGGTGGACAGGAGTTTTCAACCGTCCTGGCTAGCCTGCACATTTTTTAGTTTGCGACTGAATGTCGCCCTGGATACATCGCTCTCTGCATACACATCACTGAGCATCACTCTCTGTTCTTCCGATCTCATCGCTCAGGACGACTCTTGGCAGGGAGTCTTGGCACGAACGAGGCTTAAGTTATCTGAGAAACCAGGGTTTCTATCCATCCTAAAACAGAATTCACGTCTCGCTTTCTTCGAATGGTTTGTACTCCAGGGTTCAGATCTCATTCACAGTCTCCATAAACTATAGTGCGAAATATTTTTATAAGTTGTATTTTAATTATTTATTGGGAAAATTTATTTGTGTGTTTAGTCTATATAGTGTGTGTGTGTGTTATTTTATAAGCTTTTATTGTGTCAAGTACATTTCTCAGCTCAGTATACGAAAGTTCATAGCATTTTCAACTACCGTTTTGTTAAATAGTGCAGCGAATTTGTACGAACATTATTCGGATCAATGTAGTATGTCTGTATTTTTTAACGTAACATAGTATTGATTTCGTCATTTCTTCTTCGAGGAAGTGTCTGGACCGAAATTGTTTCTAGAATTATTCAGTTTTTAATAAAATTTGCAGGATTAAGCCCTTCTTCATGCAATCCAAGTCTCCCTACACTTCGATGGAATTTGTGTTAAAATTTTATTACTCTTACAATAGTGAAATTAATTT
Organism: Dryococelus australis; assembly: GCA_029891345.1. Lineage (NCBI taxonomy): Eukaryota > Metazoa > Arthropoda > Insecta > Phasmatodea > Phasmatidae > Dryococelus > Dryococelus australis. The sequence goes on from CM056996.1 coordinate 116,265,654, forward strand.
TGCCCATGGAAGTGAAACTTGTGTTAAAAATATGTGTAAGTTTTTTTTATCTGTATTTACATAATTATTTTCTTTTTTTACGCTGAGGAAGATGGGATTAAATTTTTCAAGGATAATAACTAGCTTGATTGGGTAATATAAACTGGTAAACAGGACATTTTTACGGACAAAATGTTTAGTTATTTTATATCACTGCATTATTCTGTATATATATATATAATTCATTTTCTGGTCCATTCCTTATACTTTTGTCATATTACAATTTTTCATTTATCTTGTGGGTAATGTTACCTATTTCGAAACAGTCAATTTGTAATTGGACGTAAATCATATTCACCTCTATTTTGGTTCATTTGCTAGCAACCACACTCCATATCTCTAGTCATGCTCCGGACACACACAGCTTATAACACATTCATTCACTGACCTCGCAGCCGACGATACTTGTTTCTCCTGCTTGTGCAATTTCATTACAAGTAGTGTAATATATATTTTTTTTTCTACTGAAATTTGTTTCATCAAATACATGCGCCATAAACATAATTTTTATCCATTTTTCACATAGCTGTGTGTTTATCTCTCTTTCCTCCATTTCCGAGTTTTTCAGCTCAGTCGCCTACCAAGCGGCACTCGAAACAGCTTATAGATTTCCGCAAAACCTTTACTGACGTGATTCCTTCAGACATCTCCCGACCAAATGTACATGTTTTAAAATTATTTAAACTACATGGAGAACTCAGAGGTGTATGCATCAAGTAGTGTAATTGATATATTTTGGCTTCGTTGTAGGTAGAACGTATTACTTAATTTACTTCCATAGCTGGGGTCCGTCATTCATTTCGTGATAGTCATGCAGCTGTGTTCGTTCGTTATACTTCTCTCGTGTAATTTATATTGATAACTCGTTACTTTTTTTTCCATATCTGGCCTGTGTTTAAAGACTACTAAATTTCTCTTGTGTATTACATCAGTGCTGTTATTCATTTGGAATAATCGTTTACACTTATATTCCTCTCTTTGTCATTAATAACATACACCATGCAAATTGTATTTTTCAGAGTCGCCTATCTCCCAACACCATCTAATACACCCAAACACATGAATGCCACTCTTGCATAAAACTCACCAGTACATCACACCTCAGTACAATGCAGGACCTCAGAGGGTGAACATCGCTCCTTTATTTACACCCCTTCCCCAACACACGACCACCTCAGTAGCACAACAGAGCTCAGAGCATCTACATCTACAAGAGCTGCTCCCCACCCCAAAAAAAATAAAGTGCCCAAACTATACACTTGTCAAATAAAAAAACTTCCATCGCAGAAATTTGATCAAACAAGTTGGATGAAAAAAATTTTATCAAATTAATTTTATCACATTATATCCGATTGAGATCGATCCTTAATCTGATTAAAAATTGATCGGATTAAGAACGGATTAAGGAATAATCCAATCAATCAAATATATAATCCATCAATTAATCCCATGTGAAATAGAAGCCTGTCGCCCCTACTACATACCACAAAGCATCATTCACATTCTGGTTGTCGCGAGGAGAGTATATGTGCTGGTCGTTACAGCCATCGTCTAGTACGGGGAGTTGGTGAACTTCCAGAACGGATAAATCACCTTACACCTGCATTTGAGCAGAAGCTATAAAAGTATATTTTACTATGTGTACAATAAATTTTATGTGAAAAATATCCTTTCTTAATTTAAAAAACTACTCCGCTTTACATAAAAATAATTAAATATAAAATACTTGCATTTAAGAATATAAAAAATAAATATGACCGTTTACTTACTTTACAGGAATGGTCAATATCCCCATTCGGTACAGGCCGATAGCAAGCGACATAATCGAGAAATTAACGCCACCTATGTGGCAGACGCCTACCAAGATGGCGGACTGCACCGACCAACATGGCTATCGGCTGCACCTACCAAGATGGCAGACGGCTAAACCTACCAAGATGGTGGAATGGGTAATTGGTACGGGTTTACCACCGAAAATTTAAGTCGGAGTCACAATTCGGCCTCTCCTGAGTCACGAATCCACCTCTCCAGCTTTGGAAAAAATGGGAAATTTCTTGGGGGAAAAGGGAAATTTAGTCAATTTTGAGGGAAAGAAGGAAAATTTTGAGGTAAAAAAGGGAAATAGATGCGGGCGTTGACGTCACAACATAGCGGCTGGGCGGCTCCTAGCTCCTATCCCAGACCTCATTGTTTCTCAGTCGCGTTTTTTCTACTACTGGCGATATTATATAAACATGTTGTATGATATGAATTCATTTATTACCATAAACGGGATTAACTTTAGTCATTGGGGAGGGGGGAAGACTCAGTAGCACAGAATTTTTCACTTTTATTTGCATTTCTTTCCATTTCAAAGATGTTATTTGTAATGTTCAGTTGGCATCACTGAGTATGTGAAACATACCACTGAAATAGGACATTTAAATGCGATTTTTTGTGTCAGTCACCCCAACTTGTCGTTAAGTGACAAGTTTAGAAAGACACGGGGCCGTTTAATCTCGATGTGGCGTTTAGTGGAAGCCCTGGGAGGACCGATCCAATCAACACCTTTTGGTAACATGCGTGGTAATTCAGTAGTTACCCGCTCCCTCGGAAGCTGGCGAGCAGAGTGCAACCCCCTCCGTACCTCTCAGCAGTCATACTAATGCCGCCAACAAGTCCAGAGTCAATGAGAGCGGGTCCACATACGTACACTTCCCCGCCCAAAACGTGAGCACTTTTAAGTCAACCCGACCTACACTCGCATGCAAAGAATCCGAGCACTCCTATTTCCTTAGTTCCTATTATTTGACCACAGTGAAGTTATGTTTTTTATAGTATGTTATATAAATAGTGCCTATACTGTGCCACATTTTATTTTCAGTTAAAAAACATTAGTAGTGGTAATTTATCATCATACATAGGAGAAATGATCGTCGCAGCAGATGCTTGTGTCATTTTGTTTTTCCAGAGCAGAAGATACTGTAGGTTATGGGGATGACTATCATCACAAAGTAGGAGTAAGTACATATAGTGGCACTGACCTAGTAGCTCTTCAAAGACATGACGAGGATTATTTATGGGGTAAATTCGATGTGACTATAGCTTTAAAATTTTTTCAAAAATGACAGGTTTTGACTGAATGGCCAAAATGGCCGAAATCACAAAATAGGTAGGGAGGACGCATTATTTCAGAATGTAGTACCTTTAAGAGAGAGGCCAGCAGTTATACTGAGGTTTTTAGATAATAGAGATTAATATCAAAATTTAAGCTGTTTGTTTAAGTTTACCAAGCAGATAATTTCAAACATGGTTCCAGAAGTGGCCGAACCTCTGTCTGTTAGAAGGATCGCATAAAAGTAAGTACGCAAAAATTATTTAAAATATTTACTTCAATCAGAGGATACGCATAATTGATTGCCCATTTCATTTTAAATAACGCTATTTCAAACGGAGATTAGCCTCATACATATAATTGCCTTCAGTATGAGTTGTTGGAACTGGTATTGCATCACGCAGGCAACTAAATGTTGGTAACTCACCATCCTTCCCAGCTTGGTATGAAATATTATTAATTTAGAATTTAGCATAGCTATTTCTTGAACTTTTTATATGGTTTCCCAAAGAATGAATATCATGCTCCCCAAACACATCACATTCGTCTAGTGTCTGCAGTTTACTGGACTACGTCTTCCTCTTCAGCAATGCTCTTAAACAAAAATAATCTTAATTTTACGGAAGTATCCGTTAACTCTAAGGAAAATTACAGACGTGTTTTCCAAAAATGAACATCCAGCAAATTTCACATAGCTTCCCGTGAATTCACGGAACCTCTCCTTCAATTTTCTAGTTAGTTTTCGGTACTTCCAAGTTTAAAAATGAGTAACGAAAATATCTTTAATTTTCGTTTTATGGTTGCTTTACCGCGTATGAGAAAGAAATTCGAAAAAGTTGAAATATTTTTATACCTGAGCGAGATGTACTACATCCAAGTCAAAAATCTATGCGTCCTTTCCGGGTTACAGTTACGTAGAAAGCTTCGTATAGACTCGGCATTGCTCAATCACAAAACACGAAGCTGCAGTAAATGCGGAGACATTCCGGTATTTGCATTTATGGAACTCCGCTCCATTTTCCGTCATGTGGACTGCGTTTCCGTACAATTAGAGTAAATTTCCATTAAAAAAATTCCGCATATATGCGGAAATTTTAAACAGTGCACCTGTTAATATCACTTCATGGGAATGAGACTTTATACAAAGTTATACTCATAGACGTTTGTTGCGGCTCTGTGACATGGTCCCTCATAACCACTTCTAGACTCATGGAATGATTATAGTTGTGTGGCATTCTGAAAAATAATAGAGGTCATTCAAAGTGTGGATGGATTATCGTTGCTTAAGATTAATAAGAGAAGCGAAATTTCCCTCGTTGCAGTTCCTAGTATGGATGGGAAATATGTAGCTGGTCAAGCTGCAATGTAAAGTGGTAGTGGATAACTTTATAATAAAAGATTTTCTTGTGTTGTACTATTTGCTGTTGTAGAAGCAAGTCACACCTCCTCATTCTTACTGTGGGATGTTTCGGGCGTGTTTAAGATGGCGTATTCACGAAAACGGCGTCTAAGAAACTGCTTTGAAGAACGCACTTGCATTTGCCATCAGCGAAAGCTTTGCCCCTGGTAGAATTTCACCGGCACATTTAGTTTGTGTGGCCGAAGATGCGTTCCTCTTGCAGACACGTACAGGATGCATCGGAGTGATGTTGCAAATTTTAAGGAATGATGGAAAAGGGAACCAGCATCACTTTGAGATAGGGAGATGCGGTCTGGAAACGCCTCCGTCGAACATGACAACCAAAACAGTGCTGGGATGTCCGATACAATCGTGCTGCTCGACTACTGTTTCCATCAGCTTGTCCGTGCACAAACACCATATCCCCACGTTCCGCGGTAGTGCAATTCTTTCCACTCAGACTGATCGAGTGCACTCGTCCGCTTGTAAACGCAGACCGCTGTGTATCCACACTCGTACCTCAGGACCCATTCCGTCGACGCCGCATGCCATCTACCGTGCAGTAGTGGAGCGTACCTTTTCCACCTCTTGTGCTGGACTACGTCTATATGACATGTTGGCCGACGTCGAGGTTAGCAAGCTTAACTGCCACCCTCCAAGCACCGATATAAATACCTGGCTCGGGCAAGGATGTATATCCGGGTTTGCCGGTTTCAGGATAATGTTAATATTTTACCTTATGACATTACACTCTAAATTTAAATAAGTGAGAATTTCACTGTTTAAATCAGTCAAACGTATCTGACTGATACAATAGTCACTTCAGTGAATTTAACTGATGAACCAGTGAAAAAATGGCATATTTCCTTCACTGATTGATTCAGTGACATTTCCCACTCATTTGTCAGTCATTTATTCCACTGTTTTCTCAGTGGTTATTTTGAGACTGATGGATCAGTGAAACATCTGAGAAACTTACTCCATCTCTAATTGTTTTTTAATTATGTATCAGTGCAACTGCGTATAAAAATGGCCGTCGAACATCGTTTAAAAATGGCCGCTACATAACATGTATCAAGTGAAGCAACAACGAATAAACGAATTAAACTATTATAAAATACTTTCTGAAATGTGTTTCGTCTTTCAAAATGCCATTTTACGAGGTAATATGAACACACAGATTTTCATTCCGTTTGTAAGTCTTTCATTTCGATTCCGTGTAATCGTTACAGCGCTCTGTTTGAACGTTCAAACGAAATTTAATGTGGTGAAGAGAGTGCACTCATATACGCTATTCATTTTAACAATCCTATTGGTACCAATCAAACCAAACAATAAAAGTATGAGCATACTTCAAACTACACAATTTCGCAGTCACATTAAAATATATTTCTTTTCCTCACAATTTCAACTTGGTGTTGTAGCTCAGGGGGTAAGGCGAATTCAATCGTGGCCACCTGTAATTTTTTTTACTTTAAATAATGGTAAATTACGCAATATGAATAGTAAACTATCGTAAATATGTTTATTTCACGTAATTATATGCCAACATCCAATAAAAACAACATTTAATTCGCCACTGCAGTCGGCCGTCACTTAATCAGTGAAATTGTTTCACGTCACTAATTCAATGAGTGAATTTTTTTTCACTGAAACAATCAGTGGCTTTCCACTGATTCTAAATTGAGCCATTTTCACCGATTAAGAGTAGTTGAATTTCACTGCGAATCAGTGGTTTCCCACTGCTTCGAATTTAGAGTGTAAACGTAGCACATTCTTCCACAACGCGCCGGCCATTGCCGTATTTCACTTTAATAGGCATCCTAACACTGTGTTGGTTGTAATCTTCGACGAAAGCTTGTCCGTACCAGGGTTCCCTATCTCAAATGGAAACTTGTGCCCTTTTCCATCATCCCTCTGAGTTTGTAACATCACTCCGAACACGCCCTGTATAAAGGCGCCGAAATGAGGACCTCTTCTGTCCTCTGGACGCCAGTCAAATTTGCGGGCAACTGCGTATGACCCTCGCCAGTAATATAATATATTATGTTAAATTATATTACGATAAATTTTATTATAATTCAACATGTAGTATGTTGTAGTGTGGTGTAGCGTATTGTTACTCGCTTCTTGTAATTTTTTTTTTTTTTTTTTTTTTTCATTTTAGGGTAATTTTGAACGTCAGTCAGGGAGCCAAGACCAACTCACCTGGCTAGTTTTTATATATTGAAAAATCCCAGAAGGTAGAATTTTAAATCAGGCTAGTTTGACTTGAAAAGACGCGTGGCGATATGAAGCCTGCGAAGAGACATAACTGGGCGACGTCCAAGTTCTGAGATAGTTTAAAATTGCCTGTACACTTAAAACGGTGTAAGGGGATGAAATAGCATCGGAGACCAGTGAGTTTCAGTAGGGAAGACACCGAGAAAACCCTTATAAGTCATCCAGCGTCGAACCAGCTGGAATGCTGCTGCGAGGGGACCCGCCTACGTAGATCTACGTATGTGACTTAGAAATGGGAAGCAGATAAGTTGCCATATTTTACGCTACCTAAACACTTATTTCACTACTCCATATAGGCATACCTAACGAGCTTAACACAGTTATATACCTCGTACAAGCTGATATATTAATGCATTTCAGTGCTCTACTAATTTTTCTCGACTCTGTTTTAGTGTAGTGTCGTCTTATCTGCGGCAACATTTTATCGTACTTCTAAAAGTTTGTGATGTAATGTAACGACTGTAACCGGTATCGGGGGAAAACGATATAATTACATAGTCATTCATTATAAATCACGGACGTATCATTGCCAGAGTAAATTAGTTTCGCCATCTAAATGTGTGTTTGTGTAGTTTTCTCATCTACATACAGTCAAACTGGTGAATGTTATGCCTTAAAGATAGATGTATACATATATAAATTACTTGCAATCACATCTCACCTTTGTGAAATGAGACGCACAACTGAAAACTGGCATACTAGAATATCTACACTGAACAAATGAAAAATAGGCACGACATTACGCAATGAAACAGAAGGGGTAACGAGAGAGTTTAATTGAATTAAGAATGGTCTAGACGGGAATTACCGAAAAACCATCAATTCAGAAAAAGAAAATTAAAGAGAATTCAGACGTGATGAAGATTAATTATTTAAAAACTATTGGTAACACCAGCCAGACTTACTAAAAATTTGCTTTAAACTGAATTACATTACACCAAGTTAGTAAAGAGTTATACCGTGTAATAGTTTACCTATAGCCACGGTACGTTAGTTTACCTAGTTAGCTCAGTTCAATAATGCAAATAAGTCTTAACTTTGACCACGATTTGGACATGCTGTCATGGCGGTTGGAACCATGGAGGTATTAGTCTGTGGAGTGGAAGCCTAGACAAGGAAGTGAAACCGATAATGAAAGACAAGGCCAGGGATAGTAGTGTCAAAAAGGTGCATGATTTACATTGCTTACTATGTAACTTTTGCCACTCATAATATGGCGGCTGACGTAAACAATCGGTCTGCGCATGCGTAGTTGAAAGAAGTCGGGCAAGGCATCGGCTTCAATTGATAAACGTGGAGAAGATAGGCCTTTGCCACTCCATCACCTATTACCTCCATGGTTGGAACATCAGTCTTCTTGGCGGCTTCCTGGTCCAGCTAGCTCGACTGGCGTCACACGTACAGAGAGAAGGTTAATGCCTAAGGTGTTCCGTTGGTCTAAATTGGGCTTGTGCATCGTGCCCTGGTCCCAGTACAGAGGATCAAGTTCTTGCTGTTCCACCAGCAGGCCTTGTTACACTTCTTTGCGAGATGGTGCGTTCAGGCCATAGACTAAAGATGAGGTAGACCGATCTCGCTGGCTGCGCACAACCAAACTCCATGTCCCAACAGTGAACTGCTGTTCTGCCTACACGTCTATCAACAATGGCGTGGATTGGGTTTGAGTTTAGAACACTGGTAAGTAAACAAGTGCTTTTGAGATGTTTTTATACTTCCTCTAATCAATTTGTCATGCTTTTTGGTTACATTCAAACTGGTAGAAGTATATTGTTAATATAATAGTGCTTGTCATTAAAAAATTAAGATATAAACAAACACGTAAATCACTGTTGACCATGCGACTGACAGTTGTGTAGGAGTTTTGTAGGATTGGGGTAGGTCAATGTTGGGTACATGCGCAGAAGCGTATAAGCGGTCTACCTCATTTAGTCTATGGTTCAGGCAGGCTGATAAACGAACGTCAGCCCACGCCATCCATCGTAACAACATGCTTGAATGAAACTGTTACAGGCTGTTCACGATAAAATGAGCACTTTTAAAAGACCAGCTTAAGATATACTTGTATACACGTTGTGTGTTCTTCCGACTTATGTAAAATAAACTTTGCCGTGGGTCTCATCACTTTATTCATGCGTCAGTCAAGTGAAACTGTGGAATTATTAGATAAGTAAATATTGTAAAAATCTGCTCTTTTTTATACTGCAATACATTAAAAAATACAGAAAGCGAGAGAAATAATTTTAGTTATCACAAATGGTTGCCTAGCACGTTTTGTTTGACGTTAATATATGGAACTACTTTCCCCTCCATCGTTTCCAACTTTACTGGGCGCATGTCACTCAGGGCGCCCGTTAAAATATATGCAGGTATGGGCAGTGAGTTTTTCCTAAGGTTTATTTCAAAAGTGCTCACTTTATCGTGAACTGTCTTTAATTCATCTTGCAAGTCCACTACTTTTCGGGTGGTAGCTTACCCAGGAGTCTGGTGCGCTGAGAAACGTTGTCTGACCAGAACTCACTCAAGTTCACCGACTTGTGTTAATGGTACTCGTATCTACGCTTCTATGGTTATCACTTTTTTTTCTTGGCTGTACAGATTAAATGTAGGTGGCTTACAAATGAGCAAAAAACTGAAGTTAATCTTCAATATGAAAACGGCACACACTTGCATGTTTTACCCGGGATTCTAACCCGGAACCTAAAGCGCGTTCTGCAGCCGACCACAACAAAACGAATGTTAGCAATGCAACTCTCAATATGTGCGCAAAATGACTAAAGGCTTTTCACGATAAGGTTAGCACTTTTGAAATTCAACCTTAAAAAAAATACTGCCCCTACTCGCACGTACTTTTAACTAGCGCACTGAGAAATAGGCGCCCAGTAATGTTGGTAACGATGGATGTGGAAGTAGTTCCTTTTCTTGACGTCGAATAAAAAGTGTTACGTAACCATTTGTGATAACTTGAATTATTTTTTTCGGTTTTTTTTTTGTGGTGAAGCCAGTGCAAAAATGACCAGATTTGTAACATATTTACTTTTCTAATAATTCCACAGTTTCACCTGACCGACACATGAATAAAGTGATGAGACCCATGGTAATGTTAGTTTTACATAAGGCGGAAGAATACACAAAGCGCATACTCGTAAATTTTGAGTAGAGCTTTCAAAGTGCTTATTTTACCGTGAACAACCTATATGCCAATACTTCACCGTAAAAATGCAACACGACAAAAGAGTCGTTTTCTCAAATACTAAGTAAGACATAACTTTGAGTCTTATACTGCCAGCCGTATTTGTCGGGAACACTACAGCAGCACGAGAGGCAAGAGACACTGTGTAATATCCGTGTGACCTGCGAAAGTGGAGAATGTGTGCCGCAGGGTTGTTCACCGCCTCATAAAACAGTGAACAGTTGAGGCCACGATAGGCGACGGAATAAATTGCGTAAAGCGCCTTGCTGGAGATTACGTGCTCGTAAATACTGCCTCCGGCGGCGAACTCCTTGGCTAGTTTTCCCACGCAGTTTTGAAACTGTCTGCACCAAAGAACACACAACTATTTCTAAAGTAAACACCGATGTTGTCTGTGCTGGTTTTTCTACACTTCGAGTAGACAGATTCTCTCGTAGTTCACTTCGCTTTTATTTCTAGCATCCGCAAAACAAAAGTACTACAAAACAGTTTTATTAAATAATTTTAAGGAAGGTTTAACACGATAGAAAAATATTGAATTTACCATAATTTTTTCTTTAATTACGTTTCATTTAATTATATTTTGAAGGCATTTTCGTCTTAAAAATTTATTTCGAACACATGTCGACATTTACCCAAATGAGGATTTTGAATTGATTTTTCGTTGTGATGCTGTTTAACTGGTCATCAGCTACATAAATTAAGAGGATATAAATAAAACCGTTTTAATATTTTATTTTCATCAAATATATTTTCGGGGGTCACCAGTAAGATTGTGTTACCTACATAAAAACTCCCGAACACAAGCAATACTAGCCTTAAATATAAAAAAAAATGTGCTGATTCGAAGATAATGAAACAAATGGAATTTCAGTGATCCATATTAATGTATTTTGTTAATTAACCAGCAGTCCACCATCGCTTCGCTCAGGTTTTATAGATTTATTAAAATATATACATATATATGGTTTGTGAGATGTTTACTTTATTACTGGAAATATGTTTATCGTCGCGGTAGTGTTGGCTTTTTGCTAAGATGTATTTTTACTATGTTATTCCAAAAAATAATGTAACTTTTCCTATTACGTGTAGAAAATAATGACCATCACAAAAAATATTGTCCTTTCGACAATTTGCGACTACCCGCGACTACCTGTAATTACCAACGACTACTTGTGACTACCTGCGACTACTTGCGACTACTTGGGACAACTTGCGTCAACTTGCGACAACTTGCGACAACCCACGACTTCCTGCGACTACCTGCTACTACCCATAACTTTCTGAGACTACCTGCAATTACTTGCGAGTTTTATATTAAGATACACAATTTCTTCTTGAATAATGGTTTTGTTAGAACATGCTTAAAAAACAGCCAAGTAGTTCATTTTTCTCCGACTAGGTTTACAAATTTAGAAATTTCTCAATGCATTTTTTAAAAATTAAACATAGCCAACGTCTATCTGGAAGAATGTAGCTTCATAACAGTGAAAGAATTATAAGAATCGGCCCTGTAGTTTCCGAGATTAGCCATTACATATAAACAAATAAACACACACACATTACCTCTTTATAATATTAGGGTAGATAACAGGGAAACAGCTTGTGTTCCGCAGTTATTTTAGTAGCTTTTTCAAAAGTTAGTGTGTTGTTTGATACTTATTGATTGCGCTAGAAGTGATTTTCATGTAATTTCCGTCTCTTTTCCAGGCTAATGGCGTAGATATTCTGTAATATTTTTCTTTCCGAAATCTCCACCATTTATATAATAATATCATTGATCAGGTTCATTGTATAAAAAGAATAAGGATGGTCAGTACATAATCTCGGCAAAAATGATTTTCAAAATAAAATAATCTTCCAAATAAAATGCTACGTTTACTGTGACGTTATCGGGGTATTATAGATATCGTGTGATGAAAGGTGCAACCAAAAATTGTTAATCTCGTTCATGTTTAGTACATCAGTCTGCACCAACACTCTTCGCACGTCTCTATTTAGGTGGATGTACTGGTAAAATGCAGTGCCTAAGCGTATATACACTCAACTGTGTAGCATTAAAAAACTTAAGGAAGAAATAAAATATAAACTTAAAATAAATCATACCTGTGACTAGCTTGTCAAATAAAAGTATTACAAAGGGCTTCAGCATTTTCCAGAGACAATTAGCAGTTGTGTTGTGGCAAAATAACTTTAAATGAGTGAGTGGAGAGATTTGGGTGTCTCTTAACATCGAGGTCTTGAGAGCCGATGAGGGTGAAGTGAGGTGCTTATGGAGAAGCGTCAGAATGCAAGGGCGTGGGAAACGGGAGATCCCCGAGAAAACCCGCCGGCCAGCGGCATCGTCCGGAAAGTAGGTCTAGAAAGCTACGATTAAAGAGGAATTTGAAAAGCAGAATAAAAATTTAGTTCTCCACCAGAACTTTGTATTAGCGTTATGCTAATACGCAGGGCGGCCATTAAACAAGAGTAGCAAGAGAACGTCCTCTTACCGTCAGCTGTAAAGGGATTTTTTTTTTTCAGTGTTCGGCAGTATGATTCATATTTGGGAGCTTGCAGTAATATGTGTTCATGTTACTTCAACCACTTGGCGTCCCGTCTTCCCTTCCTATTTAACCCACAAGATAATGGCGCCCTTGATTAATGCACGGAGTTATTCTTTGTGTGGTCACTCAACAGTGGAGAACGAACCCTGAACTTGCGTCGATAGTATCCAAAGTGAGCTCGGCGAGTTATCATCAGCCTGCAGCCCCGATTCTAGGCAGCGCGACGTTTGTGGTTGTGCGGGGAGAGCGCCTGCATACTATTCATGAAGGTAACTTTCATCTTTCTGTAGTGCTCGGGCCGCCTTCTGGGAGCGAAAGTAGATTGTTCTTTTTAACCTCGCCGCTTATGCATTGAAAGGACCACAAAGGAGAGGCTTACACGCCAACGTGCCCTCGCTGTTGCGCGCTCTCTCTCTCTCTCTTCTCTCTCTCTCTCTCTCTCTCTCTCTCTCTCTCTCTCTCTCTCTCTCTCTCTCTCTCTCTCTCTCTCTCTCTCCCTCTCATGCCGGCGAGCAGCCTCCTACCGCAGAACTCGGGTATTGTGGTTGGGTGTGCTAACCCTCCCGCCTTGGGGATTCCTGGTACTTACTATGAAATAATGGCCTCGCTACCATTTAAATTACTCAAAACTACACTTTTTTGAAACCGAATAAAATTACTGTACGTAGGTAAGTCAGGTGTAATTGTGACAAGTCGTAACAATGCTGAGAAACTGAATACATTACTATAATCTAAGAACAACAATTTAACACTTTAAGAAGTTTTACATGCGTTTATTATGTAACATAAAATTAACTCACGCGTGATATAGCACGGATTCATAGCGGCCGGATCTTACAGGAGACTAATGATTCCGGACTTCATTATAAATCAATGATTAAATGTAATTTTTTTATTGTCACTTACTATCGCCCCTGCTTTAATACTGATAGGCTGAAAGAAAAGTGGCTTACGGGCAAAACAGAATGTGTCAAAGAGACGTCAGTAAGTTTTGATCGAAAATAATTTTTGTTTGAAATCATAATACACATCACAAGTTAATTTCTGTGTACACGAAAATTTGCGAAGAAATAAAATTGCGACACCACAACAGATGGCCCAGCGCGTGTAAATTTCCATGAAGTCCAATCCAATACATAAGTCCAGCCTCGTTTCCGCACAAGATACGGGAGCAAACCGCCATCACGATTAGTCATCAGGGCGTAGTACACGAAGTTTAAGGATACTAGAGCTGAAGTGCCCACAAGAAGGCGAGTCCAAAGCGGTAAAATACGATGCAAGAGATATTCCTGCTGATCCCAACTACAGTCATCTGATGCGCTTCTCGGGAACTGCAACTATCGACATCTACCGTGCACTAGTTGCTGCAGAAAACACGAAGTCGCATGCGTGCAAGGTGCAGCTTTTACAGGAACTCCAGTATAACGATAGGTCGGAACGCACGATATTCAGCACCGATATTCTTGGTCGCATCGATTAAGACGAAGACTTCCTGAAGAAAGTGGTGTTCACAGGTTAAGACTGTTTTCATTTGTGTAGGCTGTTCACGGAAAATTAGCACTTTTGAAAGCCCTGCTTGAGATCTATTGTATGCACGCTGTATGTTCTTCCGCCTTACGTAAAATTATCATCGTCATGGGCCTCATGGCTTTCTTCATGCTTCGGTTAATTGAAACTGTAAAATTATTAGAAAACTAGTATTTAAAAAATCTGCTAATTTTTACACCAATGCATTAAAAATCAGATAAAGCGATAGAAACAATTTAAGTAGTCGCCAAATGGTTACCTAAAACTTTTTATCAGACGTTAATATATGGAATTACTTCCCCCCCCCCCCCCCATCGTTACCAATTTTACTGGCCGCATGCTACTCAGTGCGCCCGTTAAAATATATGCAGGCGAGGCCAGTGACTTTCTAAGGTTGATTTCAAAAGTGCTCACTTTATCGTGAACAGCCTTTAAGGAACGGTGAACCGGCACTACGTCAACGTGGAAAACTTGCTCGACAGTCCAAAGTTCAATGTCTGATGTGTAGTGGGTCAGTTTTCCTTGCAGAGATCTCGACATCAACTGTTTACCTGGACACGTTGAAACAATTTGATCTTGGTTATTGAGTTAAGGTACTCAATGTGTTGGTGGAGAAGATTCAGCAACTATGAAAATTGTTGTTCCCACTGATCCTAACGATCAATAGGAGATGGCTTTTCTTTCCCAAATTATGCTTATGTTTATGAACGATTTAGTTGAAGAAGACAATATTGATGTTTGTTCAAACTTTTTTCATTTCCAATTTTCTAGAGTAGAAATCTCAAAACATGTAAATATGATTGAAGCTGTTGATAATCCAGGCATAATATCAACAATGATGAATGCTTTGTTAAGATCACCAAGCGAACCAAATTATTTCGAATTTATTGGTGTTGATAATCTATGTCGAGATAAGTCTGTTGCTAATGTAAAAAATAACAATAGACGTTAAAACTTTTTCTTGTGTTAAATCAAATGAAATAATCTATCCTCTCGGATATGTTTGGTTTTATTCGTGATAACTATGAAGTTTATTGGAAAGGTATCTGTAAAATTACTATTTTTCGTAATTCATCTGATAACAACTGTATTTCTTTACGAAACTTTTGATAAAGCTGGTAAAGTTACGAAACATCTTCCACAGGTATAATACCAATAAACAGATGCCTGGCTTCAGAAGGATGGTGCTCCTCATACCCGGGTCTTTGATCGTTAGGATCAGTGGGAACAACAATTTTCCTAGTTGCTGAATCTTCTCCACCAACACATTGAGTGCCTTTAAGACTAGTACACACGGGCGTCTTTCTTGTACAAGAAAGTGAGAACTTTCTTGTACAAACCGACTTGCATCGTGTGAAGGCCCGCCGAGTATGCTAGTTACTAGCACACAAGAGCTTGTATACTAGCTAGTGCCATATAAGGACGGTCCTATTTTTCACCATCTTTCTTGTGGAAGTCGAATGTAAACAAAACATATATTTTGTCGATGCTGGCAATAAGCAGATATGTTAATGTTTTTGACGTTATAAAATGTTTAATAGTCCCACCATCGTAAATAATTCTGGGCATGAGTTTAAAAAAATAGAGAGTTTTGTCTTTTTTTCTGTGAGTGATTTTAAATTTTCTGCATTTGTATATATTTAGTGCTGGAAATATGTCTGGGCGGACAAAATCTTTTATTCTTTTTTATGGCATATGCTATTGGTAATGCACAAATTACGCCCACAACCCCAAAAACAGCATCCAAATAATACATATTTGACATCTACCATCCACTTTCTGGCTCACCAGCTAGTGTTGTGTGTATGGATCACGCAGTTCCGTGCATACTAGCTAGTAGGCACTTTAGTGTTCACTTTCTTGTACAAGAAAGATGCCCGTGTGTACTAGGCTTAACTCAATGACCAAGGATAACATACTTAATTTCCTTAGATTTTTCTTCCTCTGTGTGTTTGCGAAATGTGTAGTGTACACAACACCAATGACGGACCTGCAGCAACTTCGTTTTCGATTAACTGCTGCAATTGCACGAGTATGTATGGACATGCTGAATCGAGTACGGTAGTAACTGGGGTATCGTCCTGATATTCTCAGAGATACGAATTGAACACACTTTGAACTGTGTTAAAGAATTAAATAAAATGTATGTGTGTGGAAATATTATGCAACAATCTTCTACTTTCTATCATTTGCCGTTTCCTAAATATATCCCATTCAACTTCATAAACATACTTTTGGAATGTACTATATCATTTTCCACAGAAAGGGCGCGTGCACCTTTACGCCTTTCTTGGAATACCAAAATAAAACTCTTGTTCTCAAATTAAACCTCTGAGACAGTAGCAATTTTGTTTTTATAGGCTTCACCTACCTGGAGATTTTTTGATTTGCTATTTTATTTGTCAATCTGTGTGACAAATAAATATGAAAGTATTAAGGGCAACACTGATACACATTACATACCCATCGCCTCTACGACTGAAATGCCGTCTTTCGAAGTAAGCCGGGAAGTGCCTTTGCAATTTTATATGCGTACATTCTGTAGGAGAATTCTGGGCTATCGCCTATATGTTTTTCGGGATATTTAATGTTTTCCAATATGGCATGCTGAAAATTATGTTTTCGACTCCGCTGATGGGATACTAAGTAAAGTTTTTCAGTGTGAAAAATATCTTGCAAATTTTATTTGCGCGAGTGTGCTGTGAATACGGTGAGAAGTTTCTTTCGTAAAGCGTCCTCCACGCATACTGCACAATTCACATCACGCGCCAGGTTAGGAAGACACTCGAACTGAAATCGGAATACGCACTCTAAGAAATTCTCTTCTTATTTACGAACATTGACTATAAAGTTGTTTGAAGACCTTGTGAATAAGTGCTACCACAATAGCAGCGGAAATTACGTATGTACGTGTACTGGCACGTAGAACCCGTTTTGAACGTAGTTTTTGTGCGTGCGCTCTGCTACTATCGTAATTGCCTAGAAAAGAAAAAAAATTTTTTTTTTCCTTACTCAATGTTAAACAAGAGCGAAGTATGCAGTGCACACATTCATAGTAACGAGAACAATGTAGCCTATTTTCCAAATTATTTTATCTTTGAAGTCTACTTTCTTTATAAAGTTAAGTTTATTCTTTCTATATGTCTTCATTCACCTCTCACTATTAACTTATCAGCTACCCAAAGGATTGTAAGAAAATTCAATATGAAGTAATGCTAATGACAGTCTTCATAGTGCAACTTTTCATGAGAGCATTTATTGTGTACTTCAACGGCGAACGTGCAAACTCGGTGCGTGGAAGAGAAATCAATCCAAAGACGACGTACCAATCCGCGCGTATTGCGTTTATGACAGTTTTAAGTTCAGTAATTCTCCACATCTGACTATAATTACTCATTATCAATTCTCGTTGCGTGGCAGTTTGGTAATTAGTTATTCACTTACTTTTAGTTACTACGTTTGAAATTATTAACTTATTATATATAATGTTTCCACATATTTTAAATTACATAACAATAAATGGTATTCAATTTCTGTAATTTTAAAAGTAAAACACCAGCCTTATTCTACAGTTCTATTAGAATACCTAGCGGTTTTGTGAGCTCCACCTGACATAAAACATTTATCTCTGCAACACTGCAGTTGAGTGATATAAAGTTACTGTGACAACATAATGGACTCTGAGAATAAAATGAATTTAGCCACTAAAATGTTTGTTATATAAAGGTGAAAAATTTTAAATGATGAAATCAAAACCCATGCATGTCAAATTTACACACAGGAAATTGTATACAAATAGGAAATACTCGCACAAAACATAAAACCTATTACAAAAATTTAATTTAATTCACTCATCATCTTAAATATTCTTCCTCTTTCGTTTTCTACCCTATATTGGTTCAAATCATAGTTTCTGTTAAGTAAATTTTTGTTGTAATAAATTT
This sequence comes from Dryococelus australis, assembly GCA_029891345.1. Taxonomy (NCBI): domain Eukaryota; kingdom Metazoa; phylum Arthropoda; class Insecta; order Phasmatodea; family Phasmatidae; genus Dryococelus; species Dryococelus australis. The sequence goes on from CM056996.1 coordinate 116,283,676, forward strand.
CGAAAGACCACAACATAACTGCCTTTCAAATTTATCGCAAAGCTTATTTTTCATTTGTCTTAGTCACCTATTTTCCTTAGACACATGAACAGATGCTAATGCGATTGTGTGGGTGTGTTTTTATTTTTGTGTAGGGGAATGCAGATTGCGTACGCTCATTTGGAGGGATGTGTGTGTATGCATGTATGTATGTGCGTACCATCATTTGCAAAAAAAAAAATTGATATTTACGAACGAAAGGCACGAGTATAACGAAGCTTGCCACACAGTATCACCATAGCTCGACATGTATCCAATTTGAGTTTAATGCTTTACAAGAGATCATAATTTCTGTACCTGAATGAATAATTATGCAACAAGTAACGTGCAGCCTGAAAATTATTTATTTCCCTTTGTAGTGAAACACTTTTTTATAATAAGAAGTAGCCAATAGGCATACAGTGTTCAATTATTTGTTGTTTTCAAAACACCGTATAGTATAGTTACTGAAAAAGTTCAAGTTTTATTTTATAGTCAAAAATTTCTCTTAAATATGTCAAGTTTTCAATTCAGTTTTTATAGAACAAATTTCTTTGATGTGCATGTGTAACTATTTCTGAATTCAATAACTTGAATTCAGCTTATTTAATCCAGTGAAATATTCGCCATGTAATGGCCTTCAGTGTAAAAAAAAATTGCATAAACAGAGAAGATTTCAGCCACTTGTCAGACTTAAAGATGTCCTGTGAGCATCCCTAAAGAAATATGTTAATGCTCATATTGCTCAGACTGCTATTAACGCATTACGCGGTGTCTTGCAGCTATGAGTGATGGAGGGCCATGTATGCCCTATAGTGGCACATCCGCACAAACAATAATGTATATATATATATATCAAGGGCCTTATCCATAGTCAGAGCTTCGTCCAAGGATGATCCAGAAATTATGTTCCTCGGAGTTGGTCTGAGGTTAGTTCGGACTAAAGGTGGACTAAATATATCGTATTCATAACCCCCGACTAGAGTGAGACTGACTTTAGTCGAAGGATCACCGAAGTACACTGTTGTCAGGTTTACTGTGCATGTGCATTACAGATTTTCGTCTCAAATAAAACCTTCAAGTTCCACTAATGACATAATAGTGTCTAGATAGCGCTAAACTCAATATAACTTATTTTAAAAAAAGGTTTTTCCTTTTAAAATTAAATAGTAATTTACAATAAGCATTAATCTGCGTAACAAGAAACAAAATATAATCAATTATACAGTATGTCGAATTGAAAATAAAAGTAGAAGTTATGCAAATGTACATATATTATACAAAGCAATTTTGGAAGAAAAAGTTTCTATGAAATGTCTCAGCATTATTAGGTTTTATTATTGCCATTCAAAAGTGATGAATAGCAATTTCGTTATTTTCCACTACATTAACGTTACTTTATTCGTTTTAACCTTGTTTTAATGACTATCATATATTGTGATATCTGACTATCATATATGGCAATACTGCAGGATGGAGAACGATAAAATTAATATACTAATATCTTATTATTTCATATTGATTTGTTAAATTTTCATAGCACATCCCTATGCACGGGTAATCTGGGCTATTTTCATTTTATTGTGTCAACACTGTCTTTATAATGACGTTAAATGTGTATTGTGAAGCTAAATACATAGTAAAAATACATTTTAGACTGGTTAAAATTCTAATTCCCAAACGAGATTTGAATTTGCATTCTTCTGCTCACTAGCCCACGACGTTACCATTTAGCTACCGATACATTTTCGTAAATAATAAATACTTTATATATATTTTTCTCATAGTAAGATTTGTATTAAAATTCTCTTTGAGTGTACTTATATCACGTCTCGTAAGAATCTGTATTCAGAGAAGGCATTTGATTGACACAGAAATATAAAGGCTTTGCTGTAGCTAAAAAAAAATTGATGTATTATTAAGCTTATTAGCTACATTTACTTTGAATTATTATTCACGGAACATTTTATCCATTAGGTCCGCATATTTTTGCATACAGATTGACAGAATTGGCCTTAAACGTAATTTTTATGTTTCGTGAACGTTATCTAGCTTTCATAGGCATGCAATATTAACGAAACTGTCGTATTTAATGTTCGCCATGTTTCTTTTTGACCTTAATGCTTCGTTAATCCTACCCTCAGTCCGGGGTAAAAGTTAGGCCTTACTAAAGCAAGATGATTCTCGGACTAGCAATAAAAATGCTCTCTGAATACGAAAAATTTTGGTCGGAGGATGATCTTTCCTTAGTCCAGACTAAAAACGACTATGAATAAGGCCCCAAAATTCCAGCCAAACGCGTACTGTTACACACATAAAATTTAAGTTTAGCATTTTATTGAGAGAACGTAACAAAATATTAGAATACTGACAACTTGTTATAAATCTACTAAGTAGTTTCGCATAGAACAAAATTTTTAAAGCTGCTAAGCTACGAAAGAAACGTAAAGTTTTCACGCAGTTTCAGTTGCTACTCTAGTGTTACTGTTCGTTTCATATAGAGATCTTAGGAAATGTGTATGTACAAGTTTTTGGAGGAATGTAGGCTGCGAGTTCTTTCAGGATGTATTTACTTTGAAGAACTTGGAGTTTTTTGCCTCATATTTCTTCTGTATGGTAGCCAGTATTACCAATGCATATTTATAGTTTCTGGTTTAAATTGCTAAATAATCAGTGACGGCATGTATATTCCTTCTGGGTTTTGCATTTCATGCCATGATGAATTAGGTACTTAATTATTCGCGGAATTTTACCGTTTACCTTAATTTAGTGTTGCTCACACTGCTATTATTCTCGTAATTCCTACATACGACGAACACATTTAAACATGAAATAAGTAAGGAATGAATTTAGTGTTGCTGTTAAATTTGGCATCTTAACATCGCTGTGGCTTCAGTAACTACTGTGAATGTATATTACTAACACGAAAAGGCTGATTTTTTTTTAAATTTCGAAAATGAGATATAGGCTAAAGACCTAGTTTCTTTATGATCGCCTCCGGTGTAGCAGATACAGCCAATGGTGACACCACGATGGCAGTCCTGCGCCGTCGGGGCATGTTGTGTGTTCACTGAACTTGGATCTGTGGCTCACATTTACTGCCAGCTCAAAAGTGACGTCCTTGGAACACTAGCGCACCTTGCGGCGGTAGTTTTTCATATACCAAAGTGTCCCATAAGGAATCTCGTTTTGTGCCTAACCTGGGCTGAATAAATAATATGTACACCCAGGGTCCATATCAATCTTAGGGCTCTCCAACTACAATCGTAATTTTTCTTTTGTTTATTTTCACGCATATACCACTACACAGAGTGGCACAAAAATAAAAGTTAAAACTTTAAATTTTTTCTTACATACAGTAGCTTTATGCAAACAGCGGGAATGAAATATCCCCTTCAACGCCAACATATTACACGGCATACGACTTTCACCGTGGAGGATAAGTAATTTCTCGGTCGTGAAAGACGCTAATTAAAGTCGGCGCTGCAGCGTGGCCGAAGCAGCGACGGCGAGCTGGGAGCTTACTTCCCTCGCCAACCACGCCTTTCTTCAACCCCCTACCCCTCCCCTCCTCATGCATACTTCAGCGCGGTCAGCATACTCGCAGCGACCCCTGGGAGCGGGCGCTGCTGTCAAGTTACCGGACCTGGCCTGTTCATTTGGCCCGAGCGCAGAGCAGGAACGCTGTTGTATTTGTTCCTCTTTTATTTTTAGAAAACTTTTATTGTGAAGTAACACAAATTGCGAGACCAGCTACGGCGGAGCTGCAACGGGGATCACGAATATATTTAATGAACTGCAATGTTGAAGTTTTTTCTTTTTTAACATAAGTTCTTCGGCTTAAATGGAATTCCCGGACTGTAAAACAATGTTATCAACAAGAAATTTTGATTACCACTATTAACGTATAACAACAGCTTAAGATCTACATTCTCGGCTATTATGTATGACATTGAAGTTGTGTGTATAAGAAATTAAATTCTACTAAAATATTTTTTGCCTCCATTTAAATGTAATACCAAAAATTGATTTTGCAGATCTGAAGGTTCACGATTATGAAAAAGAGAGTATTTTATTCGAGTAATTTCTCTTATTTTATTTTGAACAATCTGTTTACCGAAATTAAGTAAGCATTTATAGCTGCGATGATTTAATCGCTATGAAAATATTTACAGCTTTTAATCTACTTCATATACGACATGCCATGTATGGTTTTCAGACAATAAACTCACCGCAAAATTCGCTGGAATAATAATAATCCTTATACATTTTAAAAATAGATAACATCAATTACTTTAAGAAGCAATTAAATAAATCACGTGCAAACAATACAATTTTTGTCCTGTATTTTTGCTAACCGCCTAAAAAAAATTTGTTTCATTAACACCCGTTGCCAAACTTAACCTCATTCAGTAAAGAGACTACACACGAATTATCATCTTGCTAGCATTGTTTACAGCTTTCAAATATATTGATTAAACACTGTTATACATTTATATAGATAACTATGGCCTTTTATTTCCGTTTATATCCGGTTTTTGGGCCAATCATTTCACTGCTGCAACCATTATGACTGGCGCAGATGACAGTTGGCATAAGGAAGTAAATGAGCAATAGAATGCTAACCATTTTAACCCTACTCGATTTCCTTGAAGATTGCAGTACTGCAAATTTTAACATTTTCCAGAATAAAAAGTCACCTCTCTCCTATATTTATTTTTCTTGTAATGCTGTGGTTTCAGCCGTGCCTTCAACAGTAAGTTGTACGTCAAAGCAAACTATATATATATATATATATATATATATATATATATATATATATATATATATATATATATATATATATATATATATATATATATATATACAGCTACTTCGCACGATCAAAATATCTATTAATCACATTTACACCATCCAAACGTGTCAGTCAGTAACGAAAAAGGTCTCGCTTTTTTCAGTCCGACCGGTCTATCCTACTTTATGCTCTCCGCAGCGGCGTTCCAAAACTCTACTCCGAGAATACAGTAACAAAGGAACATCCAAGCACAAAGTAAGGGTAAACGTGGTTTTGGAACGAGCACTATGTAAATAGTATGCTGTGTGCACAAATATGTAGATACTGACTAAGCAACAAATGTATATTCTAAAACAAATGCTATTATATACATAGATATATATACTATCGACCAAAAAGTAATTGGGCACCCGTGACGGTAGGTAATTCAGTACGTCAGTTGACTTGTGTGGCCGCCATACGCTGCAGGCCGGTATAGAACCAGTTGACAAGGAGATGGCACGAGGTACAGAGCTATTGGACTTCGATAAGGGCGTGATTGTGGGCTGCCATCTCAGTGGACTGTCTAGCCGGGCGATTGCATGGAAGGTAAACAGGCCCAAATCAACGGTCGCATTCGTCCTGCGTAAGTGGAAGGTCGATGGGCATTGTGCCAATGCTGCACGTTCTGGGCGACCTCCAATCTTGACCGACAGAAATCGCAGAACCGTGAAACGTAAAATTGTCAAAATAGATCACAACCCATGGCTACCATCCGACAGGAGTTTCGTGCAGCAACAGGAGTATCGGTTTCCATTGGAACATTGCGTACAGAGGCCCACCGACTTGGATATTTCGGAAGAGCAGCTACACATAAGCCCCATATCACGACACGCAATAAAGCTCGGCGACTCCGGTGGTGTTTCGACCGTCGCAACTGGACACTAGAGCAGTGTAAATCGATTACGTGGAGTGATGAGTCGACGTTTACATTATTCCGGCCCTATTGGTGTGGCGTCTACCCGGGGAACGGCTTCTGCAGGAGTGTATAGTGCCAACTAGGAAATTCGGTGGTGGTGGTGGAGTGATGGTGTGGGGCTGTTTCACGACCTTCGGCGTAGGACCGCTGGTGTTTGTCCGTGGTAGCATGACAACAGAGGCCTATTGTAACATTCTGGATAATGAGATGCTCCCAACATTGTGCTCTTTTTACTGAATGGACCCGCGTTATTTCCAGGATGACAATGCCAGGTGCCATATTTCAAGGGCTACTATGCAGTGGTACGCCAACAACAATGTTCGCCGATTGGACTGGCCAGCCCAGAGCCCCAACCTCAACCCTTTAGAACATCTTTGGGACGAATTGGATCGTCGGGTGAGGACTCGTCAGGCGCGGCCAAGATCCATTGCTCAACTCATGGAATGGTTGCAAGAGGAATGGCGACGAATCCTCGTGGATGTCCTGCAATGAACTCGTTGAGAGCATGCCAGATAGGGTGGCTGTTGTTATAGCAGCATGAGGTGGCCCTACGAGATTATAACGGGGTGACAACCACCGAGCAAACATTGTGGACAGGTGCCCATTAATTTTTGGTCGATAGTGTATATACATATATAAATACACATATACACATACATGCACTAATTACAAACGTTATGTCAAAAATGTAGCAGTTATACAAGTTAACATTTAAATAAAAAGTACGAATTTCATAACTCGCCATTTGTAATTTTTTCCGTGCGTGTCTGTAAACAGCATATCCACATTTCATTTCAGTTCGTTTAGTTTCAGTAACCATCGCGCCGTTTTCAGTTTACTCTAGTGCGTGTAAAAGTTTTATTCTGGCAAAATTCTCACTGTAATTACTTCTCTGATTTCGGATACTGCCAAGATTTCATCCAAAAAGTGTGAAGGAACTGCGAATAGACTATACAGACAACCATTCATATGGCAATTGGGGCCTCGCACGATGCGACATTCTTGGCGTACGTCTGTACATATTCTAAAAAAAATGTGTTATTTTTACTGAAAAATTCTTTGTAATTTTACAAATGCTTGTAACAGTAGACATACAAAGATTTTTCTTGTAAAACTACAAGGTCCGTGTTTGTAATAGACCTTAGGAAATGTTTGTGCTATACTGATCAGTATCCACGAGCTTCAGCAAAATGGCGGACACTCAACAACGGAAAACAGTATATAGCTGTTTGTGCAAATACTATTGGTGATGTAATGTGTAGTTGTGTGCAAAAATTAATCCATTGCAAGTTTTAATTACGTAAAACACTTAAAACAACTCAAATAATCATAATAAAACGACAATTTCAATAAAACGTGACCGTATTATTCATTATTTGTTAGTGTTTTCTAGCTACCGTATAGCTTCAATATTATTTGGTATGTACTTGCACGTAAATTACAGTAGAAATAAGCGTAAATATCGGATGTCAAGTTGGTCTTGTTAAAGGCGCGGGCTAGAGATGCAATGGGCGCGAGTTCTAATCTCCGTGCTAATGAAGGGGTTTTTTTTTGTGAATTATATTTTGGAATACTTTTTTTTAGATGTTCTCTGCTACTAATTCATCACATTGGTTTTTTAGAAGAAAAAAAGTAATTTAATTTACACTTCTCAATAATGCCAGTTGTAATACAAGGTTATCATTTGTAATATTACAAAGAAATGTTTTGCAGATTTTACAAGAAAATGCTTTGTAGTTGTACAAAGCATCTTCTTCGCAACTGGGTTCCCAAGGATTTTTCTTGTAAAAATACAAAAAAAAAAAAAAAATAGAGTGCAGTATGTCACTGCTGCTCGAAATAAGTCACGTGCACTTCCTCTGGCCAACAACGCCATAATTCGTGCATTTCCGGCGCCGCTCGTCCAAAACGTTGCGTAATCTAATGTTGCTATCGATCCTCGAGATGATCCGCAGTACGGAATTCAACTTACTGCACAGTATGTGCCATCCTAGTTCGCCAACAACGATCAGTGTAACTTCGGAGCAAAGTATTGCGCTGAAAAACTGCAACACTATGCTTCCATTCACGGTTACTCCACACTTTTCTGAAGCACTGCTCAAGTTACACTACCAGAATATTCCTCCACGTCATGAAAACAGCTTGACTATATATGGAAAATTACACCAAAAGGACAACACACCGCATTCGTGCAAGCTCAGTGTAACAATATTTTTTACTTTCTTGCTAGACATTATCAGTATATCTATTTCCTCACTGTGTTTATTCATATTAAATGTAAATGAAATATTTAAATTATAATATAAATAGAATTTTAATAAACCAAAAAATAAGGTTTTTATGAACACAAATATAAAATGCTTGTGAAACATGGCATATTTAGAAAACATATGTTTGATTCAACAGGTGTAAATAAACCACTAACATACTATAATCCCTCTGCTGATGCATAGCCACTGATACATCTCGGATATTCGACAGATAATACTAGCTAGACACAGCACTACGCTCTTGATCATAGGATATTCTGACCTCTAGTAGTATCACGAACACGTATTTATAACGCGTTCCCCTCTGGGCTTTATTTCCAGTAGTGCACTTCAACGGCACATTTTCGATCCTATTTTGATGGTGTATTATCTCGCCCCTTCTGGATTACAATGCTTTCGCTGAAAATAGTCTGCACTATTATATATAATATAATGCACTTTTAAAGTGTCGGTTAAATTTGTCTCGTGTGGTACCATGCTGTAATCCCTTACACTGTTGGTTGCTTCTTAAACACTGTAGGCAGAAATATAATTTTTTCCCCCCCTAGATTAAAAAAAAAAAGAGCTATGAATTGATTTAACTATACAATCGTATAAAATTTATGCACTTATTTTTTTCGTGCTACGAAAAAATATATATTTGAGTAGCACCCTGCATAATCTTTACTAGCTTCTGAACGCTCGTTGACAGAGAATACAAAACTATTCGTATGGAAAGTAAGCGAATTATGATTTGGGTTATCGTGTACAATAGTCACATTTAGCGTTAGTACGCCTACATTTGTGGTATTTAAAAATACAGATCTTGAGGTATGCAAGTTACGTCTAGGTAAACGTGAATTATTTAAAGAAAAATTCCCCTTAACTGTGAGTTACAGGCAGTAACAGGTAAACGTATTCAGTCTAGTTTGATCTTGCTTTGCAAATTTTTTTGATAAGGTCTTCGGATACTTTTATCTGTATTACACGCCTTGGCGTGAGTATATTTATAAACTTGAAATATTTTTTTATTTTTTCTTACATTGTCCCTACTGTCAGAAATGTGTTCCAACACTGTCAACGCTGACAAATTTTGGTATAACTTTGTACTATTGCTTTTCAGGTTAGCTGACTATGATTTTTTGTTTTTACTTCAATTGTAACTGAGACACTATGAAATAATTTTAAGGCAATATTTATACTGCTCATAGATTAAATAACTGGTGATGAGCAGTCACCAATACAGATTATTTTTCATTGTCGTGTAATTGGACATAAACAATTGAGATTTATACGTACGTTGCAGGTTATTGTAAATTATCAATATACTACACGCCCCACATCTCGTATTCTGAACATGACGTCCAGTCAACGTTAAACAAAATCAACTTCAAGACTATGATGAGGAGGAGCGGTGAGGAAGTCGACGTCAGCGGGTGAATGATTAAAATAATAGCCTTTCAAGCCGCACACTATCAATACACAGATCCTTGTTGTATTACGTCTGGAGAAAGCTACCGGTGGAATTGCTTTATTTTCCAACTGAAAACTTAGAAATTAACTTCTGGAAATAAAAAAAAATACCCACTTCAACTAAGCAAATTCCAATGTCCCTCTAAAATCAGAATAATTAAAACTACTGCAAATCAGCGAATTTGACAGCAGATCTGCTAAAACTGCGCCACCTGAATCAATTAAATTTTACTGATAATTTTAGTTCCTGGTATTCCCTTATTAATCACTGATTCCTGCTAATTCCTGGTTAATCACATCTGCCTGAAAATAGAAGCTCAGTGCATTCCACAGATTTGTCAGTAGATGACGGCTCACTAACTGAAGATTCAGTTAAATAATTCTACTAGCTGAAATCACTGACTCAGATCTAGAGTGCAGTAATGTTATCAGCGATTAGGAACATCAATCATATACATTAACATCTTAATATACGCTGTTCACGGTAAACGGAGCACATTTGAAAGTCCTGCTTAAGATCTATGTGTATGAACATTGTGTATTGTTCCGTCATATTTGCAATTAACACTGCCGTGGGCTTGTCCACCTTATTCATGCATTGGTTAAGTGAAATGGTAAAATTATTAGGAAAGTAAATATTTTGCAAATCTGCTAATGCTTACAATTATATGCTTTGAAAAAATAGAAAAGCTAAATATATTTAAAGAATTTAACAGATGTTTACCTAGCACTTTCAATTTAACTTTAAGCCACGGAACTACTTTCACTCTGTCTTTTCCCACTTAACTGGGTGCACGCCACTCAGCGTGCAGGCAGAAGTGATATTTTTCCAAATTTGATTTTCAAAGTGCGCACTTTATTGTAAGCAGCCTTTGGAGCTTAACATTTAGATTGGCTGCAACTCGGATTCATTTTTTTTTGTAGCTGCAGGGGTAATAATTATAGAAATACAAACACTCGACAGTTTCTTTCAATTTAGTGGATTTACATAATGGAGGTGCAACGATATCGGTCGTAGGGGCTTTAATAATTTCTACAAGTTGCTTATGGATACGCAATGCACACAAAGAAGACACTAGGAACATGTTTCCGAAGTATTTGGAGAACCGCTCTGAATTACTCAGCGAACCGCGAACAGCAGTTCATGAAACACATTTCACTACTCGGCTCGTTTACGACCTCAAGTTTTGCACTGTAATGCATTATAGATGTATTTCATGGAAGGTTTTGGCAATAAAAAAACTTCTTGAAATTATCATTGTAACCGTCTTCCTTCTGAAAGGAAACTTTGAATTATTACCAGACGCACGTTGTTTTCTTGCCGGAGTAGGTCGTGAGTTATATCAGCGCTTGTGGTGCCATATTTTACGATCACAATTGACTACATTCAACCACAGATCAGAAAAGAATATGAGGGAGAAGGAAAGTTTATGAAGCGTGTGTTAAGAGTCTGGATTGAAACCACTCGGGCATGGCATGTCCAGATAAGAAAAAAGGTTCCCTCATGGTTTAACCTTCCAGTTCTCAAGACGACCATTCTTTACGATTTTACGGCGGGGGGAAAAAATATCGAAGGGCAAATGACATATAAACCAAGGAAATAATTTTTTTTTTTTTTGCAGTTTGTGAAAAACGTAAGTTTCATCGATTTTGTGTCAAAGGTTGTATGGGTCATGAAAGAGCAGGGATCGCGAAAAAATAAAGGAAGTTGGTTATGGAAAGCATGGAATGACGTAGGTACTTTTGATCCTTGAAGAACAGGCCAATTTAGTACGAATATTACGCTATATTCGAGATACACGCACAATCGTTCTCCAGCGTTAGTCTCGAAACAATATCTGAGACAGTTGGCTGAAAATGAGAATACAGTATGGTTTAACTAATTATATCTTCCTATTTCCTTCAGCGCCTCGCCCGCAACTATAGCAAGTAATTATTTAATTTCTAAATAATCTTGTAGTTTATTATGTGTGTCGTAGACTGACAAATTTCAGTTTATGAAGACCACCGACCCCTCTTTACTTCGTTCATGTTTTAAAAAGTTGAAATAAACGAGTTAAAATTATCAAACATTTTAGCTCCGTTTTATAGTCTCAGTAAAGAACATTACCTTAATTAAATTGCATTAATTGAATAACTCCATTTATTTTCTCAAGTGGGATGAAATTAAAGAATTTTTTTATCTCGTAGCTAAGCTACAAACAAAAATTAAAATTAAACTCATCTGGCAAAAAAAAAAAAGCATTATATTATCCCCGTTTGTAAAATTTTAGAAATTTCGGCTGACCTAAATATTTTTCGCTTTTTTAATTTCTCGTTCGGCAATTTGGAAGTAGGGGCGAGCCAAGCCGCATCGAACGACAGTCGGTGTTGATGTGATTGCAGTTTGTTGAGGTAGAGTGCCTTCTGTGGGGTAAACGCCTTCCCTTTATGGCAACTGCAAAGTAAGCGCAGCGCCACACGCGGGCGGACCTGCACTGCTGTCTTGAGGACTCCCGGACAGTGGCTGTATCTGGGTGCACTGGACGCACTCCTGCTGAGCTCAGCTGACATGGAGCCTGTGGCGTGTCTTCCCGGCGTTACGTCAAGAGGATTCTACAGGCTGTGTCCTTTAAAAGAGGCCCATATGGGACATGGGTGTAACGGAGCGAAGGAATGAGGAAATACAGTCCAGTCTGACAACAATGTCTAGAGTAGGTGCTGGAAGTGGAGGACACTCTATATGTTGTTGTCACACTGGACTGTATTTCCTCATTCCCTCGCTCCGTTACACACATGTCCCACATTGGCCTCTTTTAAAAAACTCGTCCTGTATCAGAGCCTTCATTGGCCTCGGCCCCGACTAGAGATTAGTTTTGGCATTATGTGCCTGGTGTTAGTGTGGGATCACCCGCCGTAGTGTTTCGGTTATGGATAAGTGCGGTTCAAGCTTAATTTTTAGTGTAATTCTGCCTGTTCGCGGTCCAACCGACTTCCCGGACAGCTCAGGCGATGGTTATAATGGGAGAGGATCCCGACGGACCCATCATCGACTGCAATTTGATTTTTTAACTTTGGAAACTCAGTTAACCCATTCAGACCCAGTCTATTTAATTGTGTACATTATGCTCGTGTAGGTGATTTTCTGTCTGCACTGTACACTACGAAGAAGAGTTACCAGTGGTTTTACCTTTGGGTAAATGATTCGCGAACCATCTTACTGGTCTGTCATAATTGGTCCATATAACTATAACCAAACATATAGCCTACAGCTTACTGGCTGTGATAACGAAACAACAGTTTTTGTGCCTACTTAACAACAGCACGCGTCATAAATATTTTGTTTGCAACACCTGAAACAGTAAATTAAAGTGGATCTGAAAGGGTTAATTTAATTTCAAAATAAACTTAATTGTAACTTAAGACGTAAGTTTGCCATAAGCGTAATCTTTTTAATAACGGGTCGGGCTGGGAACACGATCAGTCTCACCTGAGAAACTCGCTTCCTACTCTATATTTTGTCTTGTTGGATTTTACAAAATGTTGTGAATAATCTGATAACTCAGCAGATTGATTCAGTGTTTATAATTACCACTAGGTGAGTGTTAATTTATCAGTGTTTCTGGTTTGCCTACTGCAGTTGAGATAATTTAGTTTCTGCGTATAAGTTAATTGAGAAAGTGATCAGCCATTATTTAATTATTATTGGTTCAGAGTAACACTGACTGCCTCTATGGGCCGGACTTGCTATTCTCGGTTGTCTTACCTCTCGCTAGAGTGCGGAGTTCTTTACCTGACTTATAAGGAGTAATGAGACTTTCCAGAGCAACACATTCCCTGCCTCGTATGGTTCAGAGATGAGGAGTGAGAATTTGGAGACGTGCCTTAGATTTTCTCTTTCTGACGGAACAAGCTCCGTCACAATGCAGTATATAAGAATGGCTATGAATGGGAACATAAGTGGATTCAATTATAAAACACAGATGCACCGTAAAGTGGAATGAAATTGATCAGCAAGGGTGAGATTGATCACATGATCACATGTTAAGGCCTGGAAAATAGGGGGGGGGGGGGTGAAAATTATCAGCAAGGGTGGAATTGACAACATGACAGATTTCTTTACATATTAAGGTAAGATACCATACCTGACATAAATATTTATAGAATATTTTCATGTGATTTAGTTCACCTCTGCGGACCTACAACTGCAAATACGTATTTTTTTTTCCAAATTCAACCCATTGTTTTGTGGTTTTATTTATTACTTCTTTGAAATAGGTGGTAAGTTAGTTAAAAGTATAAATTATTTTTTGAACAAGGGAAGCTCTCTGAATCGTGGTATGTTTCATCACGCGACTTCAATAGCATGTCCACGAATTTCACAAAAAAATTGTCACCCAAAGATGACGCCGTTTTGAAGAGTTTTTAAGATCGCTGTGTGTGTGAGATCAGTATTGCAAACTGACTGGGTTTTCCATCAAATTTGGTGGATTTTAATTCACGCCTAGTGTGTAAACTTGATATCTAATGCTCAGTGGTTAATATAATGGTTTTTTTAAATTGTCGGGGTGTAGTCGAGTGTTTCCTGGTAGGTGTGTGTGATATATATATATATATATATATATATATATATATATATATATATATATATATATGTATGTATATATATATATATATATATATATATATATATATATATATATATATATATATATATATATATATGTGTGTATATATATATATAGGTATATGTAGTGTCCAATTGTTTCATTAATTTAAATGTGTATCTCAGGAAATGATAAATATTCATGGCATACTTCTCTAACACGAATTGGTGACAGAAGACCATTACACGTATCTTTTACATTAACTTTGCTGATTAAGTTTTTTTTTTAATAAACCTTCATTTCAAGTATACTGATGTAATAGCGAAGTTACGCTAATTTAAATATGTTAAAGAAATATTAGTTGCAAATAGTTTTAAATGTTATTTCAAGTTGAATAAAAGTACGGGAAATAGCGCTATTTGAATGATTGTTTGTTTCTCGATTTTATAAATCAAATGAATTATTTTGGGTTTTCACTTGTGGTCTCGTGCAATTATTCTCTGTCGAAGTGTTGGTAACACTGGTGGTGATGCACTCGAGGGCGAAGAGGTGAGAGCGAGGTGCTCGAAGACTTCAAGGGCACGCTGTCCGCCCTCCGTAGCTCTCTGAGGGGCCGCGGTGGTGTAGTGGTTAGACTATTGGCCTCCCACCTCAGCAAACCAGGTCCGATTACTGGCCCAGGACACTCCCGGATTTTCGCATGTTGTGGGAATCGTGCCAGACGATGACGCTGGTCGGCGGGTTCTATCGGGGATCTCCCATTTCCCCCGCTCTTTCATTCCGGCGCTGCTCCATTCTCACCTCGATCGCCCTCATCGTCTCTCAAGACCTCGCTGTTAAGGCAGTCCAAATCTTTTCACTCACTCAAACTTCTTTTTATATTTAAAGAAGATAGCTTAAAATGTATGCTCTAATTAGATGCTACCTAAATTTAAAAAAAAAAAAAAAAAAAGTGCTTGAAGGAATCGGTTAAACTGTTTCAGCTCTATGAATAATTCCCCCAAAACATCAAAGACCCGTCGTTTTCTACATTCTGTGTTCTATCTGCAAATAAAACATTTCCACTGGTTAGGCCCTAACAACATACTCGTATTCCGAACTTGATGAAATTTGTTTGATTAATATCATGTGGTAAATAATATATAAGCTTAACGTTTTGTTTTAACACTCCTCCTCCCCACCCCCTTCCCTCGAAATCGGCTACATATTAATTATTGAAATATATGCTGCAATTAGGCATAGCATACTACAAAGTTTGACAAATCGGTCTAATACATCCGGAGATACATCAAGCTGAATATATTATAATCACATTATTTTGAAACTAAGTACCACGTCTACTTAGTCGGTATCGAATTCGCTGTCTCGTAAGCGGACTGGGTGTGTTACGAATCACCAAACTTGCTCAACAGGTGAAGGTAAAGAAGCAGCAGAACAACGAAAGGAAAAAGTGGCTGTAACCCAGAAATATTCCTTACTATAGTGTCGTGAAAACATTTTCTGGTTGAGAAGCTCGGCCGGAAAATTACCGGTCCAGAAACATCGGGCACGGCTGATTAGCGCCTGGCCACTGAACCAGAAATATATTTGTATTAATTTGAATGATTTTTTTGTTTCTTTCGACAATTTACTTTTCTTTTTGTATCCTGACTTACCGTACTTTATTTTCGTTACACCAGTGTGGGTGTATCGGGGATGTTTTGTCGCTCTGTATCAATTTTCCCTCTGTAAAGACTCGTTTTTCTTTAATTGGTTGCTATTATAGTAACTTAACGTATGGAGCTCTATGAAAAACATACAAACTGCAAAAGGCAACAGTTACATGGTACAAGAAACGGCATTCCAATTTACTGCAGTTCGTCTCTCATATCAAAATTATAAATTTCGCTGACCTGGCTAAAAGTGATCAAATCAAAGTTATTTAATTTCGCTTATTTAGTCAAATTGTGTGTCCTGTGTTAACACAGCCGTGAAAATTTAATGAACATTATACCCATTACTTTGATCCACATATTACCGACAGCGAATGAATAATGAAGAGGGTTTGTAAACTGCGCACCACATGAATTATGAAAATAATACGTTGGTCACCATAGCAGCCAGCAATAGCCGGCTTTTAATTAGGGAAATGTGTTGTTATTTCATAAACACAAAGAACGACTGGAAAATTTCGCTCGTTTAAAAAAAAGAGGCGTGTGTGCGTGTGTGTGCCTATGTGTGTGTATATATATATATATATATATATATATATATATATATATATATATATATATATAATACTGCACAACGGCGACAAAGCTTTGAAGCGCAAAAAGAAAACAGATTCGATTTGACGCAAACGTATCACGGTACGATTGGCCGATGAAAAAACGTTTATTTTGTTTCGGATTTTTTTTCAATTCTTTGTTTAAACGGATATTCTACTTCCATACAAGATGTCAATGTTTTAATTTTTAATAAACGCTATACTCTTGATGTAGTGAAAACACTTTATTAGAAATTATTAAACGAAAAAATTGGAATGAATTTTCATCACATGCTACCCTTGACTTTGAACTTTCATTCTGACTTCGACCTGCTTAGTAAACAATAAACATTTCTGTTCACGGCTTTGCAGCAACTTACATCGTTGTATGTCGAGACTAAATTGCTTATGATCTATGCACTGATCTCAGTTAATTCAGAGCTTTTGAAATCAACCATTGAAAAATGACACTGCCTATGATTGCAAATATTTCCAACGGTCACACGGACTGGCGTTCACACAGTTAAGTTGGCAACGACGAAACGTAAGTAATTCCGTGTCCTAACGTTTAATTAAAATAATCGGGCAAATAAACATTTTTGAATGCTGAAATTATTTATTTTACTTTCTGTTTTTCTTAACGTAGAAATGCAAGGGTTATAAGATTTGTAAAATATTTACTTCTTTTTTAGATATAATTTTACAGTTTTCACTAGGCCGACACACTAAAAAGTGATGAGGCCCATGGCAATGTTAATTTTACATATCGCGGAAGAATATAAAATTTAAGAGTAAAGTAAATATTTAGCAGCGCTTTCTAAATTGCCCAATGTACCGTGAACAGCTTATAACAGTTTAACTGCTCCTTAATTTTATCAGTTCGTCATAGGCTATATGTTTCATCTACTATATGGGCCTAGGTATGAATATCTAACGCAGCAATAAATATTTAAGTTTATATATATATATAAAACAGTTATTTGTAGCTTCTTTAAAATTTTCCTTAATAATAAGACACGTTTTGGAATGCCAAGTAACTAATTTATTTGTGTGTGTGTAATATCCTTATTTTTTTGTAACAAGACGATTGCGTGAACGTTAACGATGACTGTAGCTACTTGTTTTGTTTTATCTCTCAGAGAAAACGTTTTTTTGCTATCGTGGTTTCTATTCTTGCGCATGTGCAACTTGCTGTACTAAAGAGGAAGAAATTATTTTTCTCTCTTTGCGTTAATTAACAGTTGTATGTACAGTTCCTGTACATACAACAATTCCAAAATGGCTCATTATCTTAACTTTTCGAGGGCTTCGGGTATTTAGCCGTAAAATTTTGCCACAATACTAATAGTCAATATTACAGGTAGATTGCTCTCGTCTCGTTTCTTCACTGAAACTTGTGAGTGCACTGTGTGAATGCGTGATTGAGAATTTGCTATAAAATTCGGTGTTGAAGAATAATTCAGTTTCACAAGTACTCGTGAGAGATTTCGCAAAGAACAGAAGATAGTGTGAACGGGCTTTACTAAGGCTACAAGGACGCATTATTGCCTGGACAAGTGTAATCATGGAGCACAAGTTTATAGTTTACTAGCTGACCCGTGCGACTTCGTTGGCATGATATTTTTGTAAAGTTATTAAAATAAAGCCCACCATAGTTTCATTATGGTTTTATGTTTAAAATACTAATATTTCTTCTTTCAAGTTTAAAAGGAGTTATTAAATTACACCCTGTCATCGCTTCGCACATGTTTTATGTTAGTATGATATTTAGACTTTGAATTGATCTAGCCACTTTTTATTGGGTTTCCTAGTCTAGCCACTGAGATACTGCGGCTCCACTGTTGGGTGCTCTGGGCCACTGACCAGCTGCGGCCCCACTATTGGGTGCTCTAGCCCCTGACCAGCTGTGGCTCCACTACTGGGTTCTATAGCCACTGAGCTTCTGCGGCATCCTTATTGGGTTCTCTAGCCACTGAGCTTCTGTGGCCCCACTATTGGGTGCTCTAGCCACTGAGCTTCTGCGGCCCCACTATTGGGTGCTCTAGCCCCTGACCAGCTGTGGCTCCACTACTGGGTTCTATAGCCACTGAGATACTGCCGCCCCCTTATTGGGTGATCTAGCCACTGAGCTTCTGTGGTATCCTTATTGGGTGCTCTAGCCACTGAGCTTCTGCGGTATCCTTATTGGGTGCTCTAGCCACTGAGCTTCTGCGGTATCCTTATTGGATGCTCTGGCCACTGAGCTACTGCGGCCCCACTTTATATATATATATATATATATATATATATATATATATATATATATATATATAATATATATATATATATATATATATATATACACATATATATACACATATATATCCACTGAGTCACTGCGGCCCCACTTGGAATGACTCTAGCCACTGGGCCACTATGGCTTTTTGGAAGGAAATGTTTACAGCCCATAGACAATAAGAAATAACGAAATTTTTTTAACAATGCTTTTTTTTATGCAGTAATCAATCCTAAGAAAAGCTTAAAAGTGTACCTATTTACATACCTGATCATCATTTTTTCCGGAACAGTTTGCGATATCTCGATTAAACAAAGACTAAGTTGGTCCTGGTGTTATTATCTATAGACTGTGTAAATTTGATGTCAATACGTTCAGTGGTTTTTGAGTTAAATCCGTTCGGACAGTCAGACAGATAGACAGACACGAAAAAAAATAACGTTATATATGACTTGGTTATCAATTATACTATATGAAAAAATAATTAAAAGTGAAAAATTCGAAAATCACAGACACACTTCTATTTTATTTAGTAGTATAGATACGCGACTTTTTGAATCAAGCTTTCGAAAAACCTTTCCATGAGTGACGTGCTCGATTGTTTCCCGAATATGCCTCGTATCACAGGCTTTTTAAACATATGTTTACCTTAGTTTTTGTTAAATTGGACTTTTATATATACTCTGTCTATAAATCGTAACATTTCTTTTATAATTCATAAGAATAAAAACATAAAGAAAATAAGAGTGTTGGTAATGCCTAGTAAAAAGTGGTCTTAGGGCCAAAACACTTGGGTAAGCCAGAGTTTGGAGGTTGGAAACCCTACCGAGGCTCTCACACCGAGAGGCCCCTTAGAGCTGCATAAAAAGAATAATTGACAGCTAATGAAACAGTTTATAATAATCCACATGAGTCACGTTAATAGCCATGGGGTAAGAGAGGTGCAAAGGAAGAAAAGTAATATTTAAGAAATGTTACATTTTGCTCATTTTTAAACTTAACTCAATGACTTATTTTCAGTGCCACTGGGTAAACTTTTCAAGACCATTGCTGTTTAAATTCGAAAATCGGGAGTGTTTCGTATGACCATTAGGTCCCGGATCCTCCTAGTGTGTTACCAGTCTATTGGGCCAGTTCACTCAGTTTCTCAGAGAAACGCTGCAACAGGGGGACACAGGAGTACACTCTATCCCCTTCCTCCCACTGTGTTGTGGGTAAGGTTCATCATATCATTTGTGTTACTTTCCCAAATAAGAAATTCTATTGCTGTCACGTTTTTTACTACCGCGATAAAAATATGCAGCAATAGCAATCTTAACTACAGCACAACAATAGAGTAAACGGATTCCCATAGTAAAAAAAACTTCGACTGTAAGCATTAAGCAGTCAGCAATATGCTCCTAATCAATGTTCAACTGACAATAGTGATGTTACTGCTTAAGTTCGAACGATGGAAACGCATCTTAGTGTGCGCTATATTCCATCGAAATGGAAACCTCTTTTTAGTTGTATTTATGTTTTCAGTGTTTTTTTTTTCGAAGCATGTCACTGTAAACTAATGTTGCAGAAAAAAAAACAAAAAAAAAAACTAATGAATGCTATTTATTGATTGCCTAAATTTTAAACTTCCAAAATATTTTCACTGCGGTAAACAGTAGCAACTCAAATGAAGTTGAACAAAATTTGAGCCAATGCGTTGGAAAACTTTCTACTTCTTAATCTTACTTCTTACAGCCTACGAGTTTTTTTTATTGTCCATTCATGGTTTCGTCCAACTTTACTGAAGCCCTGCTGAAGTTCTACTTCCAATATATTTCTCCGCCTTATAAAAATAAATCTTAACCGAGTTGACAAAATTACACTATAGGGACAATGCACCGAATTTGTGCACACT
Source organism: Dryococelus australis (assembly GCA_029891345.1). Classification (NCBI taxonomy): domain Eukaryota; kingdom Metazoa; phylum Arthropoda; class Insecta; order Phasmatodea; family Phasmatidae; genus Dryococelus; species Dryococelus australis. Next base: position 116,304,169 of record CM056996.1, read on the forward strand.
GAGAGAAATATTTTCAAAAGAACTGTTTCTTACTATGCATTCACAAGATACCTAGTTCTATGTTTTCATTCATAATAATTATTAAATGAGATATTATAAATAAAATATGAATAAAATTACAATCTGACTAGAATAATTGATATTTGTGGTTATACGCTGTTCATGGCAAAATGAACACTTTTGAAAGCCCTCCTTAAGATCTACTTATATACACGTTGTGTATTCTTCAGCCTTACGTAAAATTAACATTGTCATGGGCCTCATCACTTTATTCATGCGTCGATCAAATGAAACTGTAAAATCATTAAGAAAGTAAATTCTTTACAAATTTGTTTATTTTTACAATTTGATGCATTGAAAAAACAGACTGCGAAACAAAAATTTTAGTTATCACAAGTGGTTACCTAACACTTTTAATTTGACGTTAAAATATGGAACTACTTTCCATCCATTGTTACCATCTTCACTAGGCGAATGTCACTCAGTGCGCCCATTAAAATATATGCATGCAGGGGCAGTGACTTTTTTCTAAGGTTCATTTCTAAAGTGCTCACTTGATCGTGAACAGCCTTTAAACATAATTGTGCTTGTGAAACATGGCATATTTAGTAAACAGCTAAGCACTCATGCATGGGGTAATTTTTGAAAAGTTTGATCCAAAAAGGGCGAAGAAACCGCGAATAGACTACGTGCACGGGATGTTTCATATCCTATGTTACAGACTTTGGGAGGTGATTAGGAACGGAAAACAAGTTAAAAAATTAGATAAGCATTTTGTCCTTATGGAAGTTCTTAAGGAAATAGGCCTTCAAGCGTGTAGCCCACGCGAACTGAATAAATATCTAGCAGCTGGTCAAGCGGTAGAGTGCGGTGACCAATAAGACTGCGTACAGCACACTACCCGTCGACTATGAAAACATGACTTGCACACATGGCCAGCGCGTTCGCCAGACCTCAATCCTTCAGACCGGTTTTTATGGGGCCACGTCAAAACTGGCGTACTAAACACCCGTGGAATGCAAAGCGGACTTAATATCACGGATTTATCGCGGCCTGCAACAGTGTCCGTAACTCACCAGGTGTGTAGGGAAAGGTGCGACACTAACATCCGGCGATGTCGGTGCTGCGTGGATATTTGTGGCCATCAGTTTTCCTAACTTCACCTCCCTAGGTCCGTAATATAAGTTACAAAGAGTCGTGTATGATGTAAACTCTTTAAAGTCGTAAGTGTTTTCCAGCAGCTGCATTGGAGCAGGCAAGACCCCGCAGTCAAGGAGCCGCCCTTGGCTGTCGACGTCACAACACCGTGCCCACAAGTCCCCCCCCCTCTTCGACCATCTTCCAGGGGTCGTTAGGTTCGCTGGGGTAATGAGGGCGCCCCTGCCAGCTCGTTAGAATACCAATACCGCCAACCCCGGTGTGTGTGACCCACCTACAGTAGGTCTGCCTGGGCGGCCTGTCGGGTCGACCGCACCTCTACACTACCTACACCTCAGCGAGCCGTTTATATTGTTTGGTGCAGCTCGCGCTGTGTGTCTCCATTACGTTCCCCTCCTCAGCATATTTTCCTAGTCATTATGTTCAGCGCTCTTTAATAAAACCAAACTTTCTGATTGTTACTGTGATTTTTTTTTTTTAAAGTCAGTACTGCATTGTATTTTTTTCCCCTTTCATATTGTTACAACTCCCCTAGGACGTATTCAAGTTCATGACCGATGAAGGTCTTAGTAAAATAAAATAACTATATTAAATGTATTTTATTTACAATGCTATAAAATACACGCGGCTATTATTTACACAACACAACTATGAGGAGTGGAGAGTAAAGATTTGGGCGACTCTTAAAATTGAGCTCTTCAGAGTCGATGAGGGTGGAACGAGGTATAGAGCAGCGCCGTAACGAAAGGGCGGGGGAAGCGGGACATCCCAGAGAAAACCCACCGACCAACGGCATTTCCCAGCACTATTCCCACATGCGAAAATAGAGCCCGGTCCACCTAGGTGGGAGACGAGTAGTCTAACCACTACACCACCGCGGCCCCTCCACACAGGAGGGGCCGCGGTGGTGTAGTGGTTAGACTACTCGTCTACTAAGTGTTATTTATATCAGTGAGCAAAATTCTAATGCTACTCTCATTTAAAATTAGTCCTAATCACTGTCATTGTACAACCTATATTTCCCTAATCTTCGCTCACCCATTTCAAATACACGATCAAATGTGCATTGCAAAAAATTGGGCGTGGCTGTGTTGGGGACACGGCCATTTTTTTTTTACTACGTCTACGTTGACGCGTTCGGACGCAGTGATGTTTATTTTACGTTCCCGACACCGTTTCATTCGATCATATGGGATTTTATGGGTATTACTGGATTGCTTTTAAGACGACCTTTCTGTAATTCTACTTGACTTTTTGACAAGTATATGCCGATATTGTGTTAAGTTTGCTTAAATTTTTTTTTGCATTACATGCATACAATTTCACCATAAGTCGTGAAAAATAATCAAAGGAAACACGACGAAAACTGCACAAACGAATAATGAGACAAAGACAAAATTTGGCACAATACCGGAAGACACAATGATGACGACACATAAGAACACAGTAGGTCGGCGAGTTGAGAAAAAAACCTGAAGCTCTAGAAACAGCGTGGCTGTACCTCAGCAGTGTCGTGAAGTACATATTATGATCAGCTGACACACGTTAAGGGACATTCGTATATCTACAAGTGTCTGTAACTCTGAGAACGTTATGTACACATATTTTGGGTGTGTTACGTAATGTCTTTGCGTTCATTTTGACGGATTTTGGCCTCTCCCGAAAGTACAACGTGTCACTACACACGTCTAGTGCCACCGTATTAAGTTTGAATGAAAATTCAACAGTTTCATGCTATGGCCCACTCGTTCATCTGAATTGAAGGATATGACGAGTAACGTAGAATGAGGCCCTAGGATGGGGCAAGGGTAGAGTGCAGTGGCCCTGGAAACGGTAACAGTCAAGAGAAAATGCCGGGGAATGACGACCTCCGCAACAAAATATTGTACAACAGCAACGTGAACATTGAGTAGACTTAAGAGTGCGTTTACCAGCTACGTTGTAACAATCTTTGTGTCTCAGCACTGAACTAGCCTTCTTCTTACACAACTTTTAAAATAATGCTTCGACTAAGGTCAATATACTGTTTTGTAAAATTAGTCCTTCCCTTCACCGGGCACTCTGCGCAGAAAGTCTCCCCTTTGAATTTCAGTAATTAATTTTGTTGTATTCCTGTTCAAACTGATAGAAAACATGTTCCCTGTAAGACAGGATGCTCAAAAGTCTGTAAGTGTATCTTATTATATACTTACAATTTTGCCACGTATACCTTCCCTCGGCCATTATTGAAAAAAAAGAAAAGTTGAACTAGGCTTATATCTTCTCATAAATCTCCAATCCAAAAAAAAAAAAAAAAAAAAAGGCTCTATTTCACTTGCCCACTGCACTTTGATACTTTTAAAATTTGTGCTTTACTATTTTAACTTTTGTATATACTTTAATACAAAAAATAAAATTATTTGAGCAGCATCTTAAAGTTAAACTGGTCCAGATGATGCCTAGTCCTAGAAGAAGGCAGCTAGGCGAGCTAGCAACCCATTTCACAGGTTTCGGCGCAAATTCGCGCATCCAATCACAGCCAGCATCCGCTCTGAAGCTGCCTGAGATGTGGATAACGCAAATACGTCAATAACTTTTACCTGTCAACATCATATGGGTACTGCTGACTAACCAATGTTTTTGTTTACGTAGCGCGCGTCCTCGACGGCGCGCATGCACACATCTTTGCCACTCGTTCAACAAGTTTTTCTTATAAAACAAAGTTTTTACACACACTATGACCATTTTTTACTTATTAGTTTTAAACAACCAATGTTTATTTTTACAACGACGTCTCTGTAAACATACCTACCATCTGCCAAACAGCGACATTGAAAATGGCTGTAAAATGTAGAAAAATATAAAAAATAATATTTTCATACCGAAACACAAATATTTAAATCACACTTCAAAACATGAAAAAACACTCCAAAATAAATAAAGCATAAAATAAACAAGTCTTCTGAATCACTATAGGAAGTCCAACAGAATCTTCAAATAAGTCAAAGCCACGCCATGCATAACGGCTTATCGCTAGATTATAATCCCTCTAATAACCTTGGCAAATAAAATTAATTTTCTGGAAAAAAAAAAAAAAAAAAAAAAAAAAAAAAAAAAAAAAACACGGTGGAAACATTAATTTTTGTAGTTTTATGTATACTGAATATTCATACAACTGCTGGACAGATTAGTATTGTTGTAACACCAAATCGTTGCCCGAAAATGCTATGTAAAGATTTCCCTCTTCAAGCCAGTAAATGGCAATATATGCTAACATGCTAATTACAACTCGATATGGATGGAAGCACTAAAACATAATTTTACTAGCTGTGCCTATATAGTCCAGTTTCTCGAGTATAGCCAAGTCATTAGGGGAAACATTTTGAAAACTACATGCAGCAGTATTGGGCACATGGGTGCTGCTTTTCACTTCTGGTTAAGAAACATCACGTAGATTCGGCGGTGGAGATCACTGTGAAGACATTGAAGAAATTTAACATTTGTATCAGAAGAAATATGAAAACGGTAGGTGAGAAAAAAAACCCTACAGAAAAGTTTAATCCCCGGCCGGGTCATTCCCGGATTTCCGCAAGTGGGAATCGTGACGGACGATGCCCCTAGTCAGCGAGTTTTCTCGGAGATCTCCCGTTTTCCCTGTCCTTGCACTCCTTCGGTACTCCATTCTCACCTCCCTTAATTTTATCGGCTCTCAGACCTCGTTGTTCAGAGCCACAACTCCATAATTGCAGTAGGTACATACTGAATATTTAAATTAAATTGATTCTTATTCTATTAAAATAAATGTACAAATAATCGCGTGTGAAAAGTTGAGACAAGTGCGCTAATAATTACGCGTTGTGTCTCTCCGCCTTGCCCTGTTTCCTTATGCAAGAACGACTTCACCCGTCAGCCATGGAAAATTATTGATCGAGCAACGTGTGGTGAAAACAAATTACGTGAAAAATGAACTACATATACTACACAACTTATTTTTATATTTAAGAACACTTACATTTCTGAAGAAGGATGTCTACGTTGATAGAGTTTCGGCTCGTAGCTGTATAATTACCGCACAAATAAATGTTTTGTTGGACATGCTCCCGACGACGGGAATGTTCACGTTAATCTGTCCAGCCGCTTAGTGCCGGCGGGAGTTGACGCGGCGCTCACCAGATGTCAGCAGTGTTCCTTGTTCACCGTGTGGCGGAAACCACGCACCTGACCCACGCCAATTTGAATGGCTGAATTTTAATCGGTGGACTTTACGTCATAGAAAATGAACTGGACTGTTCTTTACACCTAGTAAATTTTTGGTACCCGCTAGGGGATAATTGCGAGGAGGTTTTCTTCGACACTGGCTCGCTATTGGTGTCTCCCCAGATAACAGGTCAGGTATTTCAGTTACTATAATAATGTACAGTCATTATGTATATTTTGGAACGTCATTTTGACGCTGCCTTTTATTTTTATATCAGGATCAATTATTGATTTTAATAAGCAGGATAATCCTTCCTGCACAACATAATAGGAATTGCCTCCATCTTTTCTAATAAAATCTTTTAGTAATTATGCGAGGAGGTACCTTTTTCTTGTTCAAATTACTTTCGATTTTTCCAAAAATGATACTTAGTATGTTGTCAGTTCTCCGCCATTTTTGGGCAGATCGAATAGCTGCATCCTTAGTCTTGTTTTGCCCACCGTTTTGGAAACGGGCTATTTAGAAAATTAGTTGGCTTCTGCCAAGGGTTTATAGAGGCATAGAATTTCCATTTTATATTAATTTGAAAATAGTGTCAGCTTTACATTTGAAATAAGAAAATGTTAGCGGTTATTGTATTAAAACCAAAGAGAAATTTTTAATTGGACCAGTCATGGATGCAATTACAATACGCATTTTACTTTTTAATAATTTTATGGGAATCTAGTTTGAAATACCTTGGCTCAACACTTAGGTGATAATATTGGGTAACTTTTGTAAATGTTTTTAACCGATTATTTAGAGAAAAGTAAAAAGAAAAATAAATGTATTATTCCGTGTGGAACTGAACCTTTTTAGAGTCCATGTGGGACAAGAAATGTAATTATAAAGCAAATAATTAAAGAGTCAGTTTGGGACAGAATATTTTTCTATGCGTATTTTCTAAATATTATTGTAAAATACTCTTTTGTTTTAAGAGGGTAAAATGGATTGTTGTTTTGAACCCCTTGAGGTCTTTGTAATATTTGTGCAAAGAAAAGAGAAAAAATAACTAGGAAATATAAAAATATACTATTGATAATTCCAATATTTCATTTTGTAGTGTAGTTTTAACCTCTTGTACATTAATGCAGTTTGGCAGGATACATTCTGCCTTAGTTGATTTACAACTCTATGCTCTTTCCTATTTTCATGATGGTTTTTAAACATACTTGGGGTTTTATGTATGGTTGAAAAGTTAGTTACTTGGGGTGTCCTATAGTCTTGGAGCCTCAGTGAAGCGTGCTTGCACTCTGCTAAGTGCATGTCGCGTAAAAGTCGCTTGCACTCTGTATAGAATTATCCTGATTATTTTAATCGATAATTGATCCTGACTGAAAAATAAAGGGGAGCGTCAAAATGACATTCCAGAATATCCATAATGGCTTTACATTATTATAGTAACTGAAATACCTGACCTGTTATCTGGGGAGACTTCTCTCGCAGCCAAGCTTCTGACCCTGATACCAGGTTTTGGTAACGCTTTAATACAAATCTCGATCATTGCCTCACTATGGGGGTAGGTACAATCATCGACCAATGGCGAGCCAGTGTCGAAGAAAACCTTCTCGCAATTATCCCCTAGCGGGGTACCCAAAATTCTCTAAGTGTAAAGAACAGTCCAGTTCATTTTCTATGACGTAAAGTCCACCGATTAAAATTCAGCCATTCAAATTGGCGTGGGTCAGGTGCGTGGTTTCCGCCACACGGTGAACAAGGAACACTGCTGACATCTGGTGAGCGCCGCGTCAACTCCCGCCGGCACTAAGCGGCTGGACAGATTAACGTGAACATTCCCGTCGTCGGGAGCATGTCCAACAAAACATTTATTTGTGCGGTAATTATACAGCTACGAGCCGAAACTCGATCAACGTAGACATCCTTCTTCAGAAATGTAAGTGTTCTTAAATATAAAAATAAGTTGTGTAGTATATGTAGTTCATTTTTCACGTAATTTGTTTTCACCACACGTTGCTCGATCAATAACTTTCCATGGCTGACGGGTGAAGTCGTTCTTGCATAAGGAAACAGGACAAGGCGGAGAGACACAATGCGTAATTATTAACGTACCTCTCTCATCCCCCCCCCCCTTGAAGATCCCAGCCACTATCGAAGAGGAGGGTCCCAGAAGATCCCAAAGGTGGCAAGCCTCGAAAACACCAGGCTATCGCCTTCAAAACATCATCGGGTATGGACTTCTGCAGCAAGGTCCACTTCCAGGCAGCATTAACGAAGATCACCACCGAAAAATAAATAAACATTCTGGCGCCAAAGACATGTTCCAATTCGAGAGAAATGTTCATAATGATGACGACATCCAAAATTTGGTCCAGAATCGGTAAATGATACTCCTCAGCCATACATTTGACGTCCCAACAGGTACCCCAAATAATCATACACTTGGCATAAAGGGAAATCACCAGCATGGGAACCTATCTAAAAACAGGTAACTATTCCTGCTCATCATAATAACCACAACTACAAAAACCAGTACCCTAAACCTAAACATTTTAACAACTAAATGGGGGTGGGCACAAAATGAAATTATGATGATTGGTCAGAACGCCTGGCTCCGAGGGAAACCTCCCACAGGACAAGACAAAAAGGATGATACAAGAAATAATGAAAAGCCGTCTTAATATTAAAACATACACAACCCTATATTATACATCTTATCCTAAGTTCAGAGGTCATTCCCTTTTTCTATCAAAAATCACGAGCATTTCTTTTGCTGAGTAATATGACCCTTTAATATACCTACCGCTGAGGTAATGTCATCAAGGACAACAGTAACAGGAGTCAAAAACTTCACAACTCTAAAGGGCCCCTGAAATTTGGGGGCTCATTTAGCGCTGAATTTTGCTGCCTTATTACTCAAAAATGAGTTTCTATCATTACCTTATCTCCTACATGAATATCCACAGTACCCTCAGCATAAACTTTCCTGGCTGCCAATTTTTGATGGCACTTCTTCAAATTGTTAGTGGCCTCAGCCTAAAGCTCTTCCAGATCCTTCTGGTTCGGTACTTCCAAGCTAAACTTATGCAACGCCCATGCATGGATTCGTGGATGAAAAGGACTTCGGCCAAAAAACAATTCTGCTGGTGTTATAAGAGTGGCATCACTTATAACATTATTGGATGCTAAGGGAAGCTGATATAATACCTGATCCCAGTCCTTGTGAGACCCTGTCTGAAAACATCTCAAGGCGACCTTAAGATTCCTATTGTATCGTTCTACTAGATTGGCCTTTGGATAATAATGGGTAGTCTGGATTAACATAATTTCCCCAAGAAAAAGTTAAATTCTTAATCTCTGTAGAAACAAAATAGGTTGCATTATCTGTCACTAAAGACGTTGGTGAACCAAATTGTGAAATAACCTTTGACTAAGGACCTTACGAATTTCCAATGATTTCATTGTTCTTAGGGGGGGGGGCACAAATTTACTGAAGCTATCTACTGCAACCAAAATAGAGAAGAATCCTGCTGAAGTTCTCGACAAAGGGCCAAAAACATCTAAATATAGATGTTCCCACAGGAATAGATGCTACATTTGCACTGACTTAATTTTTGCATTGCGGGGCTTGGCTCGTTGACAATCCATACATTGTTTCACTAATTCCTCAATTTATTTCGTCATCCCAGACAAAAAAAATAGCTCCTTTATACGCAACACTGTTTTTTTCTGACCCAGATGACCCCCAAAAAAGGTGCTGTGGCAATACTAAAAGATTTGGCCTTGCATGACAACTGGAATATAAATTAAGAATTTTGAAATTTTAGGATCCTGATATCCAATTAATCCCCTTTTAACCTTATAATGTCCACCTTTCCCATTATCTATATTAACACATTCTGTATCTAGTCCCTGATGATATTCTAGACTGAGATAGATAGGTCTGTGTAATATCTTGTATAGCATATACCTGACCTCCCTCACTTAAATAACTGGGTTTTAATTCTGAAGTCTGACTGACTGCATCAAGCACAGTGTTCAAAACCACATTACTAGTCTGAACACAGATATCACTATTTCCCCGAAATACATTTACATCGGTTTGAGCACAACAATCAAAAACATTTACCCTAGAAAAATTGTCATCAGTTTAAACACAAGAAAAAATAAACGTTTACCCTACAAAAAATATTATCAGTTTGAGCACAAGATTCAAAGACATTTACCCTAAAGGTATTATTATTGGTAGCGGAACTAACACCAGCATCTAAATGAGAAGGCTCTACACAAAATTCCTCCTGATCGAACATACGAAAAGCATGTCCGCTACCCCGTTGTCAACACCCTTCACAAAATTATTTCTTCTGTTACAATTTAAACATCCGCGTGGTAGCCCACTATTGTAAACATCGATTGGAAAAACAGAAACTGGTACCTAATAGAGTGGGCTTCTTTTCTTGAAGAAAAGAGAGGCGTTCCTTGCCATACTTAACAGGTAAGGTGAGGTAAAGTGGGTGTGAAACTGCTACAAAACGAAGACAGTAAAGAAACAGGACAGCTACGAGAAAACACCCACACTGCCCTTATCAGAATACTCGCCAGTAAAATATTGGGGGCTATGACCTAGCCAATGACATCGGCAGTTGAGGATAGTTAAAAAAATAGTTAGATGCATGTGCTGGCTGTCAGGAAAAGTTTGTAAACTTAAAACAAGTAAAATATTTCTTTCATGAGAATACTGCTATGCATTCACCAATAGTTAGAATGGCTTAAATTTGGCCATAATTATAATTTAATTAAATAATCTTGTGAAACAAAATCCAGTCATTTGCAGAAATTACAGAGCTGGATGTAGAAAAATATATCTTTGGCACAGCTTCCAGGTTTGCACTATGTTTTTAATACCCATCAACTAAAATATTTAAGGCATTCGGTATCTATCAATTAACACAAAAAACTACACTTATACAATATTATTAATAAAATAATTCGACACTTTTGGCTCTGAAATAAGCATTATAGCCCCTTTAGTCTGGTCCTGCAAAGAGAAGCTCGTAAATAATGGTAGCATAAAAACCTTCATATATATATATATATATATATATATATATATATCATTTGCCATTCCCCTTCTTCGTTTCTAAATTTTGGAATTCACAAGGGATGGTTGTTGTAAAAACTGGTCTTAACGGTTGTGTTTCAATTCTATAATTTTTATTGTCCCAAAATTAGTCACAATTACTTACAAAATGTACACTTATATTATACTGGCATTGTGGAATGATGTCGCAGCAAACAAGAGACCCCCGAAGTTCATTATAGATTTCAAATCTGTTCTCCAACGGGTTCAATCAAAAAGTTGACAACCTAAAAAAAAGACAATTTCCGCGCATTGGCATTCCATCAATAGTATAATTGTTGTATGACTGCAAAATTAATAGTAAAGATTTTTACAGAGTAACATACAGTAGTAGAGAACTGCTTTGGATACACAGGTTGGTCCGATAACACGAACACCCCAAAAATTTCCGGAATGATTGTAGATCACGAAATTCGGTTTTCGCTAAATGAAAATGCGTATGGGGGCAAGCGATTTGCCACAAAGTGACTATTTGTAACACGTGTATGAACATAAATAATTAAACCACATACGATTTTTTCCCCTGAAAACATAAATTTATTACACTAGCACATGAAAGTGCATGTAAAGAGGAATTCAGTGATGTAGCATATTCAGTGGAAAGTAACACAGCAACATCAAGAAATAATGTGCAAATATGATCAAGTTAGGTAGGCCGGTAGCATGGGGCAGGGTACCTGTACTCACAGCTGTAAGCAAGTAACACGTTCCATGACTCATCCTGAAGGGATCGCTTCCTAATAGTAGCACAGCACTTACCTTGATGGGGCATGGAAAGCGACATTGGACAACAAAGGAGAGCACCACAGTGGAGGGCAGACGGACAATGTGAGTGAAAGTCTGATATCAATACATTACATTTTAATCAGATACCAATGCAATGCAGGAGATTCGTTTCTAGTCATTAACTGTACTGAGTAACTAGTGCGTACAGATGCACAACAAAAATAGAACAAACCAACCTAAGGAGTAATACGATCGCATTTGTATGTATAATACAAAAGAGCACAATATTATGGTGAACTACTTCACGCTATGTATTTTCACAGCATGTGTTCGATGTGTTTACCATCGACAGCAATACGCATCTGTAAACGCACATGCAGCAAGCGACGAGCAGCCTGAAGTGTTTCTGGTGTAATGCCTCTGCCAGCTGCCACAATGTGTTCCTGCATTTCTTTTGGTGTTGTATGGACCGTGTTGTACGCCATATCTTTCAGTGTTCCCCACAGGATAAAACGGAGAGCTGTGAGGTCAGAGGAGCGAGCTGGACATCTTAAAACACCACCACGTCCTAACCACCCGTTTAGAAAAGTTTCATTTAACACTTGCCTCGCCACCAAAGCAAACTGCACAGGACGATCATCATGGTGAAACCAAATATCACGACATATGCAAGAGGTATCTATTCCCCAAGTTCCGGTTAGATCTCTCTTCCTGACTACACGGGCGTACGTAAAGCCAGTCACTGTCCCTTGAATGAAGTATGGCCCTATGACATAGTCTCCAATGATTCCACGCCACTTGTTCACTTTCCACTGTCGCTGGTGCTCCATGTGCCGGACCCAACACAGATTTTCCTGTCGGCCAGTAGTGCATATTTCGTAAATTTACGCGCCCATGGTATGTGAAGGCTGCTTTATTGGTAAATAGTATGTTGAAAATTGCTGTCATCGCTTACATCGTGGAGTCCAGTGATCAGGTTCAGGGGTAGAGTGATCAGGATGGTCACCGAGATGAAATATCTCGGCATCTTCCTGGAAAGTCGACTTGCATTCCACGCCCATGTTCGCTATGCGGTGAACAAGGCCATGACGATGTTTCATCGACTCAGGGCAGTAGCACCAGCAAACTGGGGGTTAGGCTACCGGACATTAAAACTAATGTATAGGTCCGTGTTCCTGCCCATCATCACGTATGCGTGTGAGAGGCGGAGAGAGTGCATGGTAAAAGAACTATTAATAGTGCCCATAGAGCTGCACTACTGGGCATCACCAAGGCCTACAGGATGACCTCGAGCGATGTTCTCCGACTGATAGCTGAAGAGATCCCTCTGGATCTGCTAGTGGTGCAGAAAGGTAAAATTTGTCGGAGAAAACGGGGAGTAATATCCTCGGCTGACCTGAGAGGAATCAAGGAAGCCACACTAATAACATGGCAGACCAGATGGGAGCTTACCATACACACGGTTTGTTTCCCTGTGTTTGGGAGAGACTACGACTGGAGAAGTGGGTCGAAGTGGGTCACTACTCCGTCCAGTACTTTACTGGACATGGCAACTTCCATGCCAAGTTGTCCTCGCTAGGCCTGGTGGAAGATCCCCTGTGCATGGTGTGTGGGGTGGATGACACCTTTACCCATGCACTGGAGTGCCCCAAGGTAGAAGACCTTACCATTGAATTTGAGGGGACCCATGGGCCTCTCTGTCTCGGGGACATTCTCCAGGACAGGGACACAACTATGTTGGTGATACAACATCTCACCAGAGTTGGCAAAAGAAGGGAGGAATTTGACATCTGGTGGCCCGGCCCTCATCTGAGCCGGGACCTAGACAGATCGGAGGTGGAGGATGGTGAGGATGAGAATGGGATAGATTGAACCAACATGGGTGAACACATCTTCCCAGTCATTGTCTTGGATGAAGGGGATGGCCCTCAAAACCCCCCTCTCATACTAGGAACTAATACCGCAATTGTCCATGGGAATACCCCGTGAAACTCCCTCCAGAAATGAGGCAGCCTGTAAAAGGTAACTAGAGTTGCCCAGGTCTAGGTCAATAATGCCAGTTATTGATTTAGAGTCATACAGGACAAGAGGCCAAGGTCTAGAAGACCAAACAACACTTGGTTGGCCTTGTACCTAGAACCCTGTGGTGTTCGTCCGGAAGGACTTTGCTCGTGTTAGCAATAGCATGAGCAAGCTCAAATGCGACCACGGATGGAGAACAGTCTGTGCCATGACCCGAGCCAGAGAGGTATGGTCAATGGGAGTACCAATGGAGGAGGTATGGACCGATCAGCCACAGGAAACAGGTTGAGAGGGAAGTCTTCCTCCATAAGGTCCTCACCCTGAAATCTGAGGCAACTCCTGAGGAGATAAAAACCATTAAGATCGACTGGCCGGACAAGATAAACATGGTATATGTCGCTATACAGGCATGGCCTGCACAAGCAGACCCGGAAGACCCATAGTGGCTGTACAAGGAAACCATCAGAGGAGCAATGCTTACCAGACTGGAGGATCCAGTCATGCTGGCATCTGCTCTGGCCCTTGTGATAAGGAGTATGGAGGGAGGGGACAGGGTACTGTTCCCAAAGATGGAAACAATAGACAGGCTTGTCGTCGCCGAGGCAGGCCTGCCGACAAATCCAATAGAGTTATTAACTCTCTTAAAGGAATGTTATTGGTGAAGTGGTGAAAGATTCAACGAATCTGACATCCTTAAGGATGCCATCCGCACATACGGGAGGCGTACTTTTGACTATAGTAAGCCCTTCGATGGGTACACTGTAGTTAGGTACTAGTCCTTCGAATTCGGATGGCACTCTTTCCATAGTATGGATTCGCCACACATGATGTGACATGCCCCTACCTCGGGAGGGGCCTGGCTGGGGAGGGGAGGATCTGGGGGGGGGAGCCTGAAGGGTTCTGAGACCTTAGGCTTTGGATGGAAGAAACAGGAAAAGGTAAAAGATAGAAATCTCCCTCATCGAGGAGCCATCCACCTGGCCAGTGACAACACTGGATAAGACAACCCTATTATGACATATGGATGTGACTGGACGAAATGCTCAGACATCGATATATTACCGAATTGACAAAGGTGACTGAACCTGTGTTAAGTTTTATAGTTGTCTAACGGAAAGTGAATGAGCGCAGCGATGGTTCTGAATGAGTGTGTGTGTGTGCATGAGTGCCGATTCGAGTCAGCAGTTTTGAGTTAGATACAAGCTCTTTGCGTCCGGAGGTGAGGTGGCTGGGGATGTTTTCTGGTTACTGGACATCCCCCAAAACTAAGTCCTGCACAACCCGAGTGCACTGAGCCGAGAAGATAGTTATGGGTATACCGTCATGCTTAACTTCAATCGAGTAAGGTCAAGCGCAGTTGCGAAAAGGTAGTTAGTCGTGTGTGTGAGTAGTTTAGTGTAGTTTCTCTTTTCATCTTTCGGACAGCATGATGGTTTCAAAATTGCAAAGTTCCCGGTGGCACCTGAGATCAAACGAGCCGGTTTTTGCTTTTTATTTGTGGGGGCTAAAGTAGTCTGGATAGAAAGCAGAGCTCCAGGTATGGCCTTTTAAAGGTATCGGTCACCTGGAGGGGAGGTTTGGCAAAGTCAGCACCGGTTCCACCGGGAACTTTGTCATCGCTTTCAGACATCAGAAAAAACCTATAAAACTGAACACACTGTTGGAAATCATCTTCATGTAATGCCTGATCAAGAGCCACGTGATATGGGTAGAATTTCCATTGACGAAGTATCCGTAACACACTAGTTTTTATTTATTCCTACGAACCTGGATAGTTCTCGCATACCCATGTAAAGGCTCGCATCGACACATGCTAGCATATCGTGTTGATGTGTCGCGCCTGTAGCAGTCAATTCTTCGCACTCGTGTTGAGGAATTCTAATCACCTTGCAACAAGAGACGTGTGCGAATTCTTCATATCGTTTGCCGTGAGGTGGGCGTGAGATTAGGATAACTTTCACAATACATTTGGACTGCTTATTTGACATTTCTGCCACACTCGCCGTAAATAAGTAGAGCCTCCAGTTTTTCCTCATTCGTGAACTTCATTGCGTATGTACAGCCACACACTGCAATACCACTTACGTTAACAGATTACGGGGACTGGTGCTGCGCTGCTATTAGGAAGTGGTCCCACCAGGATGGCGCGTGTTGCTTGCTTACAGCTGTGAGTACCGGCCTACCTAACTTAATCATTGCATATTTGTCTTTGAGTTTCAGTTTCTGTGTAACTTTCCATTGCATATGCTATATCACTGAATTCCTCTTTGTGTGTATTTCCAGATGCCATTGAAATAAATGTATGTTTCGAAAGGAAAAATCATATGCAATTTAATTGTTTGTGCCCATACACATGTTACGAATAGTCAATTCGCGGCCAATTACTTGCCCCCGTACGTAATTTCATTTAGCGAAAACCGCATTTCGTGATCTGCAACTGTTCCGGAAATTTTGCGGGTGTTCACGTTAAGTGGACTATTCTGTATATGGCTACTTACTCATTGGCCAAGACAAAGCCAACGATGAGTAAGATATTTGTTTCTACGAACACAAAGGAATGTAGTAATATATCACAAGAAAAATACAAACATGTAACATGCATACAGATCCAATCAGGAATATAGTCATATGCCACAATAAAAACAATACAACATAACCAGAATGAGTAACAAGAATGGTATGTTTTAAATGGAACTAATAATTCATCCAAAGAACAAAATATATTCGGGTTTACATAACATATTTTAAAAAAAAAGCACTATAGAAATGGTGCAGCATTCAGGGTATAATTCCTGGAGTGGATTAATAATATGTCTTCGTAGCTGGCAGGTCCCAAAGTTAGATGATTACAACCGCCTGGAATTTTAACATACCGACTGTTTCCTTTAACTGTAACCATGTATTTATATATTTTTTTAGGTGCCGGGTATCTTAAATCGAAAATCTGTGATTTTTACCCACTTTAAAAATCCTTATTATTCGTCAGCAGTGTACCTACACGTAAAATATGCGTGACATTGTCCTTCCACTTACAATGATTTTTTAATTTAGTCAGTCGGTAATATTGTTTAAACATTTCAGTGTCACTTGATTTACATGTCCCTTACGAACCAGCACAATATTTATATCTACGACATCAAAATATTATTAAAATGCATTCAGCCACAAATACAGCTACATTTTAACAGCTGGGTTTACAATTCCTGTGCTGAATGTAGAATTGTGCAGACTAGCCTAAATATATTTAGCATATTTTTGTATAATTGTAAGATTTTTTTACCCTTACTCATCTTAAGTATCACCTGGCACGAAAAATGCCAGCATACTCCGATTACTGCGTGTTATAATTGAACTTTCCTGTTACCATGTATACTGAAATACTGCAATGCTGTCGGACAAGGCTACAAATGTTTTATTTTATAATGTAAATAGTCCTCCTACGCAATGGTAAAAGCAGTCATTTTGGAAAACAAATTTCAGACATCTACTTGGAACTAGTGTTCGATGATGTGTAGTATCATCAGATACAAATTTACCACCAGTAGCCAACATGGCACCTGGCGAATAAAGATATGGCTTCAATTTTTTGGTCAACAATATGTTTTCTTTACTTGACGAACAAAGTACAAATAAACGCATGTCTCGGTTTTATTTAAGTTATGAATACGCAAACGTCTTTTACTTTATAGATTTCAGGATGCTATTTCATATAATAAATAAACACCTCAATCTGTTTCCATATCATCTGATATGTTATTCGAGTGTATGTCGAGGTTACCACTGGAAACTGGTATTTACAAAAAAGTGTGTTTTCCTTGCTCGGAGTAATCATTTGTGCCACTTGGTAGCAGACTCCACGTCTTCCCATTGGCGAGTTGAACAAACTAACCCCTGACTTGATGTTCTTGCGGGCCACCGCCAGGGCCATACGCCAGTTTATACTTGAACACATCGGACCCGCTGTTGACAATATTACGTGTGGTGAAACAGATAGTAGTTATTAGTCATGGACGAGACTTCGATCATCTGGCTTAACAGTAAGATGATAGAAAAACTATAACATATGAGGTCCCGGCAAGCAGCCATAGGTTGCTCTAGAAGACAGCTAGTCGGCTCGCGAAATTAACTAATGTGCGACGTTAAATATGTTTGTCTGTTCTAGTCCAAGGATATAGGTTTTATTATTTCCAAGGTGTTAGAGTTAACTTATGGAACCTCCCTCTGTGAACTAACCGAGTGCGGGCAAGACGTCCCTGATTATGCGCACATGTCGGGTGAACAAATATATTATTGATCGAGAATGTCCTTCAGAGAACTATAAACCCCGACACCATCTATCAACCAATAGGCCTACGAGGGATGTGTCGCCTTGTTGCCCTTGTGAAAAACCATAGTGACGTAAGCTGTGACAGTGTTTATTCGTAATGTGTCAGCTGAAAATTTTGTCAAGCCATTTTCATGTGTCAGTTGAAATTTTATGAATCGTATGTCCAGAGCCAGCAAACATGTCTGAGTACGTCTGAATCCGTCGGACGTTCACAAACGTTTAAATCGGCGAGTGTTTTATTCCCTAGTACATCCTCTTATAGATTCACATAATTTTACACATTTCCTCGGAGCAAATAGTTAAATAATAATGGGGCTATGGGAACACCGTATTTTAAATAGGGGTGTGCGGCTGTGGCTGGGATTCTTCGGCTCGACTCGGAAGTGTTCGGCAGGCCTCGGAAGATCTGGGGACCCTATTTCGGCTCGACTCAGGATTGATGGCTTACCTGAAGGAGCCCAGTTGTTACACCCACTAGCACATCAACTTTAGCGAAACCATGCAGAACTAATTCTCTCTCTCTCTCTCTCTCTTTTTCTCTTTCTCTCTCTTTCTCTCTCTCTCTCTTTCTCTCTCTCTCTCTCGCTGGGAACAAGCAGCAGTGAAGAGATGCCATCCAGGGCATTGTGGACAAACTCCTCGGCTATGTGATGTCTGTCCAGTACAACACAATCATGCGAACATGCGTGCATGTGCACTCGACTTTTCGGTTATACTGTTTGCCCGACTGCTACAGTTTTCATCTTTTCTGCCATGAGTGTGCCGATGGAAGAAAATATTTACTGGTTTTCTCACATTGCTAGCTCGTGACATCCTAGGCTCTACGGATATGTAAGGTGATCAGAGTCGCCCAGCTTCAGAATTCGTCTGATGCATGATAGTCTCCCCTTTCCTGAAACATTGACGATCAAACCGGCAGATTATTTTGCGCCGCACGCTCGCTCGTGAATGTTGGTCATATAACAATCGGGCTCTACTTGTATATACTTGTATATAATGCAGCCAGAGTCACGTTTCGTCTCAGTGGCTGGTCTGATGCAACAGGTGACCAATTGTTTTCTTTCTCCTAACCATATTTGCGATCATTCTAGCAGTTGTTGCGTTCGGTTCATCAATCACGGTTTTCTGGATATTATGTAGTTTGCTTATAATTATACATTCTTATTTTTACACCAAAGTAAAAGTATGCTATAATTTCAAATAACTGCTCGAACCAGAAACCATTAGAGTATATATTCCATGGTATATAACATCGAGCATCCATAGCTTTAAGTAGATAAACATAACAGTAACATATTTTATTTAAATTTTTTATAATGTACAATTTATTGGGATTCATATGGCATATATATGGGAAGATAACTTATTGTGTAGCTTCAAAACATTTTTACATATTAATTTTGTGTTTTTATTGTCGTGCAGAGATCAAGATGAACCTTACGTTTCATGGTGTGCGTGCGACCAGCATCACGACCTCGTCTTCGGCTGTACGACAGCTCGTTCCAGCTCAGTTGCCTATATCGTCGTCGGTGCCATTCTCTCCACCATCGACCAGATCTGCAAATGCGATACATTGACACCCATGTCACTTCTGCAGTAAAACCTTCGTTTTCAATCATGGCGCTCAAAGGCACGAAAAGTATGGCTGCGCGAAGATTGCAGATCGAATGACCTATAAGTGTGGAAATTGTGACATGACTTATGTTAGACGCGATAGTTCGCAGAGACACGTGTAAACCTATCCGTTTACAGGTGCTTCGCCTGCCAAAATGCCTCGTGTACAGTCTCTGTCGCCATTAAACCAGAATCTAAAAAAGATACTTCGTCATCATGTAAGTATCAACAACACCCAAGAATCACGACAGGGTATGGCTAGGTTAAAACCCGTGCTTTTGGAGGCAGAAACTGCACTCCGGCACAATTTAAAGACGTACGTCGCACAAAACAAGATTGATTTGTCAAAAGATATTCCTACATTTTTGGCTCGCATGAAAAAAATCGTCAGACGACTCACCAAAGAAGTATGAGAGCAGGGCCTAATTAAGTTTAATATGTGGCTTGAGTGCGATTATGTGAAACCAAATATTCAAACGAAAGTACAGGCTAAAGAGCATTCAAGACTGTGAATGGACATGCGTACGAGACATCAAAAAGGTCGTAAAATTCTGCAAACGAAAAATATGCAAAAAGGAAGAAACGTACAGAAAGTGTGGATCGGGGCTGATGCTGTCCATAGTAAATCACCTATAGTTCCGAATCAACAAGCTGGAACCTCTATGTGCCTCGTCTTACAGCGAACTGCCAGAATCAATCAAGAGGAAAGAAGCCATCAACTCGCAAAATACCAGCGACCACATGTTTCAAGTGGAGCCTGCTTTCTAGATACGTAGAGTGGAAGGACCCGCATCACGTAGACTATATGTAGCGCGATCTTGAAAATAAATTTAATTTTTCTGGACTGGAATTCCCGACACCACTGCATCAAATTAAAATATTTAAAAAGAACAACGCTGCTGCACTGGCAAATGTGTACTCGCTCGCAGATGAGGAGAAGGTCATGCCCGTACGAGTTGTGAAAGAGAAGTCCAAGCACTATGACCTGATGCTGTGAACGGCCGAAGACAGAAACTCGCATTTTACCTACATAAAGAACTTTTCACCCCTTGTGCGTCCCCCAGGTATAGGCCCACAAAAGGAAAATGCATGTGTGTAATCGGTGCTTTACATTTTACCATGGCCTGCCGAGAAAATCAGGACTGTCGGGTCAGCAGTGCTGAAATGCCACAGCCAAGTGAATATGGACGGCCACCTGTTCTGAAATTCAAGAACTACCATCACATGAATAAATTACAGATCGTCGTCAATGCAGACTTCAAAGCCTTGCTGAAGCTAATTCAGACATGTGAACCAGAACCCAACCACTAATACATGTGTGCCTACCAGAAGTACGAGGTGTACAGCTATTGTACATATGGGAAAGCCGATATTATCATAATTCCTAAATCGTTCACCTTGTCACTGCTTAAAGAACCGGTCGTACTGTATATGGGGCTGGATGAGGAGAAGCACTTAATGTAGTGGATATTAGCAATGCGGTAAAAGATATTTACACGACTTCAAGCAAATGCCTCTGCTCTCACCAACTGAAAAGGCAAGCTACTCACGAGCGACGAGATGCCGCTACTGTGAATTAGCAAGTGGAGCAGATGGAGCTATGGTGAATGGTATGAGAAGAAGAAGTTGATTGTGTCACTGGTATGCTGCTGTATGCTTGCTTAATATGGTCTGCGTGGACGAATGTTTGAGGTATGTTGATTTTGTAGTGGGCGGTATGGTTGGTAGGTATAAAAGGTTTTGGTTTGCTAGGACAAGTAAAATGGATGGTGTCTGATGGCAATGGTGACATGACGGATATGCTGGAGTTATGATTTATGGTATATTTTTTCTCAATATTTTTATTTTAGTTTGTTTTGTAGTATTGGTATGTAGGTAGATAAGGGTAGGGGATGGTGTTTAGGGTGCTGTGTTGAGTGTGAGGTTAATGTGATATGGTTTTAGATTTTATTTAATTTTTTGTGATTTTTTTGTATTTATTTATTTTGTTTTGTATGTCTGAGGTGTGGTGGTCGGCATTTTTATTTGTATAGATGGTTGGTATAATCAGGTGGTTTCTTTGATGGGTTGTATGATATTTGGCTGGTGTCTGATGGTAATATTAACATGTGAGACATGCTGGAGTTACGATTTTTTTTGTATATATTTTATAAATTTTTGTGATTTTTCTTTGTTTTTGTAATATTAGAAGGTGGGTTGGTAAGGATTGATGTTTTAGGGCGGTGGGATGAGTGTGAGGTTAACATGAAATGTTCTTAGATTTTTTACTTTTTGCGATTTTTTGTATTTTTAGGGGATTTTTAAATATATATTAGATTATGTTAATACTTTTTTAATATATATTTTTTAATTTTTTAGATTTTCTTAACTTTTTAGAATGTTATGAATTTCTGGGATTTTGTGGTGCAAGGTCAAGGTCTCCTGGTTCCAAAATGGCGGTCTGTGGTCGGAATGATAGAGCAGGAGAAATCGAGAGAATGATGGCATGACATCACGATCGTATGCACCTTGAAAATACGAGTCCGGTGATATATAACACTTAATACTCACGCCTTTAAATTGTTTAATTATAAAAAATGTTTAGTCTATAAATTAAAAATAAATAATTTATTTATATAATTTGTTTTATCGATTCTTCATTGTTTCGTCTAGAAGCATTAAGAAACCCACACAAATTAGCCGAAATTGGCTTTGGGTGGCTTGTTTTTGCACATGAGAGGCTTCTACCATTTTTAGGGGGAAATGCAGAATTTTTAAGGAAAAGCAGAAAATTTTTGGTGAAAAAAGGGAAATTTTAAGGCATTTTCGCGCAAAAACATACGATTTTGTGTGAAAATCAGCGATTTTTGGAAGAAAAATCCAACATGGCGGCCGGTGGGCGCCTTGGCTCTGGGCTCCGAATCATGAATCCTCCACATGAACACACACTGCTCTACTACTTGTAGTGTTTCATGTGTTGGGTACTTAATTATATCTATAAATTTCTTGCGATAAGCAAAAGTAAAGTAACGCGAAAACAGCGATTCGCTGTAAATTATGAGTAATTCTGACCAACGGTGAAGTCCAAAAATGTAGAATACCCCGCCTGCGTTCACCATAAAAGATCATTTATGTCATCTCGCATGATCACCAGCCAAGAAGAGGTCAGTTAGAAAGTGTTTTGTGATGATTACTAGAAACATTTACAGCATTTCATCTGGTACGCCTATCCAAACAGTTTGTTCTTAGTGTGTAATTTTCCTTTGTAACGTACATTAAACATAAGAACAGTTAAAGGAATGTGGGAAACAACGAATTTAATTTAAGTGTTTGTTATATTCTTAAAGTGTATTTTAGTCATCTCAATTCATTTTACGCATAAAGGCATTCACTAATGATCATACTGTGGAAGTGCATCAGTGTGCGCGTGGAATGTCTATGAAAATCAAGTAGTGAGAAAACATTCCTGGTGAAGTGACTTGAGGTCGAACTCGCAAGCTGCCGAATGAGTCAGGTAAATAATAGCATGACCTAACACGTTTGGTCTACAGAGTTGTGTTACATATAAGCTCATTCAGTTACAACTGAAGTATACTTCTGCTATGTCTAGAGTATGAGAGACTTACCTGAGCTTTTGAACGAGTGCTCATCATGTAGAGTGCAGCTTCAGCTAAGTCTGTATCCTCTAGCTTGGGTGAGGCTGCCACAGCCTCAGGATAATTGTATAAATTAGGGTTCCTAAGCAAAGGTGTGTTGGTAGAGGCAGGCATAATACACTGCGAACAAATAAAATAATTGTTAAATTCTGAGGCCTGCGATCGGCTTAGTGGTCAGATGACAATGTTCCACAACTGAGGTCTCCAGTTCTGTGTACGGGAGGGGAAGATGCTGCGGACAGACAGTGGAGTAAAAGTTTCCTCGGTGTACTTCGTGTTCTACCTGTCTTCATTCCTTTGCGGTCACTCCACACCTCTCGCATTCTCCATCCTATCAATAGTTCGGAACCTCAGATATAGTCTATCCTGCGAACGAGTGTACTTCGCTGACAGTTAAGATGGCAGTCCTGTTTACAGCTGTTCCCATGGTTAGAGTGGCGTCTCCCCATCCGCAGTTGATACACACAGTTAGCTGATTGTCGACCTAGTCTGTATGTCAACAGAAAATATTTTCCTGTGGAAATAACTGTAGATAAACAAGAATGTGATCAGAGCTGTCAAAAAAGTGCACTTGTTCTTGGGACAGGCTATAGTGCAGCGGGCTCCAGCTATCGGCAATCTTGCCTCACATTGCCACTGTTGAGCCTGCTTCATGCTGCAACAACGAGATTTATTCTTTATTTATGTTATTCTTAAAATAACTGGAGCAGCCATCAAGTATTTTTGTTAATAGGTTTAAACTCGATGTTCAAGATGAAACAGGAATGATAGTACCTACATGATGTAAATAATAGTTTTGTGAATAAATTAAAAATAAAATTTATTTATTTCATTTTTATTAAGACCTTCTTCCCTCACGAACCTCATATACGCCCCTCAGGCGTCTGTGTAACAGTATGTTTTGTTTTGCTACGTGGGCTATGTATATATATTGAGGTAAATATCGGCGCGATAAGTAACTTTTTCCATAACAGTTAAATATATTTTTTTTTTGTGAAAAGTTTCATTTTAGTTCGAGAGGTCACAGGAAAGGCGTTTATTATTTATTTATTGTGACATTTATTACCACTGGAAACTTTTCTGTAACGCCAATCTAGGCGATGTTAATAAAATGCCTGTGCTGACAAACGTTTGTTTTACAATGTAAATAGCTTGGGTTACTTATAGGAATGTGCGAAATGATGCTGCAATGAAATGTATCGCTAAGTGTAATAGCCTCATGCTGTACTATTCCTGAATAGGTTTGTTTCAGTACACGTTTATTGGGGTTTCGAGGCGTTGGAAAAATTGGGGTCAAGTTGACTCGGGTCAAAGAGAAGTGATAATTCTCGAATGAGCGAAGAGAACACACCAATGCACTGTTTTTATAAAGAAAAGCTAATATGGCTGAGTTAGCAGACGTTTTACGAAATTGTATTGCAAATGAAGTCATCTGAAGATGAAGTTGTTTCACCTGTGCCAGTATATCTTGTCTGGTGTCTTGACGACAGTAAGACGACAGTATATATATATATATATATATATATATATATATATATATATATATATATATATATATATATATATATATATATATATATATATGTGTGTGTGTGTGTGTGTGTGTTTGTGTGTGTGTGTGTGTGTGTAATATTGTGTGTGTAAATTCGTTTTATATTCAGTAGGGATACAGTTCACTGAACTTTATCTGCAGAAAGGTGTTCATCGTGTGAGATGAATGAGAATAATATAAGTTCTCAAGTAACATTTTGATGACGACGATATTATTGTAATTGAAGAGAGGGGTTACGTGTTATACTAACCTATAGGTTAGCTAGTTTGGAACACACGTGTGGTTAATGGTGATTTTCATTGGCCGCATACGGTATATAACCATTAGGCTGTAAAAACCTATTGCGTTTGTTACTTTGCGTGAATAGTATAAATTTCCTCGATATTATTTGATTATAATTAGTAAAACTTTAGAGTTTCCTTTGCCTGTCATTTTGTTAAGACAGTTTATAAATAAAAGTTGAAAATAAAATATTGGGCACCACACTGTGATTTATACGAGCAAAAATGTATCGCCTTGGAAAGCATCAACCAAACAGTTATTTTTTTTAGCCACTAACAAATCTGTTATTTCTGTGTAATCCCGCAAACACATATGTACATAAATAAATCACTTGTGAACGGTAAAGTCAAAGAAAAGCAAATGGTCACATTTAATTGGAACGGAGAAATTTTGTGCAATGAAATGTAAACAATCATCTCAGGAAGATGTGACTATTTGTATTTCATAAAGAAAGTGCATGTTTGTTGGCAAATACGTTAGGACAGTGTTTAATATGGGTTTCCTGTATTATAAAGTTATTATGCATGTATGAATTTATTCATTTGCATTCCAAACAAAATATACATAAACAACCTGATTTTCGGAAATTCTCTCAACCAGTGTAGACTGGATCACACCAGAACATTCACCTCTGGTGGATATATCGGCGAATTTCCGAAAACGAGGCATGGCGTCAGAAGGCCGGGACCTCTAGTTGTCCACTGAGGTATTGCGAGAACAAAATGCTCACCGCAAATATAGTATGCTAGAAACACATTTACTTTTATATAATAGCCTTCAGCACCGAACAGAGGGAGAGACATTTTTATACTGTTCTTCATGCTAATGATATTAATTACAATAAATAAATGCTTGCTACCTAGGGGATATGCTCGACTATAAAGTTGGGAAATATTTAAAAGTAAAAATTATACATCTACTAGGGGAGAAATCAAAACCCATTGAGAAACTGAAAGGCAACTTATACTCGCTCAAGATATTCTGGTTTTGACTGTAATTGATTACTATTTACAATAATTCTGAATAATTGATGATATAATATCTACCAATTAATATAACATTATCATTATTTATAAATGGGAGAACCCTGAGCGGTTTTTTACAGTCGGTAACTACTTTGGTTCTGAAATGTGTGTGTCTAAGGTAAATCTTGTTGTTACTAATATGTAAATAAATTGTAGCAAAATTTTAATATGTTAATATGTCTTGTATGTTCTCATTCAAGTTTCTAGTAAAGTACATATATGTTGTAGGGAAAATCTTTTTTCAAAATTATATCCGTTCTGATTTCACTTAGTTCATGGTCGCTAAAGAATGGTCTTTAGGAAAATTGTTAAGTGCTTAGATTTATTTTTATTTTAAGAAATATTCTTTTATTGGTAGTACCTAAACAGAAATTTAATTTAATGATGTTGTGTGGCATAAAACAATATGCTGTTAAAGATTGATTTTACGATTAGTTTCTTTAAAAAAAGCTTCAATAATTTAAACTGAAATAGACCTATCCAAGTATATGTGTGTGTTGTGTGCAACAGTTTTTCTGCTTACATATGATCATAATATTTTAGAGGTTCTAGAGTTGAAACTTTATTTTGTATTTTTGTATATGATTCCTCACATGTGAAGCGTGCGATGAATTGTCTATACCTGTGCGTGGGCATGTCACACTGCCATAATCTAATCGCTGTTTCTGCACACTTTTTGGAACGAACCTTTAAAAAGGTACCCCATACATGTCGTGTGTGGTTAATTTCTAAACTAGGGGACCCAGCCAGTGACCTTGTTTTTGTATTGTCACAGGGCTAGAACATTTATCATGTTAAAAAATTTGGTTATCATTCAAAGACTGAAAAACATATTGCATAGATATATGTAGGTTATAATGAAATGATATGAAATTAACTCAACATTGAAGCGACTGCGTCCCATTTAATATGTGTCTATCCATTTGGCCATTGCGGCCCAAGTTAACATAGTTATATCCACTGAGTCGCTGCGGCTCCACTTGAAATCTCTCTATCCACTGAGCCACTGTGGCCCCACTTAATTTACTCAACATTAAAGTGAGGCATTTAAAGTAAACTAAAATGATATTCCATTACCTTCAAATCTCTAGGTAATATTCTATATGAAATAATACAAAATTTTTCATACGGAAAAAGTAATTTAAAAATTAGTTTTTAGGGTAAAAGGTAATGATTGAGTAATCTGATCTTCTTGCTGAAATTTTGAACTTGACCTGTATTTTACACCGAGGATTCGCTCTGAAAATTTGAAGAACTTCTGCTGATTTTCAAGGGACTTGAGGTATTAAAGACGGACAGACAGACAGAGATTGTCTACTTATTATATAGGATATGTCATGCGTCACAAGCGTTTAATACTTGTGTCAGAACAGAAGTATCTTGTTTTTGGTAAGATTAAACTTTTACTTATTTTGGATCTATGAGTTATATATAATTTGTAATTAATATTAATAAAAATAGAGAAAAGATATGTGTGTTAGTAATACCTATTATTGAGAAATAGTTCTTTAGAGAAATATTACTTTGCACGAAGCTGACTGAACACTATGTCAATAAAGAAATATGGTATATTATGGT
Source organism: Dryococelus australis (assembly GCA_029891345.1). Taxonomy (NCBI): domain Eukaryota; kingdom Metazoa; phylum Arthropoda; class Insecta; order Phasmatodea; family Phasmatidae; genus Dryococelus; species Dryococelus australis. The sequence continues at coordinate 116,331,402 of CM056996.1, forward strand.
ACACTGCTAATAATTACAGTTTAATGACTTTTGAACGGTTCGTCCGATCTAGACCAGCAAAGGCTGATTAGAAAACTCGTAGCGAGCTTTGGTAGGCTCGCTGCCAGTAGAATTAATTATGGTACTAATTAAAAACTTGCTGTTAGTAGCTTGCGAACCGTCAGACCTCAAATTTCTTGAGTGTGTTTGCATCCGTAAAGCATGCAGATTCAATTACGGTATGTTTTTGAAATTATCGTACGAATTTCGAAAAATTATGGTACACTCGTGCCATTAACTGTGGCACGCTGTAAATGGGTATGCGAATTTATGTACGATAATCATGGTACATCCAAACCCAACTGTTGTAAAGACGAACCTTAATTGTGGGACACAGACATCCCCCCACCCCCTGGAAGTGGGTGGAGGAGGGTCAGCAACCATAGTCTACACCTTTACCCATGGGGCACTATCGATCCCCCTAGGCCCGTCCCTCCTTTTCAACATTTTCGGTTAAAGCGTCTAACGGGGCAACTTTCGTTTTTGATTAGTAGTATAAGATTCACGGTTACTTCACACTTTTAGGAAGCCCAGCTTAAGCTCTACTTCCAGGATATTCCTTCGCCTCAACCAAACCAAGCTTAAATAAGTTTATAAAATTACACCAACAAACAACGCGCCGAGTTTGTGCGCACAGAGTGGTAATAATATTTCGTATGAGAACAATTTCTTACTAACTGCCAACCCACATGTTTGGTTGGTGAAACTTCAATATAACAAAAAATAAGATATTTATATGTTAACAGATGTATAAAACGTTTATTGTGATATATTGCATATTTATAAAATAACTAAATGCGTCACACTTGGGGTGATTTTTCTAAGGTTTTATTCAAAAAGTGTGGAGAAACAGTGAATAGACTATATTAGGTATATCTATGGCCTAAATAAATTGAACCATCACAACCACTTATAGAGAAGATAAAAGAAACATCGACAAGTATTCGTTTATCATTTAAACATGATCTTAAACTCATCGGAAGTAAATGGCGATAATTATTTTCAGTTCCTTCAAATGCTTCTCTCTTCCTCGACCAGTTTTAAATATAAGGCAAACAATTGAAATTGTTGTTTTCTTCTACTTCTATGTCTGCCATTTATGTAATTTTTCTATGACAAACTGTTAAAACTTTTAAATAACTTTCACATTATCATTCATAGCAAATCTGAATTCCATTTTCCATGAAGAAAAAAAAGGTGCGACATTAACGGCTTGCAAGTTTTAAACATAAAAAAAAAATACTTGGCCAGGTCATTTAATGCGAACCTGGCTAAATCCCCAATAAAATTGATGTGATTTATTTTCATTATTTTTCTCGTGCCATAAACTTTTTCATGAACTTGAAGATATTATTATTATTAGTAAGAGACGAAAGGTTTATTGTACGAAACTTAGCAATTTTTAAAATGAATTACTGTTGTAGAATATTAATCGAATAAGTGAATTTTTATACTTTCGGAAAATATGTCTATAATTAGGTACTTTGAGTAATTAATAGAACATGCTATAAAATCGAATGAGAACATGCATTAAGACCTATTAATATATTCAAATTTTGTTACAATTTATTTATATTTTACTAACAAAAATGTTTACCTTACACAATTTCAGAATTAAAGTAGTGACTGGCTGCAAAGAATGCTAAGTGCTCCAAA